>CM034354.1:83557434-83798237 GCA_019925275.1 Mytilus edulis | reverse complement strand
ACCTATAGTTGTTAATTCCTGCGTAATTTGTTTTAGGTAAGATGTCTCATTGGCAATGATGCCACATCTGCTTTTTATTAGTGACAGAGAAATAGTTTAGGATGAAGAAATCAAACTGATGAATTGGTTAATCTGGTTCAATAAAATCAAGGGATATATTGTAACAGGATATCTCATTAATTTATTAATTGTTATGAATTTAAGAATTGAATTCTTCCTTTTGTAATTTTATAAGGGTGTAACGAATGTTAATTTCAGAAGGACGCAAGGTTGCTGTTGGCCAATCAAAACAACGTATCCTAAAAAAATATATATGCAATGTAATTATAAGACAGTATTAATCATAGCCTGAACAAAACATATGTAATACAGTATCGTATTGCTAACTTTTAGATGCACCACAGATCACTGTTCCACCTTCATCTGCAGTTAAACATACAGGAGAAATACAAAGCTTCCTGTGTGAAGCTACTGGAAATCCTCAGCCGACCATTACCTGGTCTTACACCTCAGTAAGTAAACAAACTATGTATGTAAGGACGGCTACTGGAAATCATCAGCCAACCATTACCTGGTCTTACACCTCAGTAAGTAAAACTATGTATGTAAGGACGGCTACTAGAAATCCCCAAACAACCATTACCTGGTCTTACACCTCAGTAAGTAAAACTATGTATGTAAGGACGGCTACTAGAAATCCTCATCCGACCATAACCTGGTCTTACACCTCAGTAAGTAAAACTATGTATGTAAGGACGGCTACTAGAAATCCTCAGCCAACCATTACCTGGTCTTACGCCTCAGTAAGTAAAACTATGTATGTAAGGACGGCTACTGGAAATCCCCAACCAACCATTACCTGGTCTTCCACCTCAGTAAGTAAAACTATGTATGTAAGGACGGCTCTTGGAAATTCCCAGCCAACCATTACCTGGCCTTACACCTCAGTAAGTTAATCTATGTATGTAAGGACGGCTACTAGAAATCCTCAGCCGACCATTACCTGGTCTTACACCTCAGTAAATAAACAAACTATGTATGTAAGGACGGCTACCGGAAATCATCAGCCAACCATTACCTGGTCTTACACCTCAGTAAGTAAAACTATGTATGTAAGGAAGGCTACTGGAAATCCTCAGCCGACCATTTTCTGGTCTTACACCTCAGTAGGTAAACAAACTATGTATGTAAGGACGGCTACCGGAAATCATCAGCCAACCATTACCTGGTCTTACACCTCAGTAAGTAAAACTATGTATGTAAGGAAGGCTACTGGAAATCCTCAGCCAAGCATTACTTGGTCTTCCACCTCAGTAAGTAAACAAATTATGTATGTAAGGACGGCTACTGGAAATAATCAGTCAACCATTACCTTGTCTTACGCCTCAGTAAGTAAAACTATGTATGGAAGGACGGCTGCTGGAAATCATCAACCGACCATTACCTGGTCTTACACCTCAGTATGTAAACAAACTATGTATGTAAGGAAGGCTGCTGGACATCCCCAAACAACCATTGCCTGGTCTTACACCTCAGTAAGTAAAAACAAAGTACTGAAATACTGAACATAGGATGACCACAAGTTCTTGTGGATGGTCAAAAGCACTTGTCTCGGAAAAAAAAAATTCACATATCTCTTTACCTGAAACTGAGATTAATGAGTGTGGTAATCGGTTATTTTCAGGCAACGTGTTTTACCAATTTTTTTTTCACGTGCAGCCGTGAAAAAGGTTGGTTATTCACCGTGTTTCAAGAAGTCGGTAAAAAGATCAACGTGCAAGACACTTTTAATTGTTCGTTCATTGTGAAATGGCAATTTTATTTCGCATTCTTCAGTGCAGACACCTCACTTTTACGCCCCTCATTAATGTACAAAGGGAAAAAATCTGAGACAACTTCGTGTGTGGATGACGAATAAATGACAGGAAATTCAACTTTCCCATAATAATTATTATGTTGTAGTGATACATATCAGTATACACTGATGTGATACATATCAGTATACACTGATGTGATACATATCAGTATACACTGATGTGATACATATCAGTATACACTGATGTGGTACATATCAGTATACACTGATGTGTTGTTATATATTATATTAAAATAACAGTTACATGTATATATGATTTCTATCCATTTGTATATTATTCTATTCTTATATTCTACTTATGATAGTGCAATGCAAGTGCATGGCGGACACTTTTTCTGTAATTTTTTTTGTAAAAGTTTGGATACGAATAACCATTCATATTTTCCTGCAAATTATATTTATTCGAACCGGAAGTCGGCTTACGACATTGATAATATAGTGTCAGGTTCCCAGACTATCGGTACGCGTGCATTGATCTAATCAATGATTTTTTTTACTTATATACATCTATATACTACAAAACATTTTGATATTATTAATTAAAAAAATATTTTTATCAGTATTCATTGAAGAGATATATTTATATCAAACGATAAGGAATTTATTTTGCAATTGTTTATGTGCGAGTATTTGTCATGTTTTTAGATCGGTTAAAATCCCAAAACTAATTTTCATAATTTATGCATAAATGGAAATTTAGGCGATAGCAATACATCGAAATGACCTCAAGGTCATCGATGTAAAAACTATATATGTAAGGACGGCTACTAGAAATCCTCAGCCCAGCCAACCATTACCTGGGCTTACACCTCAGTTAGTAAAAAACTGTGTATGTAAGTATAACCGGGATTTTTCCGTGATATAGTGATTCAAAAACGGAATACCAATACTTTATTAGCAAGGTCCGGACAGTACCAGACCTAAACTGTCTTCAAAATATCATACAAAAGTATATATAAAGAATAGTATCTATAGAAAGGGATTAGTGTCCAACGGATTAACTAGTCATCGTTAAAGTGATTTCCATTACGACAAAAATATATTTAACAATAGAATTAATTTAACAATGAATATAAAAGGTTAGATAACGGATTAACAAATTGTCACTATAGCACTTAAAATATATTGTCTATATTGGCTTTATATCTGATTCACAATTGACCAAATCCTCCTGGTTTTATAAGGACGGCTACTAGTCTAGAAATCCCCAACCAAAATAAACCTGTTCTTTCACTTCAGAGAGTTAAAAGCTATGTATGTACGGACAGCTATAAAACATCCTTAACAAAACAAAACTGCTCTTGCACGTTAAGCGTAAAAAGTTTTTTTAAGAACGGCTATTGGAAATCTTCAACCAAATATTTATTACCTAGTATTACACGTTAGTAAGTAAAAAGTTGTATATGGAAGACTATTTTTTAAATTACCTTAGCCCATCTTTTTGAAATTTCTTGGTCCTCAATGCTTAACATCTTTGTACCTGCTGGGCTTCTTTTCTAAGCGTCTCTGATGAGTCTTTTGTAGACGAAACGCGCGTCTGGTGTATCAAATTATTTCTTTGATACCTTTGATAACTATTGTGTTATGAGAGAATTCGAAAAATAAAAGTAAAGATAACCCTTTATTCAAATTTAAACATGTTACACATTGAGATTATCTTTAAAATATATTCACATTATATGATCATACCTCAGGAATGTTAGCACCTGAGGTATTATCACCTGAGGTATTATCACCTGAGGTATTATCACCTGAGGTATTATCAGCTGAGTAGACAGTGCTTCAGTACTGACATTATTTTTAAAATAATTTTGATAAATCAGAATTTGTTGATAAATAAAAAAATTATTTATATACTTAAATGACAACTTCCTCATCCTAAATTAATTTTCTCTTTCTTCTATTCTTTCCGTGTGTCTTTTTTCGGTAATACAGCTTCTAACATTTGTACATATTGACCATACCTAGCTTAATTTTTTTTTTTAAGTATGAGCGTTTTCGGTGAAGGTCACCAAAAAAAGCTCTTTGGGTGCAATCATTTTAATAAATGTACCTAAGAAAATGTCTGTACCAAATATAAAAAAGAAGATGTGGTTTGATTGCAAATGAAACAACTGTCCACAAGAGACCAAAATGACACACACATTAACAATTGTAGGCCTTCAACAATGAGCATAGCCCATACTGCATAGTCAGCTATAAAGGGCCCCGATATGACAATGCAAAACAACTCAAACGAGAAAACTAACGGCCTTATTTATTTATAGGAAAAAATGAACGAAAAACAAATATGTAACACATAAACAAAGTCAGGAATATGACAATTGTTTTCGAATCGTTTGATGTGTTTTAGCTTTTGATTTGCCATTTTATTAGGTACTTTCCGTTTTGAATTTTCCTCAGAGTTCAGTATTTTTGGGATTATACTTGTTTTCACAAACAAAATATTTTCTTTTTCAAGTATCTGCATACTAGTAGCCGTGATAGCCACACCATGCCGTCTCACGTGACCAGCTCAGATGGCGGGAGAATTCAGCTTACTCACATCCATGATTCTGGAATACTTAAATGTACAGCTACAAATCCTTATGGAACAGTATCGGCTCATGCAAATATATTAATGTCTAATAGTAAGTGGATAACTTATTTTTCTTATCCCAAGATATTATAACCTTAAAATTGAGAAAGGAAATAGGAAATGTGTCAAAGAGACAACAACCCGACCTTAGAAAAGACAACAGTAGAAAGTCACCAATATGTCTTCAATGCAGCGAAAAACTCCCGCACCCGGATGCGTCCTTTAGCTGGCCCCTAAACAAATGTATATACTAGTTCAGTGATAATGGACGTCATACTAAAGTCCGAATTATACACAAGAAACTAAAATTAAAATTCATACAAGACTAACAAAGGCCAGAGGCTCCTGACTTGGGACAAGAGCAAAAATGCGGCGGGATTGGCCGTATTTGGCACAATTTTTTGGAATTTTGGGTCATAAATGCTCTTTGATTTTTTACTTTTTTAGCTTTCTAACCTTTTTTTTATCTGAGCGTCACTCAGGCGTCTTATGAAGACGAAACGTGCGTCTAGCGTATTAAATTGTAAGCCTTGTACCTTTGGTAACTAATTACGTTAAGAAATTATTTAGAAACTAAGGCTCTAACTCCCGCAAGAAAAGTTAAAAATAAATCAGTATGGCTGTTTTTACTCCAGTGTTGGTCTGTTAGCTCTCTTTACTTAAAGAGTATCTTATGCAGCATTGGTCCTCACAATTTACAGAGGAGCCTCGGTGGCCGAGTGGTCTAAGTAGTGACTACTGTAATCACTAGCCAGTCACCACTGAGGTTGTGAGTTCGAACTCCGCTCGTGCGGGTGCACTCGACACCAATATTAATTGACTTTCCTATCGAAGGTCGGTGGTTTTCTCCGGGCACTCCGGCTTCCTTCACCAATAAAAAAGTGACCTCTACAAAATAGCCTAAATGCGGTGCTTAAAAGTGGCGTTAAAAAACCAAAAATCAAAATCAAATCACAATTTACGGTCTTAGTGATCCAAGTTTAACATTTTCCAATATTAAATCAACGTCAATTTTGGTTTCATATTTTATGTTGTTTTTTTAAGTAGGGACGTCTGGTTTTTATTTAAAAGCAATTGCACACAATTCATGTTTTGAATTATTATATCATCCCTACCAATTATACATAACTATCTTGCATAGAAACCTCCCCCTCATTCATATATATTTCCCAGCTATCAACCTTACAACTAACATCTTAATAAAATGTAAACGACATGAATTATTCACAATAACTATATAAAAAAATAAGTGCTTAGTTTTTTGACTGACTACTTACCATAAGATGACTATGCACGACCCATTGACATATATATTTCTACGCAGTGTTATATGTCCTCTTTCAAATTAAAACCATTTGACATATATTTGGCATTTAAAAGAGTGACCCATATCAGCGGTACGTTTTGAGATACCTTTATAAAGAAAGAAAATAATCCCCAAACATACAAATTTAGAATTATTTACCCTTATCAATTTAAAATTATCAATTAATCGAAACCAACTGCCTGAGCCTATTTATCAATATGAATTTATATAAATGTAAACAAGTTGCTGGTGTTCTTTGTATACCATCCTCCCCTTTCAAGTAAAATTAAACAACGAATATGTTTCATCATGGAATTTTGTTCTTCCTCAATTTTTTGTTTGTTAACATTTTATTCCAATATAATTGCAAATATTAAATATTAGGTACAACCAACCGTATCTCAAAAATGAAAATTTTTTTTTCGTCTTTTTACAGGGAACAATCTATTCGTAGGACGATGAGATGGACTGACGATATAAAAATTGAAAGACATTCATGAAATGAATATGATGTTAAACACATGGTTTAGTGAATTCATTTATATTTCATAGAAATTGGGAGAGAGACAAAATCACAACCTCTCATTGCCACTATAGCCAATAATGTATGTTTGGGTTGCTCACCCACTTTTAAAATTAAGAATGGAAACGGGAAATGTGTAAAAGAGACAACGACACTACCTAAGAGCAGGAAACAGCCCACGACCCCCAATGAGTCTTTATATATATATATATTATTGTGAAACTACCCCTTTACAATCTTTAACACATCGAGAATATCCCGCTCCCACATTTTTCAATATCAAAGAACTATAAGCAATTGTCAAACCATTGTTTCTCTAGCTATAAAACCAGATTCTTTGGAAAATGCCTGTACAAGTTTGGAATAATTCGTCACAACTCGGTCGATTCCGTACCTTCATTCGTCACAACTCGGTCGATTCCGTTCCTTCATCAAGAGTAGTGGATTCACCCGATGATTGTCGATTGTT
Organism: Mytilus edulis; assembly: GCA_019925275.1. Taxonomy (NCBI): domain Eukaryota; kingdom Metazoa; phylum Mollusca; class Bivalvia; order Mytilida; family Mytilidae; genus Mytilus; species Mytilus edulis. Next base: position 83,791,485 of record CM034354.1, on the reverse strand, counting down.
TAGAAATATGACGGTTGGTTTTCGTTAGTTCCGTTGGTTGATATGATTAAACGTTGATTGAGTCAGATTTATTGGACTTCTCTTTTTTGAACTTGCGTTTGGTGTTAAATGTTTTGTTCATACTTTTTTATTTATTATAAACTTTCTTTATAAAAAGGAGCAGGGTAGCACTGAAATCCACACAACTAGGTGAATATGTTCCTATATATGTGACACAATACACATCAGTGTATAACCTGAAGTTAAGGACACGGGTTTTAGAATAGAATGGACATATATTCGTGACGCCTATAGCAATTTAGGGTTGGATAAAAAGACACAAAGTCCACTTTTACATATAATTCCCACAACAATAAAAACAAATTCCAATATAACAGACAGCAAATTACGACAACCACTACTCTACAGTTCTGGCTGTGCGCATCTGTCAGGCAAAAGCAAAACCTCAAACACATCAAACGAATGGTTAACAACTGTCATATTCCTGACTTGGTACAGGAATTTTCTTATGTAGAAAATGGTGGATTGTACCTGATTATATAGCCAGCTGATCCTCTCACATGTATGACAGTCGCACAGAATGCATTGTTCACTTGTGTTTAATATGTCTTTTGATTGAGTTAAGCCGTTTGAATTTATATTTTATGATGTGCCTTTCTATATTGTGATGTAACACTATTGGTTCAGATACGAGTGAGGGTATGGTACCATTACAACGTTTAACACCGCTGCAATTGTTTACACCTGTCCTACGTCACGAATCGTCTTAGATATAGTGAATGAATATTTGCTATGTCCCAGATTAGGGTGACAATTTGGCGCCATATAACTAGTCTAACCCCGCCACATGCCTGTAAATGTTAGAAGCCTGTACTTTAGTGGTTGTCGGTTGTTGCTGTGAACAATATTTGTTGTTTGTTCAATATTTTGTACATGAATTACGCTGTTTGTTTTCACGTTTGAATTGTTTTGCATATGTCATTTGGGTGACCTTTTATAGTAACCTATGAGGTTTTTTTTTTACTTTTCTCATTGTGGAAGGACGTACGGGAAGATATCTGTACTTGTTAGTTTTTATGTAATTTGGTCTCTTGTGGAGAGTTGTCCTTCAACTTGTCTCGCTGGCAATCTAACCACATCTTCTTACTTCTATATTTGATGGTAGTTTTACAGTAATAATTTGAAAGTTTGCATTGATAAAACGAAAATTTTATTCAGAACGTATTGTTTTCTGCATGTAAAGCCTGTGATCCACAGAAATGATTTGGTGTACATTTTGTTTCTTTATGTTGATTCAGCTAAACAAAACTTTTATCAAGATACGATTTATGTAACAACAACCAAAGACGCAAAATAGCTTAAGACATTTAGAGCAGGATATGTGGAGCAGGATCTGCTTACCCTTCAGGGGCACCTGAGATCAACCCTAGTTTTTGATGGGGTTCGTGTTGTTTATTCTTTAGTTTTCTATGTTGTGTCATGTGTACTATTGTTTGTCTGTTTGTCCTTTTCATATTTAGCCATGGCGTTGTCAGTTTGTTTCCGATTTATGAGTTTGACTCAGGGGGTTAAAAAAATTTGTTACAGCTAGCTAGCCCAGGACTTATTGGCAGTAGGATTTTACTAGCCCTGTTGGAAGAACTGCTAGTCATGCTAGTCCATCAAAACTGACCTGCTAGCCCTAGTATGCCTTAAAATTAAGAGTTTGCTGCATAATACAAAGTAGGTGCCCTTTGTTTTGAAGGAGACATTATACACTGTATTTAATATTTTTTGTTGATCTGTTATTTATTCTTTTGGTGCTTAACCTAACTTAGTTGTTCCCACATTCAAAGCAGACTTTTTATTGGCGTGCTTGGCGCAACTAACGGCAATATTCACAGAGCATTGTCTGTTTTTTTCATCAGCAACAGCAAACCTTGCCAGGGTAATCAATGTGTCCCAGTTCTGCCAACTTTTCAGGAAGTGAATGCGTGATTTGTTGGCCTAATTGTTAAGATCAAAGAGAAAAAACAATAGATCAAAGGGAAATGCCGCCAAATAAGCATGGACATGTGTGAGTCTCGCGCTAAAGACTTGACAGCCCTGCTGTCCTGGACACTATTATTTTTTTCCGCGGTTTTTCACTGTCGTATTTAGCATTTTGGGGGTGATGAATTTGCAGCCTCGTTACTCCATTCATCTACCGTTTTTCGTTTTGAAACTGACAAAGTTCCTGGGGTTCCCGTACTAAAATATTAAGAAATATTTTGTTGCATAGTTTCGTGCTCAAGAGCTGTGCAACAAGACATGTCAATACCAATCAATACATCATACCCCCAAATAACGTTAATTGAAAATCTCGGCACGATAAGCAATGTACAATACCTCAATCCATGGTATGAGAAATCGATATTTAGGCCACACCAATTTGATTCCTTGTTCGACGGACCCGCCCGCACCTATTTTTTTCAAAACAGATTTTTTTTAATTTTTTTTATATTCCCGCATCCAGAAATGTAATCATGTCCATTTCCCGCACCGTTTTTTTGTGTGTAAATATTATAAAAAGATATCAACATTTGTTTTTAAAATCACAGTCTAACATGTATGTAACGATTTTTAACATAAAAGCACACAATTATGTTGTATGCTGGCGAAACAAAACTATCTATAGCCGCTGCATGTTTATGTACCTGTACTGATTGATTCAGGGGCATGTCGTTCAGCAGTTATCGTTTGTTGATGTTGTTCATTGGTATTTTCCCGTTTGGATATAAATTAGGTCGTTGGTTTTCCTGTTCGAATTGTGTACGCTAATAATATTGGGATACTTTATAGCTTGCTGTTTGGTCTGTATCAAAGCCCTGTGTAAAAGGCCGTACTTTGACCTGTGTTTGTTATTATCAGGTTGAGAACAACCCTCCCTCAGACAAGGGGAAAGAAAATAGAAATACCAAGGATTTGTATAGTTCTTCTACTTAAATTTTGTACTCAAAAAGAGGAGAGTTACATCATATTTTAAACAACTTTTTCTAAAAGAGGGGTCCACTTATTTTGAATAATATTAAACTGTTAAAGTAAATGTGTTAATTTAACATGGTTAAAATCCAGGAATATTACAAAATTCTTGGACATGTTTTGACCATTTATAAATACCAGTTAGATATATAGTTCTTTGAGAAAATATGAGCCCTTTTGTACAAACAAATATATTATAACATATATATTGATCCCTCATAAAACATGTAAAAGAGATATTTATAACATTAAGGGGTTGCCCCAAAACTGATTATGACTTGGATGGAGAATTGTTTCATTGTCATTCACACATACATAGACCAGATTTAATTATTTCTTGGTGAACAGGGGAAAAAAAATCACAAATTAAAGAAATGTCAAAGTACAATGAAGTACAAGTGATAAATCAAGTTTTAATATTGTCAAAACCTACTATTTTATGTTTACAAAAAAAAATATAATCGCTCGCCTTTACTTTTCATGCTTCGCCTCAAAAATTTGCAAATTAAATATTTTTTTATTAAAATTTTCAAATCGCTCGCTCGCCCCAAATTTTGGAGTCCAAAAATCCGTAGAACAAGAAATTAAATTGGTGTGGCCTTGAAGTACGAGAATCAACACGTGATACCTGAGGTCACCCAGACATGCCAGAGTTATTTGTTCTATGTTTAAAATATGTACAACAGGATCTGTACAAACCAGTTCAAATTCTTGGAATCCCGGATGACTTAATTGAATCGAAATGGCTAACATAGAATAGTGATGAAGGGATTTTTCACTTTCTATTTTGGAAACGTCAAGATTTTTTTGTTACTAGTCCGTCGGGCATATCGGATTACACATTTTAATTGCCCGAGGCGTAAATGATCTAGTCCCGGGAGTCGGGCTAGTGGATTTTTTAACCCCTGTTGACTGTCCCTCTGGTATCTTTCGTACCTCTTTTAGAGGGAAATACACATATTTCAGTGATTGACTTTTGTCGTACCAGTGTAAAAAGATCTAAATCAAGACACCAATTCTGAATAAAAAACAATATAATGCACTTTCAAAGATCTGTCAGCAAAATATACTCTCTAAATAAAGTAACCCGATTTAATTCAACATTGCAACGCCAACAAATAGGAAACATTTCAGAAAAATAAACTCCAAATAAATTGTGCACCGGAAACACAAAATAAACCAAAGAATAGAAGCGTTACAACATCATGCTTGATAAGAGATGTACAGACGCATTTACTTGAAGTAATCTCAAAGCAGTTTACGTGAATGTAATTCACGTGAGAGGTTTAGCTAGCTATAAAACCAGGTTTAACCCACCATTATCTACTTAGGAAAATGTCTGGACCAAGTCAAGAATATTGCAACTAAATGTGATCAAAAGTACACATATGTACCAACAGCCGTAACTCATAAAGGGTTGATTAGGATAAGAACACATTATTATTTATAAAAATAACTTTTTATTAAAACACCATTTATTGTACAAATGAATGAATTTTACATAAGTTAGGATGATGGATGAATGGAATGACTGTCCTTGGGTGATGCGCGTGCTTCTCAGGCGATATGAATGGATATTCGTCAATGATTCTTAATGAAGAACTGTAAGAAAAGAAAATATTAATTGGTTTTGACATATATAATTAATATAAATATTCATGCATTCATTAACCTGAAATAACATTTAACTTGATTTGAGATTAATTTTAATTTCACTTTTTTTTAATCTATAAAAAGTATCACATAAATTGTACCTGTATGGTCATATCAAATCGACATTTTTTTTTAATTAAAAATTAACTACTTGTTCCACCTTAATGCATGAATTATAATGTGTTCTGCATTATGTTATCATCATAATTATGATTAAAAAAACCAAACAAAACAGAAGTCATTCGGTCAACATGCACATCGAATAAATATTCTTGTTTATTGTTATAACCATTGAGGAAATTGCTCAATTAATAATGTTATAAGTCTATAACACGCGTCATGTTTTATATCTGCTGGAAGGAACAATAACTTTGACTTTTATAGCCGTCGTATACCACTGTGTTAAGTACTATCACTCACGTCCAGATATAAAACAATACCAAACGGACACGCATGAAATCCGAACTGATTGACCAAGTGCCGTGAAAGGGCGAGATAAAATGTAAAGTCTTTAAATAGTATTAGTAAAGGTGTCGTATCATAAATCTATTGTGGAAAAACTATATACTGACCTTTGCCACCAGATTTTCCATGGCCGGAAACATGTCCAGATCCTTGTCCGATTCCGAGGTCTACGACACCATGACCAGCATCGATATGTCCGTTAAATCCTTGGTCCCAAGCTCCATTTGCTCCCTGATCGAAATGTCCGAATCCTTGGTCCCATTGAGCTCCGTTATCAATAACACCTCCTTGACCACCATGTCCACCTTGTCCACCTTGTCCACCGTGTCCACCTTGTCCACCGTGTCCGCCTTGACCGTGTTTGTCGATTCCAATGATTGCTACTGGGTGTTGAGAACCGTGGTGTCCGGCATCAGCTATAAATAGGTAAAAATAAACTTATCATTAATACCTGTATACTTTTTTGTGGATACCAAATTCGGAAAGGTTTTGCTAACTGCAGCTTAAGTACCTGTAGACAATCCCTAAACGAGATTTTGAGCATGTTAAACGAGATTTCAGCAAGTTAAACGAGTTTTCTACACGATAAACGAGATTCGTGCATATTTTTATTACTAAACAGCTAAATAAATGGAAACATGAACTAAATTTAAATATATGTGCTTGATATCTTAATAATATTTTAATATCAAACTAAGCATTTAATCGGAAACACAATGTTTAGAAAAAAAAACCAAAGATACAGAGTAGATATCAAAAACTGTTTAAAGATGAAAAACAAATCTGTTTATTAACTGCTTTTTTAAGTTCTTTGTTTTCATTTTCTTTAAAAAATCTTTTATTTCAAATATGTTATGTTTTCTTAATCATTTGCAAATAAAAAACTTTAATATATTATTACCTGCAAAGTGACCTCCGTTTCCGCCTAAATGTCCGAAATTAATACCACCGTCCACTGAAAAAGACGAATACATAAACCAAATGAAAAATCTAAAACTCCTGTTTATAAGCAAAATTTGAACTTTTTTTTAATATTTTCAGAATTTGGTTGGTCCTTCATTGAGTAGATATTTGCTAAAAGCTTCTAGTAATATTTGTTTAATTTTTATCTTATTCGGCAAAACAATAACCCAACGCAAATAAATTTTACAGATGCTGTCCAAATTCATATGCATGGATTCCATAAACACGTGAACAGTCACATTTAACGTTTATGAGTCTAAAGATCGAACACTTTCAACAACCTATGCTTAGGAAATGTAATATTCTTTTCTTATAAACAGTATTGTTCTGTTTAAGTTTTTTGAATGAGATGAAATAGAAATTATCTATTATTTCTTATGTAATCGCAAAACAAATGTCAAGCCAAATAGTATAACGAATAATAAAAAAGAAATAAGATGTATTAATCTTTGTGGTTATGTCGATCATCAATGGAAAAATATTTTTACGTTGGTAAGGGACACAACTCTTATAAATGTTTCAATAATTTTTTCATAACTTAAATTCAGATTGTGTTTTTAAATTCTGTCTCACACAGATGCTTAAAAAGCATCGAAGCAGCTGTCTGTTACAAACGCACTACCGATTTAAAGAGTTAATGTTCTTAATACGTTTGTGTCAACCATTTTCATAAATATATTCTAAACTTCTAGGTGACATAGATTATTTGCAATCTGTTTCAGGTAAATGCTAAAAATACATTGATGAAACTTGTAATTTGACTTTTTCAAACGCGTTACTGATTTTTAAGAGTTATCTCCCTAAACCAAAGTTAACTTCCTTAAAACACAAACAAAAACGTGTATATAAAAAGAGCAGTAACATAAGAAGTAAAATTCCAGCCCTATTATAAATAAGAATTCTGGGAAGAGAAGTAGAAACGATATTTAGTCAGTTACAGTCATAAGATTCTGGATATGTTAGATAAACCAGATGATCAAAAACACAAACAAACAAAAAATTAGTGAAAAAGGAGAAACGGTATTTTGTCAGTCATGAATTCTGGATATGTTAGATAAGAAGATGATCAAAAACTGTTTAAATATTACATTAAATAGAATGATAAAATCTCCATCAATCATAAATGCAAAGTAAACAGTGTTTGATCATTTTGTTTGGTTAGAAGTTAATGTAGAGCGCTTTCAATGTTTGCAAGCGCGCTGTTTTGTTGTTTTTTACATTACCATTGACATTGTCAGCGCCGTCTGAAAGCAGATAATATAGGCATGGTTACAATGGGCAGAAAAAGCAGTATAACACATACTAAATCACAATAAACGGCATCTCATTAGTTCCTTCTTTTTTTTTATTTCTTTGACCTTTGACTTTAATTCAATGATTTATTTTTCAATGCTTTATTTAAACAGCTTGTATTTTTTTTTTTTTTTTTTTTTTATCAATTTGCAAAAAAATAAATATTAACTTTTCCATATTAAAAACATGGGAATAAACAAGCAAACACAATGCTACTTTATTTATACATTAATAGCGAACTATGCAATAATGTAAAAATATAGACTTACTTATAACAAGATCAGCTTGTGCACCACCGCCGGGAGCAGCGTTCACTTGAACTACAAGTAGTTATATAAATGTTAGTAAAATAGTAAATTCTAGCGACCAATCAAAATCATTGTTCCTCTCATGAAGTTTGTAATATTTTTATTGTTTTATTGGTAATTCATTGAAGCAGGAAATGCCAATATGAGAAAGGGTGTTTTGTTTATATTTTTGAATATAAAATTAAAAAAAAAAATCGAAATGAATAAATGTAATTAAAAATGGCGAATTACTTTCTGTATTATTTTTCAATTATTATTATTTTTTTTATATCTCATAAATTTCTTATTAGAAACTTATATTTTTAGATCAAATTAAAAAAAAAAAGAAAAAATAGTGCGAGGAAGACTTACCATTGTCAGCATCAGCTGATCACGTGACGAAAAAAGATAAAAACAGATATATTAATACACAACATATAAACATGTGTTAATATAGTACGAGAACAAAACAACACATTCACACACATACATATAATTTGATGTTAACTAGATGATATTAAAAGAGCAATGGATTTTTCAAGATTATTTTTGAATAATTCATCGTTTATTTAAGTGTTGTAGGAAAGTAATACTGATGATGTTTTATATTAATAATCGTTTTCAAAAGGCTTAAAATGAACTTTACGACAAAAGTGCTATAAAATTTGCAATTCAACAATCACCACAACCATAAATTCGAGACCATATCCAAAATTTGAAAAACTTAAATACAATGCAACTTTTAAAATAAAAACAAACAAATAGAAATGAATAAATACAACAAGGCAAACCAACATTTTTGTCTTTTAAATATATGAACATATTCTTTGCATTTCAAGTATTTTGATATTTTTTTCCCCCATTTATCCTTCAATGGGCATGCGCCAACTTGAACTTATTATCTGATAGGAACAAAAACCAACATCATCACCAAAGATAAACCAGTATCCAAAACGGTCCTTTAATACTTACAAATAACAATAGATCGAGGTGCGTGTTGTTCTGTAAATAGTAACGATGGCAAGGTTAATACATGAATACATACATATAGAGTAGGGAGAGAAAAGTACGAAAGGTCAGAAGTTAGTAAATTTTCGTTAAGTCACATGCTACACAGAACACATTTAACATTTCTGTTACCTCCTGGTTTACTCATACCAAGACCCAAGCCATCACCAGCCGAAAAGCCCAGGCCAACTTGGGCATCTGCAGCTCCCATTGCTGCTCCACCTCCGCCATGGGTTCCTCCACCAATGCCGACTGAGTCATGGGTCATTCCCATCCCAGCTCCTCCTTGACCTCCAGATATTCCTGCTCCAATACTTCCAGGACCCACTCCAACACCGAGTGCTAGATCTTTAGTTCCGAAACCCATTCCTATATCTTGAGGCAAAAATCCGAAATCGGCTCCTAATCCATGTCCACCAGCACCTCCGTGACCTCCAGCGCTTCCATGTCCACCAGCGCCGCCGTGACCACCGCCTCCATGTCCACCAGCGCCTCCGTGACCACCAGCGCCGCCATGTCCACCAGCACCACCGTGACCACCGCCTCCATGTCCCCCGGAGCCACCATGACCACTGCCTCCATGTCCACCGGCGCCGCCATGGTGTCCACCGCCACCTCCCATTCCTATTCCGACAGCTTTTCCTCCACCGGCAATTCCTTGACCCATACCGCCTCCAGAGCCTAATCCGATTCCAATATTTATATCTCCTTTCCCACTGCCTTGCCCACCATTGCCTCCCCCACCGTGACCCCCGCCTCCTCCGTGTCCGAAATCTACATGTCCACCATGGCCTCCTCCTCCTCCTCCGCCGTGGCCTCCAGCACCGCCATGTCCAACATCTACGAATCCACCGTGACCTCCTCCTCCTAGTCCGCCATGGCCTCCTACACCTCCATGTCCTCCGGCACCTCCATGTCCCATATCTACAATTCCACCATGGCCCCCGCCCCCTGCTTGTCCACCATGACCCCCAATACCAAAGTCGACAAATTGACCTGTGTTTATGCCAACTGCCCCGCCAATTGGAGCTCCTTGATCGAAGACAAGTTGTTGTCCCCCACCTAGAAAATCAACTCCAGCCCCACCTGCATGTCCTGCTTGATCAATGAAAATGTCTTTTGGACCTCCATGGCCGCCATTACCACCCCCATGACCTCCGTTGGCACCACCGTGGCCGCCACCACCAACATGACCTCCAACGCCACCGTGACCGCCAGCACCATGGCCGCCAGCGCCTCCATGGCCACCACCAGTACCAGTGGCATCATTTAGTATAGCCTGGACCGCTTGAGTTTGAAGAATCTTTTCAAGGTTTTCAGGGCCGAAACCAAGGTCGAATATTTTAGCTGCACCGGTATCAATAACTTCTATCCCATTGCCTAGTTTCATAACATTGGCTCCTCCAGCACCATTGGCGGCTAAAGATAATGGTCCGCCTCCGCCTCCGCCACCAGAGGAAAAAACTCCTCCGCCACCAGAGGAAAAAAAAATAGGACGAAATAACTGATTGTTACATATTTAGATCATAGTTACAGTTTCTTTAAATAAACATCCTTGTAAAGTATGCAGTTATTTCTTTTTCAAAGTATATATTTGCTAAATGTTACATTTGTTGTTTTAATTCTATAATGTATACTTATAAGGATGTTTATCTAAAAACCTAAAATAGCAAACAAATCATCCTTTTGTATTTGATTCTTTTGCAAGTCGCATATTTCTGTTTGCTGAGTTGGAACTGTAAATGAAATCGGTGCGTACGCACAGCAGATTATAAACGCATGCGCATGCAGGTTGTTAGTGGAAAAGAATGTTTTATAGAGAAAATGACAACGTAAAGAAAGAATATAGAAATATCTTATAATTGAATTTATATATCGAAAGAATGTTTTAAAGAGAAAATGACAACGTAAAGAAAGAAAATAGAAATATCTTATAATTGAATTTATATATCGAAATGAGGTTTTTGAAACGTTAATGTCACTGTATGTCTTTCTAAGTAAACAAAATAGCATGCGCATTAAACAAGTCGGCTTGTCAAGTCAAATATGAAGATGGAAATTATTATTATCAACACTTAATGTGACTTTTTAATATTTCAATGCTTTAATAAATCAAAGATTAAAGTTTGGATAAACCAACAAGTTTATCTTATCAATCACAACAAACATGTCTGACCGATGTTAATAATGATAATGCGCAGTGCGTCTGTGCGCAACAATATCTTACCGGCTCCACCGTTAAACTGGAAATCGTTTTCCCATGCTGCGTCAAAGCCAAAATCTAAAATAGTTTTAAATTTAGGTTAGTATTGTTGTTTAACTAAACATCCAAATTATACGAATGAAAAAGTTTTACCAAAAAAAAGACAATTATTTTGTTGCAAAGTTTATAGAAATCTAAATAAATTATCTTTTAATCGTTTAATAGCATGAGTATAATCTCTGATTTGGAAATTTCAGGGAAAAGGCGTTTTCCTTGCATTAAGCCAAAGTTGTGAAGTCTTTTGCATGTTGTACGTTGTAGGTTTTTGATAGTCTGAATCAAAACACATTTTGTTCTATTTTTTGTTTAGCAAAAAATCAAACTTTTTGATATCTCATTTAAATTTAGTTATCTTAATTTGGTTAAAAATATTCAAAAACAGACGTGGAATTTGATAGATAACATTATTCAAGAACAAACATTTAAATTAATTCCACACTAAACTACATGTAAATCTTTAGATTATTTTATTTCATGTTTTATTTTGCGATCAACACGAAAAAGCACGCAAATTTGGTCTAAAATAAGTTAATCAAATTTTAAGCGATGCAAAGCCAATCTTACCGTTGCCGCCTCCAATCTGGATGTTGTCTACAAGCAAGATATCACATGTTAGTATAGCTATATATATGTATGTTAGCATATCATTATTAGAATAACCTGCATAATTCATTCCCTCCCCGTAATCGATCTCTCCTACTTGTTAATGTAGTAATCGTAGATCAGCAGAATATACCGACTGAATTAATCGGGTTATACTTAGACAGACACTGTTTAAAAAGCAGGGATAAGGAGTGATTATACAATCCCATTTTGACTGAGCAATGCAGATTAATTTACACTGAGTATAAAAATATGATTGAAGCCTGTCATGTTATCTGTAGGCGGGATAAGCAGATGATTATGATAAATAGTAATGCTCACCATAAGCCTTAAGTATAAAAGAAGAATCTATTGTCCGGTGCTTTAGATTAATCAAAATTTGACAAATGAAATGTTCCCTTATGGGATCTTTTTTTTTTAAATTAACCAGTTAAGATCCGGACACAATAGCAGTTCAACTTCCGGTTTAGATTAGTAGAATAATATTTCGTATTGTTCGTGAAAAGAAAAAAAAAAGAAAAAAAAGAATAAATAAATTAAAAAAATAATTCAGAAAATCTAATCTCATGCAAGACTATTAAAGCTATTTTATACATTCTGATTGAAAGACGCCTTACATTCTAGCAGGAATGCATTTTGCTTGAATGAAGCTATTTAACTTGCCTAATGGAAAGACAGCAGCCATATAGTCTTGCGTGAATGCAGCGACTAAGCAAGCAACGCTTGGCGCAAACAGAAATAAACGATATCATTGCAAAATTGAATTTGAATATTATGCATTTTTATTGTATTTTGTATGGTATGCATTTTTATTGTATTTTGTATGGTAAACATTTGACTAATCTTAAAACTTTATCTAGATGACATGTGTATTGTTGCGTTGTTTTGTCCCGGTCTTATTGACATATAGCCCAAATCTTCTTTCTTTACATATTTAAATAAAAGTGTGATAATTTCTTTAAAATGTTATGAACTTGATCATGAGATGGTAAATTATTCACCGAGACTGTAGTATTCCACTTTTTGTAAGAGTTGTCAGTGGTATTCACATGGACCATACAGTATTCCTCTTTGTGCAAAAGTGTTGTATATATACGAGTTTTTCAGTGGTTGCGATATGTCATTTTTTCATTCTTTTTTATGAGAATATAATCTAATATAATAATGCAAGAATTTTACACTGTTTTGTGTACGAGGAAATAAAAGAAATCAAAGAATTATGTATTTTATATGTTCTTCATATCTAATATCCCTTATTTTGAAAAATTCATGAGTACACAGCTTATCTAAGTAGGTACTTACCACCGCCAGCAACAATAACATCTGGTTTGTGGTGAACTACAAATAATAATCACAACAAATTAAAATATAATACTAAATTTTTTTTTTTTAATTTTGGTTTTTTTTTTCATTGTGCTGCCATTTAAAAAAACAAACTTAGAAATTAGCAAAAGAGAATGTTATTACCAATAACATTCAAAAATCTTTATACAGGTTCTATTTATGCCAGAATTGTGGAAAAGCGCCAAGGAGAACATATGTTTTAATTCATTAACGTATTACTAGATAATCATTTATCTTAAAATTCACAAAAGGCTCCCCCTAAACCCCGAATCCCACGAAAATAAATGACTGGACTTACTTGCTGGTCCCGGAACTGGTACTTCAATAACTTTTTCTGTGTGGTGATGAACTGGTACCTCTACGATTTTTTCCTTTGGCACGTAAACCTTAACTGCTTTAGGTACGTACTTTACGATGGTATTGTAAACGGGTACTGGAAGATAAAACAACAGTATAAATTTTTGAAGAAAAATAAAAAAAAAAACCAATTGACCAATGAAAATTGTGTAAACAATAAATGAATGGACGAAGTATGCGACATACTGTGAGCGCATTTGTATATTGAAGACACTAAGAATAAACATATGAGTGAAATCTGTCTTTATCTAGCGTCGGTTTATGTGTAAATATATGGTATTATGTATACTGCTACATGAATTTATAACAATCCTAAATTGTTCGTGTGAATGTTCCTCTGATTAAAAGAAGGAAACATATTACGATAGCTACATGACTGTTATTTTTACTACGTGTATATTTCGTCTACTGAGAAAATTGCTTCTGTGAAATATCAAATTCCTTGACCGATATATTACATTCCTTATCTTTTGTTGAAGACTGAATATCACACCCGAAGCACCTGTTGTGTCGTTTCGAAAATATTTTTGCGGTAAGGTATACAATATAAAAACCGCGAAATTGCGGCGGGGTTAAACATGTATGGAAGACTAAATTTAAAACACATGTGTATGATATATGAATAATTACCTTTTTGGATAACTGTGTGGGGTACCTTGATCTTTTTTATAACTGGAACTGAAAGATAAAAATCAAGCCTGTTTAAAATGAGGCTGAAAAACAGCAGATATATTGTCTTCATTTTTTTGTATCTGCGACTGAAGAGCTACATATATATTGTCTTAGATTTGTTATTAAAAAAATTAGTTTTATTTTGAACAAGATAAGTTAGTAACAGATAAATTAAAAACAATAAAAAAAAAGTTAAATTAAATGTCTTAATTTTTTTTCACAATTTAAAGTATGTTATCATTCAGTGTAAAAATAAAAAAAAAGCCATCAATCCTTTAACGCATTAGTTATCAGAAGAAAAATAACCCATCTTTACAGTGTGACAAACAATAGATATCATTTATTCTCTCCCTTTGGTAAAGTCGTTAAGGGTAAAAAACAGTCGGCAAACCTCGGGTGAACCGCTTCTCTTCCGTTAGAAGGAGGTACGGAATCAGCCGAGATGTGACGATTGGGGTATAACATATTTGTATTGATTATTGTCCTCTTATAAATGAACTTACCTCGGATATATCTTGGAATATATTTTGGAACCGTTTTATAGACTGGGACATGCTTTACAATTGGCACATACTTTACTGGCACTGTAAAAAATAATATACAAGTTAATTATTATTAACATCGAAATACTTCGTAGTGGGTCGATAAACCTCGTTAAATATATCCTTGATAGTATACAAAAACGATAATACAGATATAAAAAACTTAATGATTTAATCAGACTTTAAAACAAAACGTGAATAAATATATTATTTAAAATGCATCACTTGATCTAAAATATATATATTTTGTCATATTTATAAAAGTAACAAAGATAAAAATGTATTCAATAAAGTTTAGTTTTTTTCACAATCGCTAAATGAAGTTAACAATAAAAGTCTACTATCCAAAATTACGTTAAAAAGTATTCTACAAACAAACTACAACAATCAGAAGCATATGATGGTGTACATGCATTAGTAGATGCACTCAGCTACGATTTTATACACAGCATTATTACGAACACAGTTAGAGGAATACAGTGATAAGCAACTGCGCTTTGACAAAATAATTTGGGTTGAAAATAAAAAGAATGCTGAATCTATTAAATAACAAGTGTATACGAGGCCTTATTTGCTGACAAGCACGAAGAGGATGAGTGAGTGAATGCGTACAGAAACTATCGGAATAAAGAGGGGAGGGAGGAAAAAAGTCGTATTTGACATTAAAATGTACGATAAACAGGTGTATTAGTGATTCAAAGTAATGATTTTCGTACTATATAAGGGACTGGTTGACGCCGTTCATTTCCTTATTCTTTATTTATAAAGCCATTTATCTGTATAAATCCCGATAATAGCGAGACCGGAAGTATGGATAGAGTAAGCACAGTCTGACAAAGTAATATTATATATGCTACAATACATATTATTGATTGCTTCCACCAATTCAAATATGTTTAAAAAATTGAATTAGATATAAATAAATATTTTGACCAGATATGCTATTATAATTTTAAATGCATATAATTTTCAAAAGATTATATACAAATCATTCAGACTATATATATACTACTAGTAACGTACAAATGACATGGTTATTGCTATGCGCGCGTAAAATGTTGCATTTTTGACATATATCAATTTACATCGATGTGTTATTGACATACATAAATGCGCTGTTGTATATGGACAATACAGGTCCGTTACCGCATACGTATACTACACATGTCCGTTCCCGTACTTACTCTTTTTAGAATATCTTAAACCAAGTTTTGATCTAGGCAAGTATCGCCGTCTGTATGGATCTAAATGAATTCAAACTTTGTTTTAACTTAAGTGATTGGTTGATTGTAAATTGATCAACGTCCAGTGGCAAATATAGCATTGATATTTAGGACGATGTAATTTGTGTAGTACATAAACTTTATATTTAATTTAAAGGCAAAAACAAATAGAAATCTCTGAGGTATATAGGTCAACAAAATCGAAGACAAATTATCAATAATGAAAAAGAAAGAAAATTGATTAGGTTTGGGGTGCATTTTGGGCGTACAATGTATTATATACATGTAAACAAATTCATTACCGAACTAATCACTTATTCTCCAAATATGAAACCCAAAATTATCCTTTATGTATAATGCATAGGACAAGAAAATTAAAAAAAAAAACATTACAAGCTTTAGCTCAAATATATACAGCTGACTGTATCAACTTGTATGAAAAGGAGACTAAACATTTGGTTAGAACTTAAAATTGGTAACAAGAAAACACCATAACAATTTACAAACCACATTATACCGAGTTCTATCCAGTGGCTGAAATCGGCTGTTTTCCAGAAATTCTTGACTTAAAACTGAAAACGAGGGCGGGATAGACCATAATTGAAATTCTACTATAACAAAAAAGTTCCCGCGAATTTCTTATATATATGATTATTAAAACGTCTTTAAAATAAATTAATAGTTAAACAAGAAAAAGTACATTTATTGCATCATAATAAAGCTATGGAGCATCAAATAAATCCTCAACTAGAATGTAAAGCCTGAGGGTCTGCGAGGACATATCTTAACAATGGTCCGACAAAGACAAGTGCTGACAAATGATTGACAGTAACGTTATTGTACGTGTGAATTTATCGGAACGTCATGGTTCGTGATTTTAATGCCTTTTATGGTCTTCATACAGACCTATAAGAATCGCCATTAATAAATATATTTCACATTATGCCATGAGAAGTTTTTCTTTTTTTACATTCAACTTGTCTTCATTGTAACATTGTGACAGGGTGATGGATGAGAACGGAAGATCTATTCAATTAATCTCTGTTGATAATAGATATCTGTTCTTCTTACTTTTGACCACAAACAAAATTTCACATAAAATATATTTCTTTAACCTCTTTCCCTTAAAAGGCCTTGTTTTAAGTAACTTACAATCTAGGTACGCCTGAAGTACAGTACTGTATATATAACTAAAGGTCAATTTCTATCTATATTTCAATTTATTTGCGCATTGTACCCTAGTTTTTTTTATATGAGCTCCCCATAATATAATAACCCCCCCCCCTCCCCCCAAAAAAAATAAGAAAATTAAACCAACCAAAATTTACTCCATTATTATATTGCGTTTTTACTGATAATTCTCTTTTTAATAGATA
Organism: Mytilus edulis; assembly: GCA_019925275.1. Lineage (NCBI taxonomy): Eukaryota > Metazoa > Mollusca > Bivalvia > Mytilida > Mytilidae > Mytilus > Mytilus edulis. Next base: position 83,774,436 of record CM034354.1, on the reverse strand, counting down.
ATTAAACTTAGAAAATAATAATTCATGAACTGTTTCGTATCTTTGAAGGTGTGAATAACGTGGCTATATCCAATTTTTCGGTAAGTTGTACTTTAAAAAAAAAGAAAAACATGCAACAGATAGATGGACAGACAGACTGACAGACATTAAGTACTTACATTTGTGACTCGAAACTGAAAGAAGAAAGTCAGGAAAAAAGATAAGTCATGCTTTAGAAGAAATGAGCATTTTAAGATTGAAGATGAAGATTAAAGTATGAAGTTTAAGATTAAAGTATGAAGTTCAAGATTAAACCAAATCTTTACTCACTCTTATAGGCAGATGCTGAAATGTAACAATAATTTTAATAACATTGTACTCACAGAATGTACATGTATAAATATATTTTCAATTCAATTATTTTAGTTATAAAAACAAAATAATCGTAAAACCTAGATGGTGGAATTGTCTAAGGTTTGGGACACTGCGCAGGCAGGCAGGGCTGCAGCTAATGTCACTCTGTCGTGAATTCGAACCCTTCTTGGGGATCAATATCAATTAGCAAAATGTCTGTGCTGACAATATTGTTGGGCTTCATTAAGCTTCGTATAATAAATAACTTAGTTGAGAAACAATATAACGAGATAAAAAAATACTACGCACGATCCTTTAGTTTACAAAAATATGAAACGTATGGTAAATTAACGTTTTTAAGCTTTTCTGATCTCCTTGTTACCCATTATATTTTACAAAAGTTATAAAACACCACCACTTAAATTCCGTCCTAAATGAACCTTTCATGAACTTGTACAAAAAACTCATTTCACGGAATAAAACTTTACTTTAAAAATAACGCAAATTATGTAAACGTTCCATACCGATGATGAAAGTGTTAAACGACCTTGACTGGCTAAACAGCCCTCGCACGTTCCGTGCGGTCAAATTTGCCTCTTAAAATTATCGAAAAACGTAATCTTATAAAGCCAACTTTAACAAATGTATAAACGGTCCGTACTAGCATTTTCTTCAATTCAAGTTTACATTAAAGATCAGAGGATTAATTTTGTTCCAAAAAATAGTAACTCTATCAGTTAATAATGTTTGATGCTAATTAATAATAGTAACAAAAGACGTTCTTTGATAGTTTGTGTATACTGTAACACATTTAAGATGGTGGTAGACCATTTTGGCTTTCAGTTTTGTTTTTGAAGTACATGCAGTTGAAAATTTCAATTTTTAGCGGGAAAAGATTATCAACGAAATCCAAATTCACATATAAGTTTAGGAAATCTGCACGTATAGGGTTTATTTTTAGTAAACAATAAAACTGTTACACAAAATATATAAAAAATGAGAAAATTGAGTAAATTAGTTAATGCTAAATCCATATTAATATAGAATGCATATGAAAAAGAAAATCTCAATATTTAGGAAATCCGCAAGGAGGGTTTATTTTTAATAAACAGTAAACTAGTTTAAAAAATGAGAAAATTTAGTAGACTGGAAAATGCTAAATCCATATTCATATAGAATGCATATAACAAATTAAATGAATAAACAGAAAAATAGTTAAAAAAAAAAAAACATTTTGAAAATTAAAAAAATTTAGTAAACTATAGAATGCACATGAAAATTTCAATCTTACCACATTCCAATGCTACGACAACAAGCGCTAACAAGATAAGTTTGTTCATTTTGGCAAGTCGACTGAATCACTGGTGGATCTTTCCTGGTAATGAGCGAATCTACATAAGCTGAAAACATATATTTATACATATTTACTATAAAATAATGATTTATTACTATCTACTGTCAACTCTAAAGATCAGAGGCCATCTTAGGGGACACCTTGGACAATAAACGTCAATTTCATTATTAAACAAATGTTTCTTTCTCTCAAAATTTGTAATAATTTACGATTATTGAAATTTATTCAATTAAAATATTGTTTTTGACTTTTTATTGGTTTTCATAACTCTGTTGCACACTTTCCCCTTTATTTTTCCGAGGCCCCTATTCGGGATGGGTACTGTGCATGGTCATTTTCTCAATTTATCACCATAAAGCATGTAAATGACCTTGCATGCATGTACAACATGTAAATCAGCTGTCATAAGTCTGTGTGTATATAATTATGTATTGTTTAAATTTGAAATGTTTACATAATGTGCAGACAAATGTTGTCTGGTACAATTGTTATTATACCCCTTCAGACAAATATGTTTAAAACAAGTTAATTTGTCCATCTGATGAGTCAAGCCTTTTTCAACTGATTTTTATAGTTCGTTCTTCTGTTGTACTGTTATACCACTCAGTGTCCCAGGTTAGGGGGAGGGTTGGGATCCCGCTAACATGTTTAACCCCGCCACATTATTTATGTGTGTGCCTGTCCCAAGTCAGGAGCCTGTAATTCAGTGGTTGTCGTTTGTTTATGTGTTACATATTTGTTTTTCGTTCATTTATTTTAAATAAATACTAGAACACACCCGCGAAATCGCGGGCATTCAGAGCGTAGTTTAAAGTATGTAAAGTGTTGTTGGAAGAATTTTGTGAAATATTGAATGACTGGAGAATTTCAGCAAAATTATCATAAATCATAGGTTATTGGGGACAGGAAAATGTTTTTTTTTAATCCCTCCTCCTTTATTTCCAAAATTCCCAATGTGTGGTTTCTCTATCAATTTCAATATGAATATACATTTAGTATGTTATGAACATTTAAGTAAGGAGCCTGTACTTCAGTGGTTGTCGTTTGTTTATGCGTTACATATTTGTTTTTCGTTCATTTTTTGTACATAAATAAGGCCGCTAGTTTTCTCGTTTGAATTGTTTTACATTTTCATTTCGGTGCCTTTTAAAGCTGAGTATGCGGTATGGTCTTTGCTCGTTGTTGAAGGCCGCACGATGACCTATAGTTGTTAATTTCTGTGTCATTTTGGTCTCTTGTGGAGAGTTGTCAACATGGCAATCATACCACATCTTCTTTTTTTTGTAATCAATGAATTTTGTAAAAGATTTAATGACTGGAGAATTTCAGAAAAGGTATCAAAAGTGCACATGAATAATTTTAGCGCTTATCTGTATATTATGAACATTCACTATATATATATAAAGTGTATTTACTTTCAATTCTAAGTTTTCTAATCGATCCATGGTGGTCATTGATATAGTATACAGACCCTCTCTATTTAATAAACTCTGTGACCACCGTGGATAGTAAACTTGAAAATGATAGCAGATAGAATTCTGAAAATACACTTTATTCGTAGTATATGTATGTTCAAAGTATACAGAAAAACGCAAACCGGAAGTATAATCTGACTTAAAATTTTGTCCAATGACGGGATAATATCCGGATGCCCTTTTTCTCGATTTTCTCCCAAAATAACTCAATCTGAATAATCATATGGATGGATGACAAATGCGACTATGCACTGTACCAATAGGACACAGAGGCGTGTTGATTAATTTATTGTGGAAAGAAGAGAAGCGACACCCAAAATGAGGTCTTCTCGTTTAATAGTATAGAAGACCGTTAGTTTTCTCGTTTGAATTGTTTTACATTGTCTTATCCGGGCCTATTATAGCTGACTATGCGGTATGGGCTTTGCTCATTGTTGAAGGCCGTACGGTGACCTATAGTTGTTAATGTCTGTGTCATTTTGGTCTTTTGTGGATAGTTGTCTCATTGGCAATCATACCACATCTTCTTTTTTATAACATTAATTTAAAACAAAGACTACTATAACCCGCTGCAATTGTTTGCACCTGTCCTAAGTCTGGAATCTGATGTTTAGTAGTTGTTGTTTGTCGATGTGGTTCATTAGTGCTTTTCGTTTTTCGTTTTTTTTTAATATAGATTAGACCGTTGGTTTCCCATTTTAAATGGTTTTACACTAGCTTTTTTATGGGGAACTTTTATAGCTTGTTATTCGGTGTGAGCCAAGGCTCCGTGTTGAAGACCGTACTTTGATCTATAATGGTTTACTTTTATAAATTATGACTTGGATGGAGAGTTGTCTCATTGTCACTTATACCTCATCTTCTTATATCTAACTTCTATAGTTTCACAAAAAACCTCATAGTTGATAAATTGTATTGCGAAATAAATTAAACTTAATTTAATATTCTATAAATGAGTAGATCTTGCAGAATGAAATCCAATAAAAATAAGAATGAAAATGAAATTAATACACAATGCAACTTTATTATATGAACTAAAACTTTTGTTTCAAAATACAGCTCAGGTGCAGTAACTGCAGCATATGAAAAAAAAATGCATGGAAGTTAATGAATAGCAAACGAATCGAGTAGAACATTATAAACATATAAATATAAAACACTTGCAACTGTCACTGAAATCTTTTCGATGAAGTGATGGATTCAAATACCCCTTCTCCAATACAAAAAAAGTCAAGAGAACAAATCTGTGATTTATGAAAGCTAGGTTCCTTTAACTTTAAAGCTAATAATTTTCAATTGTTGTTAACCAGTTAGACTATTTGATATTATAAAACTGACCGAAAAAAAATCATACAGAAAAGGGAATTAAAAAAGATCTGAAATCATCAACCTATAATATTTTTCAACGTGTGTCCATACAATAGAAATGTTGTTCAGCTGTCGAAGGCATTTGGAAGCAAAACGGCAAATTCTATATAGTTTTGTAAAATTTTGCATGGAAGGACATCAACAGCAAAAATGAATAAAAAACAAAAAAACTTGAATTTGACAGACAAGAAATAAAATATTACTTCCAACTGAATACTGTTAAGCTATACCTAGACTTGCTCAAAGTTCAGAGGCCTCCGTGTATTCATTTCTTTGATAAATACTCAACATCTTTTGGTCTCTTGTAAGGAGTTATCTCATTGGTAATTATACCACATCTTCTTTTTTATATATTCATTGTACAACATGTGGCTTACTTCGAAAGTTATTTTTTTTTTTTTTTTTTTTTAACTCGTTTGATTCCAGCGTCTATGGTGAATCTTTTGTAGACAAAACTCATGTCTGGCGTATAAATTTTAATCATGGAATCTATGATGAGTTTAGTTTTGATCGTCATAATTTGGTCATATGTTTGATAATAAGTCATCATCTTACAATAAGTCTACAATGTAATACTAAAACCTTAACGAATACGCATCAAGCTTGGTGAATTTTTATATATAAAAAAGATAAAAGTCCTTTTGAAAATGGCTCTCGAGTAAATAAATTTGAGGGATATTTTACCACTTCATGTATTAAACTACTTTTTTGTTTTAAAACTAACCATACACTAAGAAGTAACTACAAATATACCTAAGGAAAGCCTTAAAAACGCCCATTTATAGGCAAGAACTAAATGCATGTTGTTAAACTGAATCGGAGAGACATCGTACAAAATATTAAAATAAGAAGATTTTTGGCATTCAACAATGAGCAAAGCACGTACCGAAATCACAAATGTAAAACAATTCAAATGAGTTTAACGGCCAAATCAATCAACAAACATATAAACGAAAAACAAATATGAACACTGCAACAAACGACAACCACTGAATTACAGGCTCCCAAATTTGGGACAGGCAAATATATAGAATATAAAGGGGTTAATCATTTCAGTGGGACTACAACCCTTCCCTAACTTGGGACAGTGATGTAACAGTACAACATAAGAAAGAACTATGCTAATCAGTTGAAAAGGGCTGAACGCATCAGATGAATACAACTAGAAATACATAGTGAACGTGGCTGGCTACATCACAACAATAAAAAACCGCACTAAGTTCAGATCGGAGTGTACTCGCAGCTACTGACAGGTAGTCCATAACTTTGAAAATAAAACACGTTGCCAAGATTAGGCCGAATTGGACCAGTCCTTTCGAAGAATATTGATTAGCGCTAAAACACCATTTTAAGTACTTTTGTGATATTTCTTGGCGGTCAGTTTTTTATATGTGGTGGAAGTCGGAGTTCCCGAAGAGAACCACTGACCTTCGGTAGGAAAAATGGCAATCAAATTCAATAAAGATTCGGGTCGATCGTGTGCTTTCACATACGGGATTAGAACTCGATATCTCAGTGTTGACTTGCTAGTGAAACATTGTTTCGACTCTTTAGACCACTCGGCCACGGTTTTAAAAAGACAAAATTGATAGTTTATGTATACACATAACGCTTATTCCAGTACACTGGACCATACAATGACTGACAGTTGTTTTTGATGGAGGAACACAGAATATCCGCAGTCGAATGATGATTTCAAAGAGCGAGGTTATGAGTTCATAGACGAAAGACAACGACAATAGGAAAAAATCATGAATTGGAAAATAAAAATCTATAAGTTTGTACCATTGCAATCTGGTGCCCCGAGATAATTATGATTCATTATCAGTCGCATTCAGGGTGAAATTAGACAATAAGTATAAACGTATAGGTCGCCTATACTACATGTACCTTACATCTACTTCATTTGAACTATGGTGAATAGATGTCTCATTGGTAATCATACCACATCTCCTTATTTATGTATAAAGGCTAGAGCACAACCTGTTGAGTTCAGCTGACTTCAGTAATTTGATGATGCTCTATTAGATATATTGATTGCAGCAAAACGTCCAGTGGCAATTGTTTCATTTATATTAGGGACGTTAATTTATACTCATTTATTGATACAAAAGGTAGGTATACTGCAAGTAGGCCGACCAGGATGAAAAGCGGACACAATTAATTACACCTGGAAATATGTTGGAAATGTGCGGACATTTAGCCTTACAGCATGTCATCTACAAGCCTCTTTGAGGGATGTTGCAATGGTTTTTAAACGTGTAGAAAGCTTGTCTTTCTCCCTGCAAGAGACATCGGATTAAACTTTCTATTCCTACTGGACGTGGCTGTGTATTTATACATCCGGGACAGCCACATGGAAACCACTCTTTGACAGGGTTTAACTACTGGATCTTACGAAGTCCAGGGTTGACCATACACCTTTATGTTCTCATGTATATATTTAGGACTATCTCATAATGCACAATTTAAACACATTATATGCAAATATTATGGTTTGTTCATGCTATTCACATATTGAATATATTACCATATATAATAGTAATATATGTACGAATTTGCTTTGTCAAGGTCTAACGTTACTAGAGTGTATTAGCGCAGTAGGTCAAACGAATAAGGCAATAATTAAATCGGGAGAAAAGGCAAAGCTATTTTTCTGATGATTTTATTCTTATTGTCTAGCCATTTTTTTTCTTTTATGTTTCATTCTTTGTATAAATTTGAAGAAAAAAAATCATATTTCGATGAAAATAAATTAGAAAATACAAGGAACTGTTATATCTTTCCTTCGAGTTCTGCCTTCATTTTGTTGCAACTTATTTTACAACGCCATTTGTTGCATGACGTTGGAGAAATTAACACTATGATTTGTATTTAATGAAATAAGACTTTTTTATTTTATCTTGAAATAATCTTGAAATTCCGATATTTTACTGCAATTGAAGAAATTTATTCATAAAAAATGTAGGGGGACCGGGTAGCAAAAAACAAACTGCCCCTGCCCTGATAAATCCAGAATTGTGTCCCTGTTACGCAAATGTGTAATATGTCTAATATACATTATCAAATTACAGTGAAACCTGGTTAAACCGAATCCTGCATAAACCGTAATCCTGTATAAACCAAATATGTGTTTAAGCACCGTCATATCAAATTGTATGCGTTGTGAACCTGATTAAACCGAATATCAGCCAAAACCGAACAAAATCTTAAGTCCCGAAGAGGTTCGGTTTAAACAGGTTTCACTGTAACTTGTAGTTAGACAGATATAAAGTATGTTATTCGACTGTTGATGTAAAGAACAAATACATAAACAAAAGCAATATTTAATGCTCGGGGCAGTTTGCGTATGTCATGTAAGGTTAACATCGGATCATTAACTTGCCTCAATGTTCATATCGAGCTTCACAAAAAGTAATATCATACCTTGATACATGTAAATAATCATTTAGACGAGGACGGAAAGAGTTTTTTTTTCGGGGGTGGGGTTTGGGGGGTGGGGTGGATGGTTAACGACTTTGCCTACCCATGATGTTCATATCGAGCTTCACAAAAAGTAATATCATACCTTGATACATGTAAATAATCATTTAGACGAGGACGGAAAGAGTTTTTTTTTTTTTTTCGGGGGTGGGGTTTGGGGGGTGGGGTGGATGGTTAACGACTTTGCCTACCCATGATGTTCATATCGAACTTCACAAAAGTAATATCATACCTTGATACATGTAAATAATCATTTAGACGAGGACGGAAAATGTTTTTTTTTTTATGGGGGGGGGTAACGACTTTGCCTACCCACGAGGGTCTCCCACGGTCGGTGATAATAATAATAATAATAATAATAATAAATTCTTTATTTAAAGAGGGTAACTCAATTAGAAATAGTCTAATTTTCATTGAGGCCCTCAAACAAAATACATGCATACAGTTAACATTCATACATTCATACATTAATTTACAATATATATTACTAGTATATACACAATTCAATCATTGAAATATACAAAGGGTAATAAATGACAATATTTGATATAGTTTTGTTAGAGGAAAACAAATTAGTTGACTTGCATATAATTTTCAAGAAAATGATTATAACTATGTTTCTTGAATAATTCCACATTAGGACATTTCTTTATTTCGAGTGGTAAATTATTCCATACTTTGGTTGCAGAATAATGAAAAGATTTTTTATAAAAATTTGTATTTGGTCTTGGAACAAAAAGATCATTATTAGAGACAGATCGTAAGTTGTGGCGTTGCACATCATCAATATTTAGTATTGCTAAGTAATCAGGTGTTAGCCCATTTACAATTTTATACATTAGAATTGATTGTTGGTATTTTATTCTTTTGGTAAAAGATAGCCATTTTAAAGAAGAAAACATGAAATTAGATGGAATAGAAATATCGCATTCCAGTATAATTCTTGCTACTCTTTTTTGAAGTTTTATGATTCTATCTGAATCTTTTTGTAATAAATTTCCCCAAACTGAACTACAATAGTCTATATATGGTAGAATATATGCATTATAAAATAGTTGCCTTGTGTGTATTGGCAAATATACTTTAATTTTATATAAAAGTGATACTTTAGATGAGATAATTTTACATATACGATCAACATGATCTTCCCAGCTTAAATTTTCATCAATGTCTATTCCAAGTAATTTGAAAGAATGGACATTCTCAATACATGTTTCGTTGACGGTAATACATAATTCTGATAGTTGTTTAAGTTTTTGTTTTGAACCCAATTTCATACACTTAGTTTTTTGTGCATTGATTTTCATACTGTTATTGTTACACCAAGATTGTATAGCATTTGAATCATTTTGCAATATGCTGTTTATTTTTTCAATGTTTTTATCATGAAAATGCAATGTTGAATCATCAGCATATAAATCCATATTGGATTGTTTAACATGAAGTGGTAAATCATTTATATATATTAAAAATAACAGCGGACCTAAAATAGAACCTTGAGGCACTCCATACTTTACAAACGATTTATCAGATTTAATGTTAGCGTATTGGACTTCTTGTTGTCTGTCAGACAAATATGATTTTATCCAATCTATTATATGTTTTCCGATATGATAAAATTTTAACTTTTCTAGAAGTATGGCATGGTTAATAAGGTCAAAAGCCTTACTGAAATCTAAAAACACTGTACCAACTATTTCTCCATTATCTAAATATTTTAACCATTCGTCAATTAGTTTAGTTAGCGCTGTTTGGCAGGAATGACCTTGTCTGAAACCTGACTGGGCGATATGTAACAATTTTTTATTGTTAAGGAATTCATATAACTGTGTACATACATGTCTTTCGAAAATTTTAGATATGGTTTTCAAAATAGAAATTGGACGATAATTTGAGGGAATATCTCTTGGTCCTCCTTTATGTATAGCAGTTACTCTTGCAAGTTTTAATTTTTGCGGAAAACGATTTGAAGTTATACTTTTGTTTATTAAAAAAGTTAATGATGGGGATATTATTTCTGCACTTAACTTTAAAAATTTGGGACCTATTCCATCTAAACCTGCGGATTTATTAATATTAAGATGTTTTAGTTGAGAACACACCTCTCCAATGGAAATGAGTTTTAAATGAAAATTTTCAGTTTTCTTTAATTTTTCACTAGTAAAATTTTGTAGCATAGAAAAATCCATATCTGAAGTATTATTTCCAATAAGTTTTTCAGCTACGGATGAAAAATGAACATTAAGAGTATTTACAATATCTTGGTTGTTATAAACCGTTTGATTTTCATACTGCATTTTAGGTGGAAAAATATTATCCTCTTTTGGATTTAACTCTTTAATATGATTCCAAAGTTCTTTACTATTTTTGGAACTAGTTATGGCGTTTTGGTAATATTCCTTTTTTGCATTAAATATTAACGACGTTGTTTTATTACGCCACTTTTTAAAGTTTATCCAATCTTTTTTTGAATGATACATATTCCTATATTGAATGGAGTTTTTAATTTCTTCATTAAACCATTCGGCTTGTTTAAATGTTTTTACTCTTTTAGTTTTCATTGGTGCATGCTTGTTTATAACTTGATTAAAAAGTTCATACCATTTGTCGACAGCAATATCAATATCATCTTCCATTTCAACAATATGAAAAGGGGTTTGATGTAAGTCTGTACAAAAGGCATCTTCATTAAATTTTTTGAAACACCTATACTTTATTTCGATATGATTTTCTTTTTTTATCTTTATATTGATTTTTCTATTTAAGCATATAGGATAGTGGTCACTTAAAGCATATGAAGGTACATGACAATGGACAATATTTTCAGGATTAGTAGTGTAAATATGATCAATTAGAGTTTCAGATTTGTCACAAATACGTGTTGCAGTGGAAATTTGTTGTTGAAGATTAAAATTGTTTATGAAATTGATCCATTTTTTATTCTCAATTTTAATCAAGTCAATATTAAAGTCCCCCATTAAAATTATCTCTTTGTTTTCTGAAAGAGCTGCATTAAATTCTTCCTCAAAAAGATCTATCCAGGACTGAGGGGAATTTGGTGGTCTATAAATAGTACAAATGAATAAAGGTTTAGATTTTGGAAATTCTACCTCTAACCATAAAGTTTCTAATGTATTAATGGATAAATCAGATCGATTTTTAACTGCAATAGAATCTTTGACATAAACCAATAGGCCACCACCATCCTTACACTGGCGATCTTTTCTGAAAATTTTGTATCCCGGCACTTTACATTGTTCATTGTTAATGTCAGGTTTTAAGAATGTTTCAACTAATCCAAATAAATCTAAATATTTGTTGTTTATAGTAATTATATTTTTTAACTCATCAAATTTAGATAAAATATGTCTAACATTATTAAATGTGATAATTGAGATACACATCTGAAATAAATTTTCTGTATTTGGTATTGTGTAAAAATAAGGAGATATAGTATGATTGCCAATGAGACAACTATCCACTAAAGTTCCAATGAAGAAGACGTGAGCAATTATTATACTAGGCAACTTAGCTTCGTACACATACATCGGCTTTTTGGCGTTGGGTGAAATTTAAAGCAAGTCCTCAACGAAATATTCAGCAGAGTAACCCGTCTTTACGTGTCATGAGGAAAGTTATTCAAAATTTCAGATTCCATTTTTATCATTATTATAAAATTGAATCATATTAAAACTAATAAAAGTATACTCAATAGAAAGTTCTGAAAAAACATAAGCATTTTCAAGTTTCAAATGTAAAACAAAAACTAATAAAAGTATACTCAATAGAAAGTTCTGAAAAAACATAAGCATTTCAAAGTTTCAAATGTAAAACAAACTTTTTTATGGAGCAGAATTTTAATAAATCGCATGTCTAGCCACTATGTCCAAACGTTATTTTTTTCTATTCCTTAGTTGAAATATGTGATATAGATAGAAAATGTGCATTTATAATACTAAATTAACATATCTATAAGATACAAACTATAAGTTCACACCCCTGGATATATGAGTCGGGTGTTTTCACTAACATCATGACCTTATAATTTTGTTTAAGAAAGCATTCCCTACGTCTAGCCATTATGTCCAAGGGCGTTATTTAGACGTTTCTTCACAGTAGCGTCTTTTATATGAATACACACTAGTCTGTCTGGGCAGTTAAAATTTTACCGGAAAATGCTCATTCCAAAAAAGTCTGCTGAATCCGTTAACACTGATTTGAAATTAAAAAAAAAACCACACACATCAGGATTATACCCTTTATAGGCACAGTGAGAAAAGGGTGAGGGGACTAGGGATCATTTCTTATGTACAAAAGTTTTCACACAAATCTAAAACCACCTTTACAGATTAGAATCCGAGGTACAACAGTTTTATAAACTTTAAACAATTATATAAATACTGTAATTGTGAATTGTAAATAAAACCATAAGTGCTTAAAAAACCCAGAGAAAGAGCCTTGCATATATAGTCTGTAAACTCGCACATTCAGATATTGGACAAAAGTGATTTCATCCTAAAAAAATCATTTCAATTAAAAACGATATAAATTATATTTTTCTAAATTGTGTAATAAAATAAATGCTTTAAGATGTAGAAATTATTAGAGTGTTTATTTTCTTATGTGTCCCTCCCGCATTAAGAATAAACACAAATATTATTTTTAACAGTTTGCTATGCCACGTCCACTTGTATTTTTGTCCATCTGATGAGTTAAGCCTTTTTCAACTGATTTTTATAGTTAGTTCTTATGTTGTACTGTTATACCACTGTCCCAGGTTAGGGGGAGGGTTGGGATCCCGCTAACATGTTTAACCCAGCCACATTATTTATGAATGTGCCTGTCCCAAGTCAGGAGCCTGTAATTCAGTGGTTGTCGTTTGTTTATGTGTTACATATTTGTTTTTCGTTCATTTTTTTACATAAATAAGGCCGTTAGTTTTCTCGTTTGAATTGTTTTACATTGTCTTATCGGGGCCTTTTATAGCTGACTATGCGGTATGGGCTTTGCTCATTGTTGAAGGCCGTACGGTGACCTATAGTTGTTTATGTCTGTATCATTTTGGTCTTTTGTGGATAGTTGTCTCATTGGCAATCATACCACATCTTATTTTTTATAACCAAAATAACATGGGAAAATGCATTTGTTTTCACCTCATAAAAAAAGAACGATTCTTCGAAATTCATGGCCTTAGAAACAATAAAACTTGAATCATTCCTTCATTTTATGGCATTTGATAAAAATCGGCCGAGAAGGTACTCTGCAATATTTTTTGGGAAAATAGCGCAAATTCGCTTTTGATAAGAAAACGTCAACGTGTATCGAGTCAAAATTATCAATTTTGCATGTTACATCTTGCGACGCAATACCGTGCGTAACGTCATACATCCCGTAGTTGTGCTATGTGTTGTGTTATTGTGCTATGGTAAATTTTCGTATTCTTGTCTTTCGCATTGCTAATGAGCTTTGTCTAGATGCCTTTTTGTTTTTCTTTGTTGACATATTTGTTTGTTTTTATAGTTATTAAAAAAAGATTATAACACTTTGTTGCCTGCTGTATCCCCATTTTTGATATTTTTACTCATTACATATAAGTCTGTTTTATTTGTTCAACCATCGTTGTCAATATAATGGAATTTATGCGACTGTCATAAACGTTAGAGGTTTAGCTGGTTGAAAAAATAAATCAGGTTAATTAATAAACCATTTTCTACATAAGAAAATGCCTGTACACAAATGTACCAAGTCGGGAATATGACAGTTGTTATCCATTCGTTTGATGTGCTGGAACTTTTGATTTTGCCATTTTCTTAGAGAAATTCCGTGTAGAATTTACCTCGGAGTTCGGTAATTTTGTTATAATACTTTACACCACTGTCCCAGGTTATGGGTCGGGTTGAGCGCTCAACAATATGTTTGATCCAGAAACATTTTAAGGTATTTGTCCCATATCAGGAACCCGTGTTACAGTGGTTGCCGTTGTTTCATGATTGCCAGTCATATTTTGTTTCCGTAAATTGTTTTGTTATAAACTAGTCCGCTGTTTTTAATTTGTGTCACATTTTTCTTGTCGAGCTATTTTATAGCCGACTATACGGTGTTAGGTTTTTATCATTGTTGAAGGTCTAACAGCTGCCTTTTATTATTTTCATTCACTTTGTTTTAATTCTAGATGAAAATGTTGTCTAATTGGCAATCGAACCACATCTCCTTATTTATATATTAAATAAATGAACACAAACATGAAAGCAAGATTTAAAGTTGTCTATCACAGTGACTGTTAAAGTCTACGCAGCTTATTTTGGAATTTCAGTTTTTATGTTTTATTCGTGGACAATGCTTTTCATCAGATCGGTCGTTGTAAAGGCAATCTGGTACCCCATTGCACATCCACGATTTTGGTATACATCGATGGGTAATCGTGCACCGGAAGTAGAACCATGGATACTGATCACACTTATCGTCTGCAAAAATATACAATACATGTGATTAAAATCTTAGACTACACAAAAAAACAAGCTCAGAGTAGATAATTCTTGAGTACCGCGTCGATAAAAATGCCAAACAACCGATTTATTATTCACGGTCTTTTCAGTACGACACATATACAGTAAAATTAGCATACGGCCGTATGGTGACCTATATACATGTATATTTAGTTATGCTTGTATGTCAATTGGTCTCTAGTGGATAGTTTATTAATTATACCATATATATAATGTCAAAGCATTCAATTAAATTAAAAGTGTTAAAATCCATAAAGTTTACAACAAAAACAGTTTACACAAATTAATAAGTTGAATCTTTTCTGTTTTTGAATTTGAATTAAAAAGTAATTGTCGATAATAGTAGCTGTTTTGTCAGTAGTAGATAGAATGCATTATAATTATATTTCAAGTGTAATGCCAGATTTTGATTGGTTAATATACCCGGGAGCCGTTTAACTCTATCTCATTTCTCAACAAAAACTATGTTTTTAAGCCCTCCTCTACTGCAAACCAAAAAACTTATAGGTACCAATTCACGACTTTTTAATATTCAAGAAAATCATGCAACAACCAGATTACATGTAAGCAAGTCCAATTCTAAAGTTACACAAACGTCAATTAAAGACACACGACGTTTTCATTTTGATAGCCAGTCTTTATGAGAATAAGACAATTTAGAAAAATCTCAACACAAGGCAGAAAAAACCCCTTATCCTAGTTTAAATTGACCATTATCCTGAGCTGAAAAAGTTTTTTTTTTCTTTCTACGTTTCTGGTAATTTGATAAATCTGTAGATCTAAAGAATGATGGTAAATAATTAAGTTACCTCCCTTTTTAATGTTAATTGCAAGTGCATTTCAACCAAATTATAACTTTAGAACAGAAATGATCGGGCATTCGTGTACCATTATACATCTTCAATAAAAAGTAATGTAAACTTGACAGGGTTTTGTTTGTTATGTTTTCACCATTTATCCTATTCCACAAATTAATATGCAATTAAATTAAAGGCTTTGAATTATAAAAAAAAAAATACAAATAAATAACCATATTTGTCTAGTGTTATGTGAATTAAAGAAAAAAAAACATTAAAGAAAGGCGAAAGACACACAAGAGATATTCAAACTCATAAGTCATAAACAGTCTGACAATGTCATGGCATAAAAAGAGTCCAAGACTGAGAAATACGAACCCCACCGAAATCTAGGGGTGATCTAAAAAAAAAGGTAAGCAAATCCTGCTCCCCGTGAGGACCTGTCGTGTTATACATTCAAGATGGTAGTCTCGGGGATACTGTAAGTCCTGAAGGTAGCCATTGTTGATGTTGAGTACTCTATCAAATAACTTAGTTCATCCCCTTGATGTATATCTTCTCAATAAATTTTAGCCTAACATCCTGACCAAACCTCCTCTTTAAGTCAGTACGTCGACCAGTGATCTAGGATACCAGGCTAAATCAACTAGCATATTTGCGACTTGAACATCAGAAAGCTGTGTTTGTCTCTTACTTATAGTATGCATTTAAACGGGATATTAGTTTATGTGTACAGACTTACTAGTATTTATTAAAAATCCGCTAGGATTCATTCATTGTCAGATTTTGGCTCTGCGAATAAAGCTAGATCCAGTGAAATAGGAAATACTTTTTTTGAATTATATGAATGTATGTCATGATATACCTCGTTTACAATTCTTTTCGTCAGATTCGTCGTTCCCGCCACAATCTACCATACCATCACACTTCCAGTCACTTGCTATACATTTACCATTCTTACAACGGAATTCGTCAGATCCACACGAAACGCCTTGACAGAAAAACAGACAAGAATGAAATTAATAGTTTACCGTTATAAAATTTATGTATTTTATCGAAATTAGCATTATTATCTAAAGAAATAAGGAGATGTGTACTGATTGCCAAATGACACAACTATGCACGACAGTTCAAATGGGGAAAATATAAGCATGCAAGCGACAAGAATGAGAAAACCCAATACCGTATACTAGTAGTCAGTCAGCTATAAAAAGTCCCGACTCAAAAAATGTGAAACTATTCATCCGATAAAACTTCTTAAAAGAACTAATGTAACCAATATAATTTACGAACTAAAATTGACGGACATGAACGTCACATCTTGACTTACAGGTGCAAATGTTGCGGGTTGGACTTAATTTTGTTTTGGTTTGATTTAGAAGCTGCTTGTGTATAATCATTTTAAAAAAGTCTATTTGAATAAATCTAAAAACAAATATTAAACTTTTCATGATATATATCCAAACTATTGATTTCTGTCTTATAACTTTTTATGACGCCGCAAATAATAAGTACAGCAGACTATGATAAAACCATCGAAAACGAGGTAGCAATCTGTTCAAAGCAACACAAAAATCCTGCAATTAGCCATCTATTGTACAAATAACAGGTATACAAATGTTTTTTTGCTTTATTGGTACTTGTTCAAATAAAGTCTCCTGTTACCCCACGTCCATGTTGAGCAAGCTGTAATACGAATATTTCTGTTTCCTAACCAGTTCATTTCGGGGTCCTCTTCGCAGTCCGCGTTTCAACTAAGTCGATTTCTTTGAGACATTTAGAGACAATGATTTAGATTTTGATAACTTAATTTTCAAGTGTTGGGAGTAATTTCAGGATAAACACAGTCAATATATTTATATTGTCGGAAAACATAAAATGTATTTGTACTCGCTACTAAACAGGAGAAAAGCTCGACAGAACCTCGCTTTTCGTACTGTTTCTAAAGCCCATACAAATACATTTGATATTTTCCGACAACATAAATATATTGTATATGTATAACAGGTTTTTTTGCGCCATGACCATGCATATATACGTTTGGTATGGTAATGAATTTCATCAGCAGAGCATTTAATCTTAGACTAATGGTTTACGAATTTTTAGCGTGAACAATTACATTTTCCCCCGATTCAACGAATAGCGGGAAAAATTTGTATTAACGATGCGTATGAATTTTCTAACTTAGTCACGTGAAAATATTTTGAAAGCCTTCACTTTCTACCCAACAGTCGTAGTGTCAAGTTTATTTTTACATATTTCAGATATGTAACATTTCTGCTCATGATTAGTTGTGTTTTGTTTCGAATAATTATCTATATTTCATTTTTTTTTATACTGTCCAAGTATACCTCTGAGACGGTTTTCTGTGCATAGGGTTTGGACACAGGTTTCCAACTTTTTTTCTACTACATATTTAGTATTTATATGTAGTGTGACCAAGTTAACTCGTTTTAGTTGGTATTTTCTGGCCGGCGGGATCGTCGATGAAAGAGTATTTTTTATTATTATTTGGTATTTAAGTTAAATATACAGCATATATCAGCATTCAGTAATCATCTATAATTGTATTGATTTATCTATTTATGCTTATTAGAATTATGTACATGTATTGAATTTTCAACTTAAAAATACGGTGTCCTTCAAGCTGTCTGGGTTATCGGCAATATGAATATATTGTTTTGTTTTATTATAGCCTATGTATTTAGGGGGAAAAGGTTAAGGTAATACATGTGATCGTTCGATCAGCAGTAAAAACCATACGAGACATACATACATTTAATTTGTAACAGTGCAAATTCAGACAGAGAAGTAAAATAACCAAAAAAAAACAACCTCTTAAACAAAAGATGAATTTTCAATTTACGTTACCATACAGGTATATTAATTTATTTCTCACTTGATCATTTAACGATTTGTATGGATGATTGATATTTTTCCACGTGACTTCAGAAATTTAGATGTAGAACTAACTTTTTTGAAATATTTTTTTCTTTCATATTACCTTCACTTATGTTATTATATTGTTTGTCTCTAGGTTGGATAAACAAATAAAGAAGACTGCTAGATTATTGGTTAGCACAACACCAACTATCTGCACCCGACTCCTCCGAAAAAACTAACAGATTCTAACAATAGTCAAGAAAACTGCACAACCTGATAATAATTATACATTCTTACATGTCCGGTCTATGTTTTTGTTAGATGTATTTCTGCTTTCTATCGATTGTTTACCGTTCAACATTTTGTACATATATCAGACTGTTTCTTTTCTCGTTTCAATTGTTTTACATTTGTCATTTTTTGGCCTTCAATAGTTCACTATGCAGTTTGTGTTTTGCTCATTGTTGAAGGCCATACTGTGACATATACAGTTGTTGACTTCTATGGCATTGGACTGTAGAGAGTTGTCTCATTGGCATACCAGGTCTTCTTTAGTTTTATATTTACATCCATAATTTTATATTCTATATTGCAAACATTTCTGTTTTGTGGTAAAAAATCAAATAACTATGAGAGTCATTCACATATTCAGATCTCTTTATTTGTATTATTACAAAATATAAAACATTTCTATTTTGTTGTAATAAATCAAATAACTATACGAAAGTAAACGGTTTTAAATAGTTACAATTAACTTTCTTACCATTAATTGATTTTCCAGTAACTAATCCACTTAATGTCAAAATAATGACTAAAAACAGACAAATTCCTTCAACCACTCGCGTCATGACTGCCAACCTTGTTTATGTTTTCATTTAGCATTAAAAATTTCACATCCTGTAAAGTGAATCGGTGTTTGTAATTTTATAACTTTGACTTTTCCTTTATGATACGAACTAAAAATGTCAGCATCATTTTGTATTAAAACTTGTGTAACTATATAATTAATGTACGAATTACTCAATTTGTCATCATATTAAATGTTAACTTATCGCGATTTGCATTGCAGATTCGTAAAACAAACATACCATCAGAGGGAGGCAAAGGCAAATTAATGGACAATTCATTATTATTATGAAATCAATTATAAAATAACTTATTATATGCTATTAAGTTCGCTAGCCGTGACTGATGTACAAATTATAGAAAATAATCAAATATCAGAATATAATAGTAATAAACGAGCCTTAGCAGTGGCGGATCCAGCCATTTTAAAAAGGGGGGGGGGGGTTCCAACAATATGCTCCCATTCAAATGCATTGATCGGCCAAAAAAAGGGGGGTTTCAACCCCCGGAACCCCCCCCCCCCCTGGATCCGCCACTGCAGTTAGTCATTTCTTTGAAATTTACTAAAATAATTCCTATTATATTTGTGCAAGAATGTTAATTTGAATCTGTTCAAGCAAAATTGCAATAGAAGAAAAAAATAAACGCATTCTTAATGCTTATTTGGGATGCAAAAGTTAAAATTGACATACGGCAGATGGAACATTGTAGACGTTCTTATCTTTGAGAGTTACTACTTTAGACGAGTCTAGTATTACTATATATATATATATTATTGAAACTAAATAACGAAAGTTGATATCTTATTCTTGTGTGTTGTAAAACCTATATCACTTCGTGTAAAATGTTGTTCTTGTGCGAGACATAACACATCTCCGTTGCCCACGGGAAACAGTAGTTCGTTTGGAGCTTGGAAAATTGTCATTGCCCTCACGAATAGTCAACAGAAATATCGTAATTTCGAAATACGTTGCAAGATAAGCCAACCAAAAAAGAAGCATGTTTTGTATTACTTGTCTCCGTTAAGAACGGTTTCCTTCAACATGTTCATTCGATGAATAGTTTAGTACAAATTATCAGACTGTTACCATATATATAAACTAAAGGCTCTCAAGAGTCAGTGTCGGTCACCTTGGTCTATTTGCATATTAAACAAAGGACACAGATGGATTCATGACAATTTTTTGTTATGGTGATGGTGATGTGTTTGTAGATCTTACTTTATTAACTATTCTTGAATTGGCCCAGTAGTTTCAGAGGAGAAGATTTTTGTGAAAAGTAATGACGACGACGGACGCTAAGTGATGAAAAAAGCTCACTTGGCCCTACGAGTCAGGTGAGCTAAAAGGAAGATGTGGTATAATTGCCAATGATACAACTCTTAACAAGAGACAAACATGACACAGAAATTAACTATAGGTCACCGTACGGCCTTTAACAATGAGCAAAGCCCATACCGCATAGTCAGCTATAAAAGGCTTCGAAATGACAAAGTAAAGCAATTCAAACGAGAAAACTAACGGCCTAATTTATGTACAAAAAATGAACGAAAAACAAATATGTAACACGTAAACAAACGACAACCACTGAATTACAAAGACTTTAACATTGGTATGTGCTGGTCACATGCACTGCAGGCATCATTCACTAGTTAGATCAGATTGGATCGACCAGAGTCAATATATGATTTTATGTAAGGCAGTTTCATATGTGAGTCAGCATGTTAACATCCGACCTATCGAGTCGGTCTTGTACAAAACAAGATACATGTAGTATATTGATATTATATTAACATATTATCGTCATAATTAGCGTGTAATACTTGCCACTGAAGCAGTCTATGAATCAATCTGTATTCGCCAGTATCCGGACAATTCAATGCATGTATCCTTATATTATTGACTCTTTTTCGAATTCAATATCGTAATGATATTGACCCTTTAGAATTTTATGATATCATACGGTTTGAGCAATGAGGATAAATATTGCATTATGTTGTGGAACAAATTAGGTCAATATTTAAATAAAATTATTGAGTTATCCTCCTTGATGTGAAAGGATTGCCATTGAGACACCTATCTCAAGAGACCACATGACGTAACCAACTGTAAGCCATCGTATGACCTTTAACAATGAGCAAAACCAAAACCGTTTAATGGGAAACGTATATGACAAGGTCTCCTTCATAAAGCCACGGAAAAACAAACCTTTTTATTTGGGAAATACGACGGGTTTTAAATTATGAATTGTGGTTTTAATTATCAGCATACTTCATCTTTTTTTTTAAATTTTGTTTATGAAATAATATCTGTTATTTTTTTTAATACTTTTAACAAACTGCAAGACATGAGGTCAGGATCATTGTCATATTTGTAGTTAACAAATTTTTAACAAATGACCCCTATTAATTAAACCTTTAATTCTTTGTACAATTTTCAGAACTGGACAAATAACATTAATTCGCAATGGAGTTCGACCAAGCTCTACCATAACAGTCAAATTACATGATTTTATGTTTGAACTGGTACATACATATCTTTGGCCCATGATAGCAAATTACATAGTACATACATCATACAAGTCAACAAAACTGAAAGGTCTAATGATTAATGTGTTCCGAACATCTTGACCAAACCATGCATTAAAATGAAGTGTGCCAACTCAAAGGTCTAATGATTATTGTGTTCCGAACATCTTGACCAAATCATGCATTAAAATGAAGTGTGCCAACTCAAAAGGTCTAATGATTATTGTGTTCCGAACATCTTGACCAAATCATGCATTAAAATGAAGTGTGCCAACTCAAAGGTCTAATGATAAATGTGTTCCGAACATCTTGACCATACCATGCATTAAAATGAAGTGTGCCGTCTATCTAATCACGTTTTGATTTCTGCATATGAAGATCACATTTAACACATTCAATTGGTGGTAAAAGGGTCAAAAAACTAACGAATAGATATGAATAAAATCAAAGGAAAAGGAAAAGATCATTTGTATTGAACGTCATCT
This sequence comes from Mytilus edulis, assembly GCA_019925275.1. NCBI lineage: Eukaryota > Metazoa > Mollusca > Bivalvia > Mytilida > Mytilidae > Mytilus > Mytilus edulis. The sequence continues at coordinate 83,752,379 of CM034354.1, read as the reverse complement.
GTAGTTTCTATGTCGTCACTGCAGTGCTTGACGAGCTGCGGCTTAATTCCTGATCCTTGGTTTGAATGATTATGCACTATATTTGTCGTTACGACTTTAAAGCCTGCCTCATGTATTTTTCAGGATTAAGGTTGTTTTTCAAGGCAAATCTCCATGCCATGAAAGCCCGTTTCACTTGTTGTTTCGAATGGTGTTTAGGATTTTTGGAAACACATTGAAAACATTTAGTATAATGTTTGTTTGTCAATCTGTTTATCTCTAGCGTTGTTGAGTTTGGTGAGATGGTATCAGCTGCATTCTTCTTTATATGGAGGAAAAAATGATATCTGAAAATACAAATAAAGTAAAAATCAGATGATGCGGTAATATTATCAATAAGATAACTTCCCACAGGTGACCAAAGGAAACAGAAAGTATAGGTTACTGTACCACCTTCAAAAATGAGTTAAACCCATACATGCATATATATAATCATGACAATGTGCTTATTGTTTAAAACAATCTAGTGCACATCATATTGAATAAGACTTAGTCATGTTTCTAAACAATGACATATGAATAAATAAAGGCAACAGTAGTATACCGCTGTTCAAACTCATAAATCCATGGACAAAAAACAAAATCGGGGTAACAAACTAAAACTGAGGGAAACGCATTATAAAGTTTGGTTTGTTTTAGCTTGTGAAAATGACGTATACACCACACATATATGTTAGGTGTATATGTTCCGGACCATATGAGTATTTGGACCATACGCGTTTGGTCATGACCATATGCGTATACTCATATGGTCGGACCGTATGAGTATAATACTCGTTTGGTTATTAACGGGCCAGACCATATGAGTATTTGGACCATATAGGAATTTTTTTTGGAATTACATTATAAAAACTTCAATAATACAAAAACTTTATCTAAAAAAAACAATAATGGTTACATGACAATGTATTATCTTATAATTCAAATACTACGTAAAAATTAAATATTGATGCCATAGTTAGTTTACATCGCTAATTACATTTTTGCATGTAGGCTTGGGTGACATTTACTTCCACACGGTATCATAGTTTTTTTGCATTTGCAAGTTTTGGTTGTGCATGATCCTTTTCATTTACACCTTTTGTTTGCGAGTGAAAAGCTAGCCTTTTTACAGCTGTGAACAGTGATACCGATGTCTTGCGCCATTCCGATATGTCAACGGTGTTTTCAAGAAGCTCTAGATCTCAAATATCGTATCATGACTGAAATACACCATATTCACAAGACAACTTAAATAAACTATGTTACTTTTCAGTTACTTCTTGTGTAACACTTCATTAAGAAGTTTTTGAAATTTATTTCTTAAGTCGACATATTGCCCTTCACTCGTAATAACAAATCGTTATATGTAATTAAATGGAACGCCATAGCCGTCTTATGTGGCATAATCTTTTATATGCTGTGAATATTTCTAATTTTCATTATGTGAGAGTGATTTTGTTTAAGAAGGTGCTTTTTATTATGTGATAGTGCGGTTGTATTATAAGAAAGTCACGGCTTTTTTATCACAAGATGTTCTTTTTTTATTATGTGAAGGTGCGTTTCTTATTATAAGTAAAGGCTTGTAATGTGATGGTGCTTTTATATTAGAAGAAGGTAGTTTTCTATTATGTGATGTTTTTTTGTTTATAATAAGAAGGTGCGTAAAATATCCACAACATATAATAGGATATGCCACATAACTTAAGCCAAGTCCCACTAGACTGCGATAGCACCACGATCACCGCGATCTTAAATTAATTCAGATCGTGGTGAGGTCGCGGTACCCGTATATACGACATGCATGATTTTTTTCCCGTTGTGTTCACAATGATACTATGTCCTCATTATACCACGTTCTCACCACGCTTTTTCTATGATTAGCATTATCTTACTACACTCATCGTGTTCTAGTTACGACCATACCATGAGTTATCCGATTGCAACACGATCTTACCACGATTCTACTGCGTTTATAGCAAGTTCTTACCACGATTATACTACGTTCATACCGTGCTATTACTACGTTCTCAGCAATAACGTCAACATCCGTGTGCCATATCAATACTGGTATATTCTTTACATTTATGATTAATACGTATTTTTCGGAAGCAGCCATGCCACCAAAATCAACCAGAACACTGGGCTCGGTGGTAGGGGTAGATGTAGAGGTAGACGAAGAGAGAGAAGAAGCTCTGATAATATAAACAAGTCATAATCCAGCAAACTTAGAATAAAGATATTTTAGTGAAAGATATCAGGGATGACACATATGTGTCAACCAAGGTTAAGTTGTTAGAGAAAAAGGACAAGAGGTCCAAATTACATATAGACAAACAAAACTACGAGGGCTTCTATATATTGTACTAGTATGTGAAAATGACAGAGCATGACGGTCGTAGTATTGACGTACATGTAGTCAGGTCGTAAGAAGAGCGTGATGAGGAAGGCATGGGCGTGCTAGAATCTTACTATGATCCTAACCTGATTTCACCACGAGCGCACCACGATTGTTTTGAACATGTTCAAAGTTGGCCAAGCCTATCACTATCATAAAGACCTCACCACGACCATACTACGACCTCACTCGATCTGCACGATCGCACAACGATCGCCAACATTTGCGATCTTGGCCTAGTGGCACTGCAGTATAAGACAGCTATGGCGTTCCATATACATCTACTCAATTATCATGGTGAATATCATAAATATTGTTAACAAGAAGTAACTTCGACATCCGAAAAAATATATACTAGTACACTGAAGAATGGAAAGATTAAATCAAGTATGCAATAACAAGTCTCGATATTTTTGTGTACTATGATTTCGTTATTAAAAATACGAGTCTACATAAAAAAGCAAGAAATATCTGGAACTAGAGTATATTTTGACAAAACTTAACAAGCCTTCAGAAAATTAATTTTCATAAGCATTTTGAAATTTTTCATAAATGTGTCTTGATCCCCTACCAAAGCCTAGTTTTCATGATTTAATATTATATTAACATACTTACCTATAGTTTATAAACCATTTATTTACTGTTTGGATTGTCACTGTTTTTGTTGAAAGTTTTTTCTTGTCTTTCTCTTTTGGAAATATATTTGCCTGGAACATTTGTTTGCTATATTTCAAGGCATTCTGTATATCTAAAATAAGTTAAGGGTTAACATAATCAATTAAGATTGTAAACGATCGACATAAATTTTTAGGTATTATATACTAAGGGAGCTACCATTTGATTTTTAAGGGAGGGCTAAGATGACATTTGAAAAAAATAGGCAGGACAGGCATTTTGAGTAAAAAAAAAGGCAGGAGAGACACTTGCAAAAATAAAAGTCAGGATAACTAAAAAAAAGAAGGCAGGACCGAAAAGAGTGAAAAATAAAAAGGCAGGACAGAGATTACAACTAAAATAAAAATATGCAGAACAATTTTTACATCCTAGCCCCCCCCCCCCCCCCCCCCCCATAAATGGTAGCTCCCTAATATAAGTTCATTTCTAGTTTGCTTCTTTTGACGACAAAAAGTATTTCTTTTTTATGAGTTTTTTTTTATCTGGTAATAGAAGACGATCACACAAACCGATTTCTAATTACTAGTTATTCAATGCATATTGAAACTGTTTATGAAACTATGGAACTCGTTTAAAATTATCCGCAATTGAAAACAAATCTTTCCTCATTCATATACATGTACCTTTATAAAGGGGCACTAGATGTCAAATTCATGATTCTAATCAAATTCTCATATTTAATTTATAACAATGTAAAACATTTATCCAAACTATTAAAAGTCTAAATAAAACAATGAACAAGGCACAGGCATGAACATACGTAGCTTCGTTTCGTGTGTTTTTGAGTCTAGACGCCATCTAATTATCTATTGAGTTGACCTCTATAGTCATCCGATGACCATATTAAGCGATGTAAACATAAATATAGATATAAATAGATTAAGTAAACACGTGCTGTTGAATTATTTTAAGTCTATTTAATTTCATATTACAGATAAAAAATAAATGTTTATCATCGTTTTTACCAGTATTAGAATGGTTATTTGTGGATCAAATCAGTCAATCAAATAATTTACCTTTGTTTCACTTTGAATGTTGACATTCTCTTCCTTTAAATAACTTTACACATACAATTCACGTGTTATCCATCTCAAGCTTAGGGGTTGAATTAAAGTTCACATGAATACGGATTCAATGAGGTCAAATTATTCACTTGAAAGTAAATAATTCATAATCAATGATTTTTGCTTATTTTGACAAAATTAGACCTTATTGGCGGCTGAAAAGAAATTATTATTTCACTATTTGTATTTCATTTCTAATTGAGCCAAAAAAAAACAAACATAAGTTATACCTCGTCACTAGCTAATGCCCCTTTAATGTAACAGTCACATACATGCATAGAAATTTATATAGCTAGTCTGGAAGATGTTTTTATTACACAATAGAGAATAATGACCCAAGTTTACGATTTTTTTTTATAAACAAACACAAAGTAAAGAGTAGAGAAAAATGGGTGTAAAAGGGGTGGGGGGGGGGGGGGGGTGGGGGTGGTTAACATAAACAATATATATCTTAGAATACATACCATTCCTTAAATTTGTGTGACATTTGCAGGTACACGTTCTACACTGACAGCATCCTTGATCTAGATAAAAAAAAACTTAGATGTAAGCGATAAACAGATTATCGTTGGTCATCTCAACTCGATTCCTTTTCTCAATCTCGTTGAGATGATCAACGATTATCTTTAAATATCTCTTGATATTTTTGCTATGTTCTGTATTGATATATTATAATAATTTAATTTTACGCGTCTTCTGATTGGCTGACGTTATTTTGTTATGAGCCCATAGACATAATTTAGTCATATGACCGTGACGCCATCAACGTTTTTTCATGGTTTTCTACGGTTTAAAATGGAATTTAGAATTAAATTATAAGAAATGCCTGTAATATTTTTTTCTGTCTATTCGAAATAACATAAAAATGTGGTGCACACTGTTAAATAACCCACTACGCGCGTTATTCAACTACGCGCGTTATTCAGTGTGCACCAAATTTTTATATTATTTCTTCATAGACAGAAAAAACATTACAGTGATTCCTTAAATAATTGATTGTAATGATTAATATTTGTTCTTTGTTTGTGTTGATGACAATCCAGATTTGAGATTTTATATCAATAAAATCTTTGACTTTGACTTTTTATCTGATTACGTAAGCCCCGACGATGTGACAAGATTTCATCTGATCTACATAGAATTAAAAAACTAATTATTAAGTCTTCTCGTGTTCTTTAAAGAGCAATCAGTTATGATAAAACCAGAAAAGTGTCATTATCTCTAACTGTGCAGATGCAGACATTAACACGTTTAGATGGTGTGAAGATTAGAATGAAATCTTAGAGCTTTTGAGGCGGCAATATAAATTGTACAATCTTGTCTATCTTAAAGTATTTAATTGTCAGAATGTGTACTTATTTCACCTGTACTTTTCAACACTGATAAATGATTACACTTCAATGAAAGAAACTAGGTCGTAATTTAGGACAATAAATGTAATTTAATCATACTTTTTTTTACTGTTGAAAAAATTTACCGTACTAAACTATACTAATCAACAAAAGAAACGATACAAGACTTTTTTCAAATTAAAGATAAAGTTTTCCGTTCATTGGACCAATATTGAAGGTAGTAATACTTAATCATTATAGAAATATAAATCCGTTTAAAAAAAAATAATTTCTTTTGCTTTCGTGACGTTTTTTCGCCATTTTTTTTTTTTACAAAATTTACATAAACGACAATTTTAAAAAGTTCGGTTCCACGAGAAATCGTACATTATTAACTGATTTACCATAGACAGTATGTGTAAAGTGATATTAAAAGAGCGATAACAATCTTAAAACTAATCCGAAAGGTTCCAAATTTACTGTGTGTTGTTTTCATATCTAAAGACGAAAATAAAAAAAAATTGAAAAAAAAAACAATATTTCAACCCATTAGTTACAACATGAACATGACTTGATTAGCATATGGAATATTTTTAAACAAATTTGAAATTTAATTTAGTACTTAGAAAATTATGTGTCGATTTTTATTCAACATCCCGCAAAACTAATGTGCAACCTATGGTCGTTTACATATACAGATACTTTCCGACAAGTTTTGATTTTCATTATCACATGTGCATACATTGCAAATGAAAGCTTTTTAAAATAGTGAATCTCATTTTGTTTTATATTTAATACTTTTTGATAAATTTTATTTCAAAGTCGTGTATCGTTTCTTTTGTTGACTAGTATATATTGGATCAACAAAAATATACTTAACAAAAGACATAATACAGGTTTAAGACAATGTTTTTCCATATATAATGAAATTGGTTACACTGTACCATGCTAAATAATTTCCCGATTATTATAATGTTTACAGAGTTATTTTCTAATCAAAACCATTGATTTAAAGCAAAAATTAAAAAATAGATATAAGAACTGAAGATTTAAACCTCAACATCGTCTGCTTAAAATTTTTAATGCCTTTTCAGATATTTGAACTTAATTCTCTTCTTCGAAATTTTCCTACTAAACTCTACTTTTCTTTTCATAATTTGATTACATGTAGGTGCCCATGTTAAGTTTATGAAAAGTCTAGAGAGAATAATTTCCCTTCAAATGTTCAATGGCTTATACCTCGAAACAAGCAAACGGACCTCTTCGTTTTTCTGCTTTTTTAGTTTCTTTATTCATATACATTCAATTTATACCAATCTTATAAAAAAAGCTTGTTATGTTTTAAGAGATAAAATTGAGAATGGAAATGGGGAATGTGTCAAAGAGACAACAACCCAACCAATAAAAAACAACAGCAGAAGGTCACCAACAGGTCTTCAATGTAGCGAGAAATTCCCGCACCCGGAGGCGTCCTTCAGCTGGCCCCATAACAAATATATACTAGTCCAGTGATAATGAACGCCATACTAATTTCCAAATTGTACACACGAAACAAAAATTAAAAATAATACAAGACTAACAAAGGCCAGAAGCTCCTGACTTGGGACAGGCGCAAAAATGCGGCGGGGTTAAACATGTTTGTGAGATCTCAACCCTCCCCCTATACCTCTAACCAATGTAGAAAAGTAAACGCATAACAATACGCACATTAAAATTCAGTTCAAGAGAAGTCCGAGTCTGATGTCAGAAGATGTAACCAAACAAGTAGCGAACATCCTTAAACTGAGTTTTACTGTGCGTATTGCTAACATGTATATATCTGTTTTTCTACATTTGCTAGAGGTACATTGTAAATGGGAGGTTTGAGATCTCATAAAACATGTTAAACCCCGCCGCATTTTTTACGCCAGAGTGTTCTTAGTTGTCTCTTTGACACATTCCCCATTTCCATTCTCAATTTTGCAGACAATAAAAACTCATCAAATTTCACCATAAGTTGAAGGGCATATATTTATAAAAATGTTTATTGTGTAACAAAACCGTACCATATATTATTGTTTTACAAATACTAAAAAAAATATGCGATGTTAAATTCATATGTTTTGATATTTTGCCAAGTATATATTCAGTATTTCAACATTTGTTTCTACCTTCATTAATGCTTTCTGTCTGAGTGCTTTTATGGATTGTCATTCCACCATCTAGTGCCTAAAAAATATATAACATTTTTTGGTTTACAATGTAGTAAACTCTTATATATTATAAGGGACGGACATATTCAAGCTGCTATTGGTCCATTCTAAGGACAAAATATTAGCTTAAGAATATCAACAACATCACCTTCCTTTGTTTGCTGTTTATTAACTTAAAGGTGCATTTTGGGAATGAATGCACAATATTTTATCAAGTGTGACATAATAATTGACGAACAAAAAGGGGCAACCCGATTGGTATTGATCAGATTGTATTATTAAATTCATGGAATATAACAGAATCTATACCCTAATGTAGATACAGAGACCAATATATTTACACTCATAGCCTTTGTATAAGTCCACGCGAGGATAATTTCAACCCGAAAGGAGTATATTGACTGCGAACAAAGTCCGAGGTCAATATGCTTGCAGTCAAATTCCGAGGTCAATATGTTATCGTACATGTATGAACCTCATAAAACGGTTACATTGTACAATTGGTATTAATATATCATTATTTGCAATTATTATAGTGTTACTCACAAAGAGGCGGTTGTTATTCTTGTGTGTTCTAGGTGATTCCATCTTGTTCTCGGGTTTTCTAGGTGAATACTTGCAATTCTCACGTGTTCTAGGCGATTCCATCTTATTCTCGAGTTTTCTAGGTGAATACTTGCCATTCTCATGTGTTCTAGGTGATTTCTTCATAGTTTTTACCATTGTTTGTAATCTTCGTATAATATCACTCTGCATAAGTAATTTGTATTTAAAAGTCTCAGTGTATGCCATTTGATCAATGTTTCTGAAAAAAATTAATCAATTCATTTTGGAACATGGCTTTTTTTTCTGTTAGGTTAATGTCCAGACTAAACAAATAAAAAGATATGATATGATTGCCAATGAGACACCAATGCACAAATGTCGTAGAAGTTAAATGTATACATCATCGTACGGCCTTCAACAATGAGCAATAAAAGCTATGAAAGCCACGGAATAACCAAAATAACTCATACGAGAAAAAACTAACGGCCTGATTTATGTACAAAATAATCACGAAAAATATGAGTCATGACCCTGTAATTCAGTGTTTGTCGTTTGCTAATGTATTACATATTTGTTTTCGTTCATTTTTTTACATAAATAAGTTCGCTTGTTTTCTCGTTTGAATTGTTTTACATTGTCATTTTGGGGTCTTTTATAGCTGACTATGCGGTATGGGCGTTGATCATTGTCGAAGGCCGTACGGTGACCTATAATTAATAAATTCTGTGTCATTTTGGTTTCTGGTAGAGAGTTCTCTAATTGGTAAGCATACCACATCTCCTTTTTTAGATAAACAACAAACTATAATAGTTTAAAGGCGCTTTCCCTCCCTTCACATGGGACAGTGGGGCAACAGTACAGCACAGAAAGCAGGTAAACTTAAAGAATGTGTCATGATTCCAAGGTGTAATTATAAGTTGTCACTACATAATTTAACATCTCGCTCTTTTTTTTTTTTACTTCTTTCAGCAAAAATAAAACCCCTCATTTGTATGATAGTTTGTCGATAGTAAATTTAAACTTACCTGATCTTTTTATCTATGATTTTATCCTCTCCTTCTTTGACTCCAACTTTATACGGTTTTCGTTTCACTCCTTTCCTCTGTTCGTTCCGATCGCGGTCGTCGCAATCCTTTACGTTGTTCATGGCCGCCATCTCCTCTTCTTTATCTTCATCCTGAGACTCGTTGCTGTCTCCTTCCTCCTCGTCGTCATCATCATCATCCATTTCATCATCACTGTCGTCGTCCTCGTCGGAATCGACTCCTGACTCCTCGTCTGCGTCTCCGTCTTTTTCATCACAGTCGTAATCAACCTCTGTCTCCTCGTCAGTGTCGTCATAGTCTTCCTCTTTGTAATTGTCTTTGACATCCTCCGCCTCTTCGTCATTATCATTATCACGTTTACGTTTAAACATGACGTTTTTTAACTGTTGTAATGAATGTATCGCTGGCGATAGTTGTTGTTGTTTGCTAAAATAGTTTTGTTTTGTTGTAATTAATTTAGACGCACATGTATTCATAGAATTCCGTGAATCGAAGTTTATATTTTCGTTAACACAGTCTAAGCCTACGTAATCCTCACATTGACCATTTGATAGATTTAACGGGTCGTGTAATATGAGATGATCTTCCAAATCATTAAAGTTATCAAAAATACGAAAGCAAAACGAGCACAATAACGTATTTTCTCTTTGGTCTTGTTGACCATCTATTAATAGATTCATTTTATCCGTTTGCATCATGTGACTGCTTATTCGTAGAATCTTGAAGCAAAATATTCCTTGCCTTTGTCCGAAGAATTATTAAGCAAAATATTCCTAGTCTTTTTTCTGAAGAATTGTTAAGCAAACTAGCTATAGTCCTTTCCTTTTGTTTGTATAATTTTAAAAGAAAACACTCACACTTTTCATCAGTAGAATTCTGAAACAAAATATTTCCAGCTTTTAGTTCGTATTATTAATAAAGAAATTATTTCCAGCTTTTAGTCCGTATAATTAACAAGGAAAATATTTCCAGTTTTTTGTATTTAGAATTCTTAAGCAAAATATTCCAAGTTTTCTGTCCGTAGAATTGTTAAGCAAAATATTCCCAGCTCATTTTCCGTAGAATTGTTAAGCATAATGTATCCAGCTTTTTGTCCATAGAATTGATTAGAAAAAAGTTCCTAGCTGAAATGATATAACACATATGAAGTTCATAAACTTAAACTACAAAATAATACAATTGCTATTGTAAGCTCGACTCCCAACATTATTTGTAAAATTATAAAGCCATTTAAATAATCATACCACCCAAAATAAACTGTTCTTTTAATATTTTGTAATAGCTTCATGTAAGAGGATATTTCACTTTAAATTATCAATATTCTGCTATACAATAATTGAAAAATGGTTCTGCAAAAATGTAACATTATGATGTTAGTTTGAGGATGTTCTCTCTCCTTGTCGTTTAATGTTTGTCAGAGATTCGGAATCCTCTGGTTTTATCGTTGTGGTGTCAATAAAATTTTGCCCACTAAGCCCTACTTTTCTTTTCAAAATTTTATTACATAAAAGTTAATGGCTATATTCGATATATTCATAAACTCCTTGTTATTTTCTAATTGTATTTGAAAGAAAAATTATGCAAATGTAAAATTACGAAAAATCTAAAAAGAGAATCATTTCCAGCCAAATTGTCAATGAATTATATATCTAGACAACAGGCACACAGAACCTTCATTTTTTCTGCTTTTTAGTGCCATCATTTAATAATAGTTTTTTTAAACGGTCAATATTCTGAAACAGAGGAGCAACAATCCTTGCATATGGTAATTTGACGTCAGACGAGTGTATAATTTGTACGAGATGACGTACAATACCATAACTTTTGTAAGATACTTCATGCGTTGGTAACTATAAACTACACATACATTGTACTAACTAAATAAACAATAATTATCATGACTATTCTTATTTTCAACTTCTGCGTACATGTACGTTTAAACTGGTTATCGGCAGGTTTATATATTTAAAAAAAAATTACATCCAGGACCTACACATGAATCAATTGGTCTGAGAACGGTCCGAGATCACATGATGATTAAATTGATTTGATTTGAATTTGTAAAAAAAAAAAAAATGTGTCTCGTGTTATTTTCACGACATATCTATTCGGAACAATGCACCAGCATTTTCCATAAATTATTATAAAAATACTCTTCCACTTATCAAAGCATTGATTGTCTAAGATTCTATATCTTCCCTTAATCGTTAAATTTCCATTTGTTAAAATGTAAAATAAGTCAACATGAAAGATTAGCAATGAGAACTAGCCATATTAATCGTTAAATTTCAATTTGTTAAAATATAAAAATAAGTCAACATGAAAGATTAGCAATGAGAACTAGCAATATTAATCGTTAAATTTCCATTTGTTAAAATATAAAAATAGTCAACATGAAAGATTAGCAATGAGAACTAGCCATATTAATCGTTGAATTTCCATTTGTTAAAATATAAAAATAAGTCAACATGAAAGATTAGCAATGAGAACTAGCCATATTAATCGTTGAATTTCCATTTGTTAAAATATAAAAATAAGTCAACATGAAAGATTAGCAATGAGAACTAGCCATATTAATCGTTAAATTTCCATTTGTTAAAATATAAAAATAGGTCAACATGAAAGATTAGCAATGAGAACTAGCCATATTAATCGTTGAATTTCCATTTGTTAAAATATAAAAATAAGTCAACATGAAAGATTAGCAATGAGAACTAGCCATATTAATCGTTGAATTTCCATTTGTTAAAATATAAAAATAAGTCAACATGAAAGATTAGCAATGAGAACTAGCCATATTAATCGTTGAATTTCCATTTGTTAAAATATAAAAATAAGTCAACATGAAAGATTAGCAATGAGAACTAGCCATATTAATCGTTGAATTTCCATTTGTTAAAATATAAAAATAAGTCAACATGAAAGATTAGCAATGAGAACTAGCCATATTAATCGTTAAATTTCCATTTGTTAAAATATAAAAATAAGTCAACATGAAAGATTAGCAATGAGAACTAGCCATGTTAATCGTTAAATTTCCATTTGTTAAAATATAAAAATAAGTCAACATGAAAGATTAGCAATGAGAACTAGCCATGTTAATCGTTAAATTTCCATTTGTTAAAATATAAAAATAAGTCAACATGAAAGATTAGCAATGAGAACTAGCCATATTACATCAATGTTCGATCAACCCCCCGAGTATAAAAGATTTAGATAAAAATAAGGGTTGAGGGTTTAAAAATCAAAATATAAATCAGTGTCTTATGACTTCTAAGGAGACAACTTACCACTGGAGAGCAAAGAACGAATGAATGTTGGTGTAAGCAACTATATAGATCACCATACGGACGAACACCATAAACTATCTATAATAACTATGAGCAAATTCCATATTTAATATAATTCTAATATATGATCAAAAGCGGGAGTTATTTCAAACAAACAATGAATTTTCTTTGGCTAATTGTATCAACAAAGTTTGGATCATACACCTTAAATGAACTTATATTTTTAGAGGTTCAGAAAATATGGGTGGCTTCGGAAAACAAAAAATAAATGCAATATGACACTACACTAATCGATCATTTTTTTTAAAAGGAAAATGGTTTAATGAAAAGTAAATACAATTTGAATTAAATTTAAACACTTTTATAAACATTTTTAGATGGCGTTTCAATATAATCGGAAAAAAACCTTGAAATTCACGTATTGACTCTTATCAAAAGTTCATTCTGTTTGTTTTCATTGAATGAATACAAATAGTGTATTGTGTGATATTTTTTGCCGGAGAACATAATGGAAAAGTGTAAAATATCAGTAGGAAAATATTTAAAGATGTAAAGAACACAGATAGATATGAAAATAAATACTCTATCACTTAAAAAGTTCAATTATATCGTGCTTTTATAAAAAAAAAAAAACATAATCAGAGATATAGGTCATTGGGCTTCTTTTTGTGTTAGACTAAAAGCCACAATATTATATTTGAAAAAAATACAGGAAAAAAGCGCTTGTGGTAAAGTTAAAAATAGCCTATTAAAATGTTTTCGAAAAAGACATTTAGTGGATTAAAATTATTGAGTTACCGTACTCTTTCTTTGCAAGTATAACAAATAAGATAATAATTATGCCAATTCATCTCATGTCCCCATGATTATTATTATAAAGCATTTTTTTCTTCCAAATTTTTATCAAAGCAATAAAACAAATTTAAAAAGAATACAATTGTTAACAGAAGTAAACTGCACAATTGAATGGTTCCAAAAATATTTTAATATATATATATAATCATTTTGTATTGGTAGCATTGGAGACAAATTTCAAAAGATTATGCAAGTTCATAAAGTGTGTAAATAAACATGTGGATCCTCCTGGCTAAAATGTATATTATTTTGAAACCACTGTACTGTATATACTTGTTTTATAGCTACGTGTAAATGTGACTTTGATAGAGAGTTGTCTCATTGGCACTTATACCACTCTTCTTATTAATATATATCTTAGTCATATACATATTTTGTACTCTCACTGTACTTATGTTTCTGTAATGGTTATGAGAATAAGAAAAAAGTTAGATATACTTTTAAACATTTATAAATCTTTCTCTCCGCGCACACACGATCGAAGGTGAAGGTTATTTTCATTCATTTACATCTTCGCTAACGAAAAGTTTTTGTTTTAATGCATCAAGGAGTTATAGTTATGCAGCTTAACAACACAAATCGTGAGACGAACAGATATTCTAATAACTACTTCATTTAGTCTCGGGTAGATAGCTTTTTCGCTACGATTGACAATCTTACCACAACACAATGATTTATAGTCACGAGGTTCGCACATATTCCCATACTATTGCAAAAGGGAACGGTTAATTAATTAATATTTGCATATCAAGAGGTTTTTGCAAAGTACTATAATATGGACAATGATCTCAATACTGTGAATTGATTTATTTTCGTGGGTATCAATTTTCGTGGATTAAGGAATACTTGCATGTTCGTGGATATTCAATTTCGCGGTTTTTCCGAATTTGTTATTCGTTGAACAACGAAAACCACGAAAATTGGTATCCAACGAATAATAATGAATCTACAGTATGTAAATCAAAATTTAGAAAAAAAACTATGTGGTGTTTTATTATAACCAATAAGACTACAATCTCCTTAATAAAATCTGTAGGATCTGCGTATCCTTCCGGAGCACCAGAGATCACTCCCAGTTTTGTGGGGTTCGTGTGGCTTAGTCTTTATTTGTATATGTTGTGTCTTGTGTTCTATTGGTTGTCTGTCTGTATTTTTCTTTTTTACATGTAGCCATGACGTTGTCAGTTTTTTTTCGATTTATGTATTTGAATGTTCCTCTGGAATGTTCCGTCCCTCTGGTAAGTTTCGCCCCTCTCGTATGTTTTGCCCCTTTTCTTTAATAAAGGTACTACATTATTTCACACCATGGGAAGTTTAAATAACACTAATTTATACACAAAGAGAAAATAAAATCTAAACTATATTTAACAGATTTAGATAAAACACGATACTCATCGATATTCTTTCAATTTATATTCAGTCAAAAGTATAATATTACCTTTTTGCATCCGTCTTAATCTCTCTTTCAATCACACTGATATATTGTAATAAAATAAAACATAGAGAAATTTACTTCAACTCTACTCTTTCAATTTTGATAGTTAAAGTCTCAAAATTATATTCAATGTTTAAAAGGTAGGTCAATGACACAGTTCATAAATAAAGGCATCAACCATCCCTACGGGTATGAAAAAAAACAGGAGATGATCCGAAGACTGAAAATATTACCGTTTTGCACCAGGCTTAACCATTCCTTCGAAATCAATCACGGCAACTGACACACTACATTGTATTTTAAATTAGATAAACGTAAAAATTTGAAACATTTAAACAATTACATCAACCCTTTTTTTCATTTTCACCCAATGGAACTGAGAAATGAATGAAACACAGAGAAAAAAGACATTATAATTAATGCGATATATAGATATTTAAGAAGATGTGGTATGAGTGCCAATGAGACAACTCTCCATCCAAGCAACACTTTATAAAAGTAAACCATTATAGGCCAAAGTACAGCCTTCAAAACAGAGTCTTGGTTCACACCGAACAGCAAGCTACATGTATAAAGGGCCCAAAAAATTACTCGCGTAAAACCATTATCCGTCAACCAAATATTTGTTTACCCTTATTTTGCACTTTTGTTTTAAATACATTATAATCTTGATTCCAGGGGAATCTGTATGGCTCATGGTAGATCTAGTAGGAACATTGGGCTAATAACCATAAGACCCAAATCGTCACATATATATACAACTCGTCTAAATATCAACCCAACAATGTTAGATCTTCCCTCGCCGGGATTCGAACCCATGCTACTGTGATATCGTGACACCAAATCGCCTGCACTGCAGCCGTCCCGCTAGACCACACGACCACCTGGGCTCTCAAAAAAAAAAGCTTTCGCTGGCCGTGTGTTACCTTTCCTCGTCAGTTTTAATCTAGCGGCGTACTACAGTACATGATATATAAGGCATGAAGATGTTATTGTTACAGATCAGCTAAATTATCTATAGTAAAGGATCCTACAAGTTAATGTAAAATAAATATAGTCACAGAAAATAATTATATTTATAAGTACGTCTGAGTCAGTGACAACTCTACAACAGATGTATCCATCGGATCTATATATATATATATAGTATAAGGATTTAGGTGATTTTGAAAGCTGAAAAAATTGTTAGAAATTCATATCAGATATTTGAGTTACAATAAGAGATATCATAGAAGTCTTAAAATCAATGTAAATTTGTCATTTTTCGATGAGTTTTCGTGGGAAATAAACATAAGTGATATTTGAGCCTTTTTTTAAGAATAGTAAATCAATCAAAAATCTAGTTATTGTTTTAGCTACATGTATTATTAAATTGAAAATTTGTCAATAAATTCGCATAAGAAATTTTAGCCAGCTCAAAATAGGGGCAATATCGGAAACTTACTCCTTACCTTTGAAAATTTCTGTCAAAAATCAAGACCGATTATGCAATTATGTCGGAAAACTAGTCTGATGCCTTTCGGGATCCTAACGTGTTAATATGCTAGCTCAAAATAATTATTGGTAATTCTTAAGGAGGTTGGGTAATAGTTTATAATGTGAGGTTGGGATGAGTCGCTAATATAGTTCAGAGTTTTCGAGCTTCAACGTATATGATATGGTAGAGAAATTAAGATGAAACATATGACCGACTCGAGGTCGCTGATTGAATTAGGGTATCAGAAACTAATCAGGTTTCAATTTTTGCGACCCCCTTTTTTACACCAATGTATCAGATATTTGTCCTACATGTATGTATTTATCTTTCCATAAAATTTCGTACGCATGCTATGTTTTTTGTTAAAATATATGAAAAGGTTGAGGGTACTCAATGTAAAAGTTGATCTCACCTGCAACAAAAAGGTCGATGTGCGCCCGATAAAGGACAAAACGCCTTTGTCAGAATGAGAGCATACAATATTATAGAAAAAAATGCGATACCAGACTTATTGATGTAGTGAACTTACAAAAGTATATTCAATGCAGTATATGCCTTACTATAATGAGAAAAACTTACATTGCGGTACACCTATCAAGCCAAATTATAAGTGTATATATATATGTGAAAAGTATCTTTTGTTAAATGAGAGAAATTCCGTTATTTTTAATGAGGGTTCGTTCACATGGCAGGAGTCAACTAAACATAAATGATGTGTTTCCATACAAAGACGGATGTGTTTCATACAAAGACGTTAATCTTCTAAACTATATAATTACTATGTTTATGTTCAAGTGGGTAAGCACCACGCAGCCGTACCTATTGTAGACTGACCGCAATTTAAATGACAATCTGGTAATTTAGTAAACAAACAGAGAAGGACAATTTTTCTTTTCAATACACAAAGTATAGTATAGAGTTACATGCTCATTGGCATTATCGCGTCGTCAGTAACATGTGTCGTTTCAATTTCAAAGTTCAACGTCAAGCCAAGTCTCTCTAATAATGATTCAGTGCAATTCTTTCTTTCATCCACCATTCCATATCGTAACGTGAAGTAACGAACCGCCATTTTGTGACATTTTGGTGAAACAAAAAATATGAAATATAAATAAATAATTTGTTAAAATAAAATTATACTAAATTTCTTTTTTTACATGGTTTCAATCATACGATTATATTTATATATATATATAAAAAGAAGAAATAAGGATAATTTATTACGGGAAAATAGGGGTTAAACCAAAATATGTCTATTTATAATTGGCGATTCGTAGCGCAATTTTAGATCGCGAGGTTATCTTCGAACTTGATCTTGTCCCTGATTATCACATTTGCGTGATGACCCTTTTATATTATTTGTCAGTCCACAAAACACAACACAGAAAACCAAGACTGAGCAACAGGCACCCAATCAAAAATTGGGGAATGAGCTAAGGTTTCCCCGGAAGTGTACTTTTAACAGATACTGCTCCACGTATAGCACCCGTTGAGTTACTTGCGTAAAATACTAGGTTGATAAGTTATATATCAAGTGATTCAAAGACACTGTGAGAAAAGCGCCGTTAGAATAGAGCTGAGTTTTTTTCTCATCATTCTTTTTAGATATGATGCAAAATACTTTTTTGGTTCAAAAATATTTGATCAAGTATCATTCAATAAACATCAGAAACATCTTCATTTTATAAAAAGTGAAAGTCAAAGATCAAACTATCACAAAATGAAGTATTGTTAAGTGTTGAAAAGTAAAATCACAAAAATGCTGAACTCCGAGGAAAATTCAAAACGGAAAGTCCCTAATCAAATGGCAAAATCAAAAGCTCAAACACATCAAAAGAATGGATAACAACTGTTTTATTCCTGACTTGGTAAAGCATTTTCTTATGTAGAAAAATATGGATTGAACCTGGTTTTGTAGCTAGATTTAATTGACAACGTTGTGTGAACAAAACAAATAGACATAATAGGTAAAAATGTCAAAAATACAGCATTGTCAACATTGTGTTATAATCTCAACCATGAAAAAAAACCCCAAAGAAGCACAAAATGACACATAGACCAAGCACAACAATAACACAATGACGGGATTTATAAGTTCAGAGCCAGGTCATATTATTATGTAACAAAGAAACATAAAAAGGCATATACATTGTAGACAAAGCACATAGCAAAAATGAAAGACAAGCAACAATAGCACAATAAAGGGATGTATAAGTACAGAGCCACGCTTTATGGATTTAAGTAAAACCAAAAAGCATATAGAGAAAGCACATTAGCAAAAAATGAAAGACAACAATACGAGAATATCATACACAATACTGACAGGATGAACAAGTAACACAACTATATTTATCACAATAAAAACAAACAAATATTTAACAAAGGAGCACAAAAAGGCATATATCAATTTAACAACCTCATTTATTGCTTTCTTATTTTTGAATTTTAAATATGCCACCCATAAAGTTTAACTTAAGTGTTAAGTGTATTTAAAATTTTCGAAAAACGTCTATTTAAAATCAAAGGAAGATGATTGTTTTATTGTTTTACAATAAATAATCATTGATTGTACTTGTTGAGAGATGAGACTTTAATAAAACATTGAATTGAATTGATGGTCAGATTGAATTTGATAGGAACACTTGTTATTATATGAATAAATTAGGAATAGCCAATAAAAAGTTACAGTTATAAATACACATTCATGTATGTAGCCATACGAGTTTTAAGGGTTAGTGTATTGGAATATTGTTAAATTCCTTTTCAACTATCCTCTTTTATCAAACTCTTTTAAGAATGCATATGCTAACTAATTATCTCTTCTTGTTTCGTGTTTTTTGTCTGTCCCAATATGTATTTAGAACCCCCTATTTAAATGACAAAGTTACGAAATAAATTACCCCCAATTTTACTGAATAAGGCTATTGTGCTAACTTGAATGGGGAAAACAATACTCGTATGAATAAAAAGTATTTGCTGCTCTTGTTTTTATCGGTTTGTCATATATATTCAGAATCTCCTGGTTTTATTCATCCTGGTCATCAAACAGGTTTGCCCGCTAACCACTTTCTATTCTCAATCCTATTCAATATAGTTTAAAATGCCATTTTTAAAAATTACTTAAAATCCTTATTATTTTTTCATATTATTTTTTATATGTAAAAAAGGACCTAGGGAGAATCGATTCCCGCCAATCTTCTCAATGAAAGAAATAGGCCTTTCATTTTTTGTCTGCCTATTTAATTCTGTTATTTATAAAATTCTAACCATATTTTAGAAATTTCTTAATTGAAATAAAGAAGCGACCATCCGTAAGCCGTCATCGAATTAAATCAAAAAGTAGAACACTAGTTAAATTTCCACAAAAAGAACAAATCGTTACTAAATTACCACAGCATAAGCAGATGTTTTCTTTTGAGTTACATATATATGCCAGTACCTTTTTCTATTTGACTAAATGGTATGGGTTTAATCTTTTCCGAAACCGTTAGATTGAGATATGGTTGCCAATGAGAAAACTCTCCATCAGAGACCAAATGACATAGAAGTTTACAACTAAAGGCTGCGAAATGACAAGTGTAAAACAAATAACCAGGAAACTAACAGCCTAATTTATGTACAAAACAATGACAAAAAACCAAATTAGATTTAAACAACAAAACGACAAAATCCACTTCATTTTGGAATCATACCACATAGATCTCCGTATCTTATATTAAGGTACATTGAAATATGAGAATTTAAGCAAAAAATATAGAATTTTTTCCTGCTTTGCCAGATTTATCTATGTAGTGCCGTCTCAACTGAAATCTTAAATTCGGTCACCCAGCTTGTTTCCAAGTCATGAATATAAATGATTTAAAGAATTATCCTGGAAAATGCATGTGGTTATTTTAAAGAAAAATGAAAAAAACTTACATTTCAAATTAAATCCGTCATAAACCCTCCATGGTCGCCGTCCATCTGTGTATTAATTAATAATCAGCTCGAGGGAGAACCTAATACCAACGGTTCGAACAAAGGTAATGAAAAGGTCGATTTGTTATGGACAAGGCCATGTAGAATTAAACCGTCAACCTTTTATACTTTGTCAAAAGGATTTTTGAATTACCTTCGAAAAAAGCGTTACCTATCAATTTACTATAGGAGCACATATTTAAATTTGATTTAGGGGTCATCCATAATTATCAACCATTTTCCAAAGTGTAAAAAAAGTACACTTGGGGGGAGGGGGTTAAAATATCAACATTTTTACAGTACGCTTTTTTCATCAAAATTAATGAAATAAAACAGTCAGATATGTTTCAGATTCTTTTCAATGCAAATTTCTATATTAAACTAAACTTTATTAGACAGGATCTCCTTTTTATTAAGAATTATAGATTCTTGTCTTGAAATCTGAAAATGGTTGATGTACACTTTCTGAGGGAGGGTGGGGGTCTGAAAAAGTGTATGTTTTGTACACTTTGGAAAATGGTTGACAATTATGGATGACCCCTTAGTATGTTTTGTTTCTTATCTGTAAATTATTTGTACCATGAAAGCAATAACTTATTTTTTTTTCAAGAACTTTTACATTAAATTAAATGACAATAAAATCGAAATCGAAAAATTCAATTTCCTTCTTTCTACAACTTTTTCAAAATTCGGAATCAGGATATATATTTTTAGGCAAAATATACTAACACCCTTTAGATTGAATGGTCGATCCTTTCTACATTAAAGTTTACAAGTTTTAGCGACTGTATACTAGTTTGTAATGTGTTGCCAGTAGATAGTAACATACGTTTTTTAACAAGATATAGTCGTTTATACAATTGTATAGTACATATTTATAGCGACACTATCTGAATATAAAAAACAAGATGTGGTATGATTGCCAATGAGACAACTCTCCACAAGAGACCAAAGTGACACAGCAATTAAAAAAAATATATAGGTCACCGAACGGACTTCACCAATGAGCAAAGCCCATGCCGCATAGTCAGCTATAAAAGGCCCCGAAATGATAATGTAAAACAATTCAAACGAGAAAACTAACATATGTAAAAAAAAAATGGCTTTATATAAAATGATGTCAAAAATATAGAGGAATGTATCAAAATGTTAAAATATTCTAAATGAAAATGATTGGATTTAGATTTTAACTGGTTAGAAAACAATCTATGAAAATTATAAATGAACATACTCTTTTTTTGATTGTTCGCTACGCCCCAGCGATAAATGTAAACTAACTATGTTTTGGCAATTACCCCCCCCCCCCCCCCTTTTTCAAAATTCCTTGTATTGGCCAAGACATTTTCATTGGGGTTACAAATTTTTTTTTTACCTTAATATTGATGTTCATAACTATTATGTTAGTACTATAGGGGTGGCTGAGTTATAAAAATATGGTCACGTTAGTAAAGCCTTTGCCAAAGTGTAGCGTCCGTTTGGTTGTGGTTTTAGAATGAACAAGTACGCAGCCACTTTCGATGAGATGAGTGACGTTTAGTTTGATTTAAACATATTTTAATGTCTAACTATACAATAGAATTGGATACAAGTTATAACAACTTAAAATAATTCCTACAAATAGAAACATTTAAGCTCGCGTAGATAGAGATTTATAGTCTGTCTGCATGATAAACAACTCTGTTATAAGTTCTTAGGTGGCTGTCCCTATCCAATATGCATTTATTTTCTAGCGGCAGTTTACATTTAACCGACCATCATCCCAGACGGTCTCTATTTACGGACCTACCTATTGTATATGTTGTTAATTTATTCTCAGAACATGAATTAAATATATGCCACTGGACGTTTAAGAACCAACAACCAATTAATCTTTTGTTTTAATAATTGTAACATCTATCAAAGTTAGCATTGAATTTCTTTTGCAACAGTTTTTTTTATACTTAATCTTTAATAAACTCCAATCATCTTTTTTACTAGGAAAATCATTATATCGCATCGACCGCTATTAAGGAATGATTTAGGCAGCAACCATTTGATTTTCGAGGGGGGGGGGGGGCTATGGTTTTTTTTTGGAAAAAAAAGTTTGTTTTCAGTTTTTGGAGAAAAAAATAATTTGTTTTTGATTCTGAGAAAAAAAAATTGCTTGTTTCACCCTCAGCTGCCACTATATGTAATGCTAAAATTGAAAGAAAAAAATTGTTTGCGACTTGTCGCGAAAAAAATAGATTGTTTTTCGCCGCCGGCGAAAAAAAAAAATTGTCCGGAAAAAAACCCATAGCCCCCCCCCCCAGAAAATCAAATGCTTGCTGCCTTATTAGATATTAAATAATATGGCCTAATTATGTGCACGTGTGGGATTTAGAAAGTTAAGTCTGTTTGGAGTAAGAACGATAACTCAAGTGGAACTGTGATAGTTCACCACATAATATGGCGCATTACTCTTCTAAACCATTAATTTTATAACATATGACTTTGCATTCTTATTCAATTTTTAACGTTTTTATACTGATATATTTTCATTTCTTTTATTTGAATGGTGTTACTGAACTTAAACTTTTACACGGGGAAGAATTCTTCATCGAGTAACCGCGTACAATGTTCATTTTATTGTTTGTTTTGAAACAACATATCTACATACCGAGCCCCTGTGCAGCGAACGCGTTCAAACAAACTAACGAGTATTGTTTGAAAGAGAGTGACTGTGTTCTCTCTTAATGTCCATCTTTCTTACATATTGTAGCCCATATACAAACTAAACAGGTGTTCTTCTTCAACTAATGGCATTATACTAATACTGTTACTTTTTAGCTCCCCTTTTCAAAACAAACAACGGGGTTCTAAACCAATACCGGTACCTCAGAGTTGACTGGCTAGTGATTACAGAAAAAACTACTTAAACCACTCGGCCACCGCGGCCCCCTAAATCCAGTAAAGAGCTGTAATATGCACTGCAAGTATAAAAAGGAAGATGTGGTCAGGTGTGATTGCCAATGAGACAACTCTTCACAGGAGAACAAATGACACAGAGAGTAACAACCATAGGTCGCCGTTCGGTCTTCAACAACGAGAAAAGCCTGTACCGCTTAGTCAGCTATAATAAATGGCCACAACATGACAAATGTAAAACAATGCATACGAAAAAACTAACGTCCTAATTTTGTGTACCAAAAAACATTAACTTAAAACCAATATGTAACACAGTAACACAGGACAGCCAACGATTTACACGCTCCTGACTTCGGACAGGCACATACATACATAATGTGGCGGGGTTAAACATGTTAGCGGGATCCCAACCCTCCCCTAACCTGGATAAGTCCATTCAGACGTCAACTGCCATCCGTTTTATTTGAGTTTAACAACCATAATAAATCTTTCAATAAAGAATCACATATAATCGATTGTTCAATTTTACTATAGATGTTTGGACTTTTTTTTTTTATAAAGTTTCATTTTTTCAAATACAAGTTTGGTGGAGATTGAAACCAACATGCTTGATTAAAGTAAGTTTTTCTTTATTTGTTTGTTAATGAAATTTTTCTAGTTTCGAAGAGTATATTGCAGTCTGGACATTTCCTTTACGACGAGACACTGTTCTTCAAACTCCAAATTCTCCTCGCCCCAAGGATATATGTAAGATATACAAATATTTTTTCGATAAGTAAACCCTTTGCCAAGTGGGGCCTTTTGTTTGTTTGTTATGCTGGATGTATAAATACGCAGCCAAATTCGGTCTGAAAAAAGGACATCAAAACCGATGCATCGTGTAGATAGAGTGGCACGCACTCTGATCTGTAAGAAACCTTGCAACAATATGGTAGGTCCATAGGTGGTCCTCGCACTTGTTTTAATATTTGTTCTTCCTAACAGAAGTTCCCCTGGATAATATGTTAGAAATGATCCTATAATATCTGTTCCTTTTGGAACAAATATTTATATGCAATACCTTGTATTTTGTTCAGGAAAAAGTAACGTAATATTTTTTCCCGTGAAAACAATATTCCATATTTAGTACATGGAATCGGGTGTATTAGAACCCACGAATTTAATAGAAAAAAGGATAACTTATATTGCACATTTTCAAGTCAGAACGAAATGAATATCGTTCTTTTCAGACATTGGTATTTCTAGAAACATAGAAATAAGGAAATCAGCTCAAAATTAAAACACCAATGACGTATTGAATGTTTAATCGTTGATTAACATCCAGTGGCAAATATTTTATGCATTTTCAGACTGATAAACGCTAGTAGTGCTTAAACAAGTAAACTATGCATAAAAAAATCAATGCATAAATTGATCTGTTTTTGACAATGATCTAAATTCCTATGAAAAACTCGACAATGACCTGATCATACTACCAATCTCCAGCAGTTTGACTCTTTTATTCTACGTACTATGTCCGTGTTCAGGGTAAGAAGCCTATGACTCAGATGGGTGAAACATGTAAAATCGCAAATCAGCATCAACATACCAAAACGGAAAAGCCTTCATTACGTTTGTATAATAAAGACATGTACAACTTCATTTTGTCTCGTCGAATTCCCATTAAAAATATGTTTGTAGCTAAAAAAAGTAAGTAAAAAACTATGATTCCTCATTTGTGCAGTCTGTTTGACAAACCGTCAATTAAAAATTCTAAAATTCTGTCAAATATTGTTCAACATGAGCAAATGACCGCTACATGTATAATAACATTATGTAGATGTCTTATTTACCAATGTTCAGAACCAACTGTTTGTTAAATATATTATGATGAATATATATAGTAATGCAACTAAGAGTCAAATTAAAGCAAATTATATACGCTAATGTAACATATGGTCATTATACATTTATAGAATATAATCATTAAGGTTCTGTTATTAATCTTCTTCTCCTTCTGAAACGCCTTGGTTAACAGTTGGTTTTTCTTCTCCAAACAGAAATACATTTTTGTTTAATTTCCCACATGATGATTTATAACGAGAGTCACATGTTAAATGGCAGAATTACAACCATACACCTATATTTTTATATTTAAACTTCAAGTTTTTATTTATGTAGCATTATATACAGTTTTCTTAATACTTATATATTAAGGTGCTTTTATTTGAGAAGAAGTATACTCAGATATATTAAATCAAAGTATTTTTTCTCAAATGAAGTGATATTTTCATGCAAATGTGGATTAGAAATATGAATTATAAAATCAAGAGCATGCTCTTTTGTATTAACGATGCTTTGTATTTCTGGATTTTCCATAAAATTATGTATTTTATTCTTTCCTTTGTACTGTTCCTCTTACTCAGGGGTTGACATTGGCGCTGGTCCGATGCCCAGACCCGTAGAATTTGCGTCGCCAGTAGAAGTTTTTCGATATAAATCACCGATAGCATCGCAATCTTGTTTTTACACATTTGTTTACAAAAAAAAAATTACCTGCGAAATGAATTACACGGTACGAGTACCAAGTAATACAATTTCTCGGGTAAGCGTCCTTCACAACAACACAAAATGTGGAAATTTTTGGAAACAGTTAAACCGCCGGACAATAAAAATAAAGTTATGAAAATCAAAAGAAAGATCCGGGAAATGGGCATTACAAATTTAAATTTAATCCAAGGATCTAAATCATGTAAATTGAAGCCCAAATACACGTTTAGTTTTCCTCAATCAAACATTGTAAGCATCAATCCTTAACATATAAACTCATTTTGAATGACGTTAATGCAAGAGTTTTCGTCATGTCAAAAACTGTTTTTACAAAAAACAAAAAAATAACCATGAAAATTTTATTTTGAGTTGATTATTAAAACATTTTGGTCATGAAAATGAAGATTTGTGACTTTTTTATGTTAAGCAGTGTACGTATTTTTGTTCTTATATTTTCAATGATTTACTGGCGACTATTATTTGTAGAAAACACTCTTCCTGATTGTTTTATAATCGGGTGAACGATATATATAAATACGTAATGTTGTATTTGGTTAAATTTGTCACGAGGTCTCATAACGATAAAATGTCAAAGTACTCAAAATTCAGCGCATTCACAACTGCAAACGCAAGAATGAAGTCAAGTATTTACATCTTTATTCTTACCATTCATTTGGTAAATGGATTCTTACCAAGAACCCCTCCTCCGGGTCATTGGCAAACGAAAACCCATTTTGATATAACAAACACTGGAATTTTACAAGCAGTTTCTGAGTACATTTTCGAGACAAAAAATACCAGTGTGACATCTCCAAGTTTTGCTTTAAATGCCTTCTTTGGAACAGGTAAGTTTGTATTATTGCCATTTCTGTTCCAGGATATCTTGAAATTAATACTTTTAATTTCGCGGCTTTTTTAGCTGACTATGCAGTCTGGGTTTTGCTCATTGCTGCAGGCCGTACGGTAACATTTAGTTGTTAATTTGTGTGTCACTTGGTCTCTTGTGAGTTATCTCATTGGCAATCATACCACATCTTCTTTTATATATTCAGTTAAAGGAAAGTCGATTTCGTATTTGCGCTTTAGTAAATTATCCACTATTTTCTACATTTGAAAATGCCTGTACCAAGTCAGGAATATCACAGTTGTTGTCCATTCGTTTGATTTGTTTTTTCATTTGATTAGGGACTTTCCGTTTTTGAATTTTCCTCGGTTTTCAGTATTATTGTGATTTTACTTTATACCTATTCTGTTATTTAAAAAATATATTCTTCGTTTGATAATTTTATAGCGGTGTACAAGTATAATCAGAAGCACATTTTGTATGAAGCATGGAAGCTATTCCCATTAAATATTATGCTCATAGAACACTTTAACCCCTAAAAGAATAACAAAAAGAAAATACAATTTTCTATAATTGCGTATATAAGCTACAACCATGATATGCATTGTTGTGACGTGATCATATGTCCTTTTAGTGTCAATTTTGTGACAGTATAAAACAATGTTTTTGATGTTTATATTGGTTTAGAAATCAGTTTTAAGGACGCCGAGACTTTGCTCATATTTGACAATGGCAGAATATGACAACGTAAATTGGCTATCTTCAGAGCTTAGGCGATTAACATTTTTTGAAGGTTCCTTTTTTTCTTTCAAATCTTAAATATTATTTTAGGAGAAAAAAAGGTTTACCGTTTTGTTTTTAAAAAAAATTACCTTATACTATTTTTTGTTAAAGATTATACCTGGTTCTGTATTTTAGATTACAATGGAATGGCTCGGATGTTTGAAACAGTAAGACACGTCAGAACTGCAGTTGCAGATACACAGGAAAACAAAAGAAATATTGGTTATGTTCATTGTAATGCAGATCAAATCAAGCTAGGTAAGAGTAGTCGTGCAAATAAAATTTCTTGTAATCGATTCGTTTTATATGTTTGAGCTTTTGATTTTGCAATTTTATTAGGGGCTTTCTGTTTGAATTTTCCTTAGAGTTCGATATTTTTTTCATTCTTTTTTTTTGCATTGTACTAGTTAATACAAAACAATGAAGGAAACAGAAACAAAAATCATAACTATATGACAAAGATTCTCAAAATGTATTCAGTGCTGTTGTGACAGTTGGATTACCAAAGAAGTTGATTTTTTTTGATTTTTTCTGTTTTAAACAGCGATGTAAGAATCTTAAATATTTTGCCAAAAAAAAGATGTTATCATAATGATATTCGTTGATTTGTTTCCTATATCCATATATAATTGCAGCACATAGCAGTTTAATTTCCTGTAGACGCAAATTACTAGAACGAAAAGAGGACTTAACCGAACTACGAAGACAGCTTGGTGAATGTTTGTATACAATTCAATCATTTTATAGCAATACAAACTGGGTTGAAATGTATGGACCGAAGCCTTATTTGGATTTTGGTGAGTTAAACATTTCCTCAATCTCATAATTGAACGCATTGCAGTTTATTCTGGTTTTATCTAATGGTTGAATTTGCGAAACATTTTGCGAAATGGAAACGAAGTCGTTTTTATGAAATATGAAATAACATAATATTAGATGACGAGGCAATGATTGCTATGTTTTTGGACTTCATACTTTGGTTTAAATATAGACATAGAGTAAACAATATGTTGAGATATATATGATACCTACATTTTCCTGATATTGTTTTGGGTTTTTATTCGTTCGTGGTGTATGGAATAAAGTTGTGGTATTCGTGTGACCGTGTTTGTTTTTAATTAATGACCTATGTATACGAATTTTTAATTCGATATTGATTTAAAGTTAAAGATCACATCTTTTATTTTAAGGAGGCTCGAGAGTACAAAAATTTCAGAAACATTTTAAACTTTTTTTTTCATTATGAAATTTATTTATAACACTATTACTTGTTACTTTATGATATGGTGGCAAAATCGTCCCAAAAATCAATTCTATTTGGCCCCAGGTGACTTTAAAAATGGTTTTATCTTTGAAAAAGCTCCGAATTATCTTCCCTTGGTGCAAAAATGCCATTTTTTGCATTAAAATTAAAATTTCTTTTTTAACTTTTCGGTGACCTATATTTTTTATTATTATTTTCAAATAAGCTGTACTTAAACAAAACAATTGTAAAATTAAGACAATTTCTGTAATTTCGTTATTTTTTACTTCGATATTACCCATATTTCTCGTATAAGTTTAACAGAAAAAAAAGTACCTTAACAAAAATGAATGCTTCCTTCGAAGGAAGATTGTGAGCTTAAATGAACGGGGACCCCAATTTTTTATTTGAATTTCCATTAGTCATTTAGTATACGATAAAGTTCATTTTTAGAAAAAAAAATACGAAATCCTATATTTAAAAAAAAAATCGATTTATACCCTCGAGCCCCCTTAAATAACTTATGTTGGGTTTCAAGTTTATATGATTTACATGTATATACAATAAATGGCAACATTTAGTTAAATTGAACCATTCCATCATCTATGTTATCAAAATCCAGAAAGCATGGATGGAAGTGTTCTGGCTTCTGCCTTTTGAGAAAGTCATCTACAAATCAAGACGATCAACGTAATTTATTGCAAATTATGATATATTGCACTACGTATGAAACAACAATGCCAAACATTCTGATGGAGTCTTTTATTATAGTTACAAACGTTTTATAGGGAAAACGGTAGTATTTAATTTTCCCAGCATTAGGTTGGCCTTTTGTGTACCCAAGGCAGGTGAAGGAAGTCAAATTAGGAGCGCTGTGATTGGATGTAAGGGTACAATATATTTTTTACTTATCTATGAATAACTGCAGTGTGTATATTTACAATATAAATTTTAAAACCTATTGAAATATTTTCTAGAGAATTATTCGAAAAGACTTGCAAAATTTCATAAATTTGGTGCAAAATGACGGTTGGCATGGATAACATAAACAAGCTCCGTTGGAAGTTGGTCATGATACTATTTGGCTTTAATTTTTAAAACAGAGTAATAAAGTACTAACACAACATATAACTGTTTTATCCAGGTTTTTATCTTAAAAAGTGGTAAATTTAGAAAATGTAAACATTGTCGCCTATGGCAGAATAAATAGTACCGTTTTCCCTATATATACTTCCATGATGAAAGTTAAATTTGCTGTTAATTGAAAAAAGATAACAAATTGACACTAATAACAATGATAAATGATTATACAAATGAATACATTCCGGACTTAATGTAATCCGTAATCATATTAAAAATGAAAACATCGTTATATAGGTATCAAACACACAGAGGTTGCTGTTTGACTCCTCTAACTTTCTAAAAAAATCGCCTATTCATCTTCTGTATGTATTTTTTTATCTGATTAAAATTTTGAAGGTATTAAAGGAAAACAATTAATGATAATAGCCAGTCCAGAGGAAGATACTTGTAAAGACGTACCTAACATTGAGTAAGTTGACATCTAGGCAGCATACTACTTGTATCATATAACGAACTTGATCAATGGTGTATTTGATATTTGTTCATTACATTGTATACCTTAGGTTTCTAATGGAATTCGTTGGTAATTTTTTTTTCGATTAAACGAAATTATACAGTTTTGTTGTGAAAAGTTCATTATTTACCTGTGAGTATCTCAAGCTATCGTTTTGAATTCCAAAATAAATTTATAGTATAAAAAAACCACCCTCACATATGTCTTTTATTCTTATAAAATTGAGAATGGAAATGGGGAATGTGCCAAAGAGACAACAACCCGACCATAGAAAAAAGCAACAGCAGAATGTCACCAACAGGTCTTCAATGTAGCGAGAAATTCCCGCACCCGGAGGCGTCCTTCAACTGGCCCCTAAACAAATATATACTAGTTCAGTGATAATGAACGCCATACTAATTTCCAAATTGTACACAAGATACTAAAATTAGAATAATACAAGAGTAACAAAGGCCAGAGGCTCCTGACTTGGGACAGGCGCAAAAATGCGGCGGGGTTAAACATGTTTGTGAGATCTCAACCCTCCCCCTATACCTCTAGCCAATGTAGAAAAGTAAACGCATAACAATACGCACATTAAAATTCACCTCAAGAGAAGTCCGAGTCTGATGTCAGAAGATGTAACCAAAGAAAATAAATAAAATGACAATAATACATAAATAACAACAGACTACTAGCAGTTAACTGACATGCCAGCTCCAGACTTCAATTAAACTGACTGAAAGATTATGATTTCATCATATGAACATCAGGCACAATCCTTCCCGTTAATGGTTTAGTATCATACCAAAATAACATATATGAGAAGAACATAACCCGTGTCATGCCAACAACTGGTTTTTGAATAAATGTGTTTAGTTCCGATGCAAAGACCCTATAAGTGAATCAATATTAACGCCAAAATATGCAATCTTTAATGACTGGACAACAGTATCGTAACTATATCCCTTCTTAATAAGTCTATTCAAAGGTTTTGTTAGTTTTTGATGTGAATACTGACACCTTTGTGCTTTATAAAGAATATTTCCATAAAAAATTGGATGTGAAATACCTGAACATATAAGAAGTCTGCATATTGAGCTATATTTACGAATGATGTCCTTATACCGATGATAAAATTTAGTAAATGTTTTGACTAGTTTGTGATATCGAAAACCCTGGTGTAATAATTTTGCAGTAATACATTAATTTCTCTCGTTAAAATCTAAAACATTGTTACATACACGATCGAATCGTACAAGTTGAGATATATAAACACCGTAAGATGGTGACAAGGGAACGTCACCATCTAGAAATGGATAATTAACGATAGGAAATGAAAAATCATCTCTTTTATCATAAATTTTAGTATTCAGCTTTGAAGGTTTTGTAACACTTTTATTTTTTCCTGAAGTGTCCTCACAGTCAATTATTTTTGGTGGTTAAGTTTGCATGAAGATGCAGTTCTTTATTATCAATTTGAGCGGTTATGTATCATAACCTTGAATTCTACTTTTATTAAATATTTCAAAGGAGGACACGGGACAAAATTCAGAACCGGAATTTTCCGGCACTTGAAATGATCCAAGGCTTCATCTAGATGTTTTTTTGTGTCAGAATGTTCGAATCTTAGATTCATTTTCTTTTCTTATAAATACTCTTGGAAAAAAGTCGCTGCTACAATACTCTGTTTTATTAACATTACTTTTCAATCGTTTTTGTTCAATTTCTTCATCTTTTATTATTTACTCAATAGGGTAAGCATAACCGCACTACTTGCATGAATATTTTGCTCCAACTTTTGACAGATTTCCACTGTATTGATAATCATGTTAGTTAGTTCAAAGCATGATAATGTGTAATTGTTATAAAAGAAACAAAGACAAATCTTGAATACTTTTCACAATACAGCGAAATTAGGATTTGGTATTGCGCATAAGCAAAATTTACAAAATGGGGTCATAAAAACCCATTCACGTTGAAGGATATTCTCTAGTATGTACAATTACAATTTTAACAAGGTCTCTTTGGAGGGTGTTCTATGATGAGTTGGTGGTCGTATTAGGTGGTTGTGTTCGCCCCAGAGGTAATGAGTTGTGTGATGTAAGCTTGTACAGAATGTTGTTTTACAATGGATTTTAGTATTCTAACTCTTATACAATTAAGAAAAATTAAAGTAACATCCTGTGTACTATATGATATGATAAAACGAAGAACTGCAAAACATAGAAAAGTAAAATAAGTTCAATACAATAGTCAACCACGACAAACTATAGTCCTAATTAGGAGAGGTATATAAAGATAGATAAGCGATGACACTTTTATTATCGTTTGTTTGTTTTGACAAACTAATTTGATGGTCTTTTATAATACCGTATTTATATTCATTGTGTCGTTATACTTTTAAATATGATCCATTCAATGCAAATTATTAGGGAGTTAGGTAAATACGAAATTTTAAGAATGTATATGTTGGATAGTGTAAATATATTTATTGTATCAATTAATCTCAGAACTTAAAGGCGTCAACTTATGTACAGACATGTAATAATGGTTATAATAAAGACAGAATATGATTCAACTTCTTATACATGTTATATGACCGACCATTAAGCATATTGAGATTCAAGATGCCAAATGTCATATGAAGGTTACATCAGTTATTGTTATATATTTCACTTAGGCCCATGAAAATAAAATGAAACAAACAAATTCTTCATTCGCCGAAGCATCTGGCACACAAGTTATTCATATCGTTATGATTATAATATATCCTCTGTATATCAACTGGCACACTTTCCACAGGTAGGTCGTATTGTGAAATTAAAAAAAAATACTTTCTCCCGTTCTTATCCAAGATTTGATGCATATTGGTCCAGTCAATCTAGCATAACTTTTACCCTAACCTTGAATAATTGCAACAGAAGATCGTAAAATTTTAATCTTTTGCACTATATCCCAAATGTACATAGAAAAAAAAACCCAAACAAATCTAACATGAGGAAAACTATAAAATCATGATTTTAAAATTCCTATCGAGATTTGCATAGATATGGGAGATAACTTTGCAAAAAAGGCAAATTATCAATAAAAAATTGATACAAAATTATAACTTTACCGCTTTTATTCAACATAATGTATTGATTCTTGATATTTTAGTCGTCTTTCCAGTGCAAAAAACAACTATAAATGTGTTCATCTCATAATTCATTAGTTGACCATTTATTACATTTTCAGCATGTCAAGGTAAAGAATCACAAATTGAATAAAACTGATAAAGCATATATTCTTCTTTTGTGGTTTAAATTTTCTTTAAACAAGGTAGATGCTGAACAAATATAATTTCCAGATATAAACAGTACCAAATATTCACATTATTTTTCAAAATGGTCATAAAGCCATAAATTTGCCTTTTTTAAATGAAAAATGTGCTAAAAAAATAAAACAAATACCCATAACACTTCGGTTTTGTTTATTTCATGAGCAGAAGATTATTTAATATAGTCAAATAAGAACTTATAACCCCATCAAAGTATCATATTTTACATGAATTTTAAGAAAATCAACCAAAATCTGACACAAAAAAGACTAATTTTGGCGGAGTTATCTCCCTTTCCAATGTTAATTTCCATAAGAAATTAAAAATGCTGATTTTGAGTTTTCTCAAGTTATATTTTATGGTACTTTTTTCTGTGTATATTTGAATCTTAATGCGCTATGGATAAGAACTAACACATTTTCTGTTGCCATTAGTTTGAGGTTCAAACTTAGTTTAACTGGACTATGACTTGAGACATAACACATGTTCATGTATTTGGTTTAAGACATTAATCCTCTTATATTGTCCTGCTCTTGACTCACCTCCTCTCTTCTCATTCTCTTCTTCTCACCCTCCTTTTCATACTGTATGTTCCTCCTTATATATGTTCATCCCCTTCGTCCTTATATACTAGCACCCTTTCCTTCTCCTCCTCTTCTACATTCGTCCCTTTTTATATACTCTTCGTACCTTCTCCTCCACATAACTGTTCTCTTCATACATTTTATTCTCCTAGTTACTTTTAAGATGGTACAACTATGTTTGCTTGATTAAGTGAACATCGGTCTTAAAGTGCGATAAATTTTATTAGTCTATTTGATATCAAACAGTTACCAATGAATCAAAAATGTGTAATTGTTACTTATTGAATAAGTAATCTACGAAATTGAACGACGGAAAATATCAACAAGGTAAACATGTTAAGCTACGAATCCATGTTGCGAATGAAATAATTGTAAGGCAGTTTTATTTCAGTTTTGCTTGAGATTAAAGTTTGAATAGGTGACCTGAAGACAAAGAGTTGTTAAAAGGTTACATTTTACGTGCACGGAAATGCCATTTCCGAAAACATTTATTAATGTTCAAATAAACTCATTAAAGATACTAGGACTAAAATGTATGGGCCAGACTCGTGTTTCGTCAACAAAAGACTCACAAAAGACGCTCGAATAACAAATCTAAAACGAAATTACTACCGAAAGTGCCTGTACGGCAAAATGGACACCCTCAGCATAATGTTACTGTCCAATAAGTCCAGGTGATCATATAACTAAATTCAATTCGAAACTTGCATCTTGTATATTTTTTTCATTTGTTGTAGTAAAGACTGTACAGATAACATGTTAGTACAAGACAAACTAACTAGTGGATTTCACCATGGTCGAGGGAATGTCAAACCACCAAGTATGTAATTTATTCAACATAGTTTTGGGCATCATGTGGAATTAAATTTATTAATTCCGGTGTTTTTACTGTGTGTTTACTAAAGCCATAAATGTGTTACACTTAGTAATGTTTTAAGCCCTTTATAACTTGCTGTTCAGTGTAGGCCAAGGCTCAGTGTGGAAGACCGTACTCTGATCTATAATGGTTTACTTTTACAAATTGTGACGTGGATGAAGAGTTTTCTCATTGACACTCATACCTCATCTTCTTATATCTATATAAATTATTTTAAACCTTAATAAATTGCTCTTGAAAAGCTGTGGCAAAACATATTATGTTTATGCCATTGGTAAAGGTGGTATTAAATTATATCAAGTGTACGTTGCTGTATTTTTTTCTTGTTGTTTTCAATGTGTGACTTTCTAATTTTATTGAGTAGTGTGCTTTGGTCATTTGTTTGTATTTTTATCTTTCGTTTTAACTAATGTATTTTGTTAATGTGCCTCTGTGTCTTTCTTTTTTGACATATTTTTTTGTTTTTATAGTAATTATGATGACAACACAAGGTTGACTGCTGAAACTCTTTGTGACATTTTTACCTTCTATCTCTGTTTGTTTTGTTCACAAATTGTTGCTTTAAGGCTTAACCATTTCAAATTGATACACACCACATTATTTTCTGAGACATAAAGAAAATGAAAGGATCATTGCTTTCAGACATTTTCGATTCGGTGAGATTAAGAAGCTTTTCAATTTTTCAATATAAAGTTATTACAAACGCTATAGTAGATAAGGTGTACTGGAATTGTAAAAGTCAAACTTCGCAAGAAATCCTCATCGACAAGCCTTATAACGCCAAAAGTCAAACTTGGCCTGGAATCCTCATCGACAAACCTTATAACGCCAAATGTCAAACTTTGCCTGGAATTCTCATCGACAAACCTTATAATGCCAACAGATAAACTTCAATTCAGATAATAGATAAGGCCATCAAACATCAACGTACACTACCGGTTAACCGGTTAATCGGTTAAACGATTATCCAACTAACCGGTTAGGCAAAACCGTACGATTTGACAATACTAGTATTAAACAGTGATAATGAAATATCCACTTGCAAGTGAAAAACTCGACTTCATTGAATCCGTATCCATGTGAACTTTAACTTAACTCCTTAGCTAGAGATCAATAACGCATGCATTGTGTGTGATTGGTTATATAAAGGAAAGAAATGACAACACTGAAAGTGAAACAAAAGTAAATTATAAGCTTGACTGATTCGATCCACCAAAAATCTTTCTTTTACAGGCAAAAACGATCATGAACATATATTTTTAATCTATAATATGAATTGAGATGGCGTCAAGACTAAAATACACACAAAAAGAAGCTGCATTTTACCGAGCCCATGCTCTGTTAATTGTTTATTTTAACTTTTTATACTTTGGATACATGGTCATAAATCAAGTATTAGAATTTGAGTCAAATCTGTTACTGTGAAAGTACTTTTATTCGTGGGTACCAATTTTCGTGGTTTTAGTGGATGACTTTATCCACGAATTAAAGTGTCCAACGAACTAAATCAACCATTGTCCAAATCAAGACATGGAAAGATCCCCATGTAGGTTTGACTACTGATATGATCTAGAGAATATATTGAAAATCTGAGAATACTTTGATAGCAGTCACAGAACTACAACCGCATGCAGGATTATACCCATTCAATCTTTAATACTCTAAACTGT
The DNA here is from genome assembly GCA_019925275.1 of Mytilus edulis. Taxonomy (NCBI): domain Eukaryota; kingdom Metazoa; phylum Mollusca; class Bivalvia; order Mytilida; family Mytilidae; genus Mytilus; species Mytilus edulis. Next base: position 83,715,784 of record CM034354.1, on the reverse strand, counting down.
ACAACTTTTATTCTCATAACAAATATTTTTGATCGATGAAAGTCAGATTTCCGCTATTGATATGCTAGTATGATAAAGTATTCATTTTCTATTCTCATAGTTCTCTACATAACAATGACATATAATTTCATGCTGGTCTTGATTTTGATAAGAATTATTTGAAAATTCAAGATACATTTGTAGCATTTGTTTGTGTAACTGTTTTCTTTAGGTGACAGGTTTATGGCCTAATTGACACCTTTGATGGTCTTTAATCTGTTGATCACTTTATCATGGGTTTATTAGTGCTATCACTACGATTTACACGGGTCAACGTTTACTTTGCAATTTCCTTCCATCCAGACTATTTGTTACCGTCGTTTCTATAGGTTTTAATTTTTTCAATTTATTTTTTGAAAACTAAAATCCACGAATTTAAAAACCCACGAACATGTAAATATTGCTCAAACCACGAAAATTGATACCAACGAATTAAAGTACTTTCACAGTATCATGAATTCGACAGTAAGTGTTCTTTAAAACAGTGTTCAATTAAATCAATATGTGCAATGAATGTTTTAGGATCTCGAGGTTCAAAGACAGGAAAATGTAGTCATGGTGGACCAGCCGATACAAGTCGACGTTTGCCAGCGAAGTGTGGAATTAATAAGGATACAACAGTAGAGAGACTGTCACCACACTACCATCTACACAACGATGCTTATCTCGCAGCTGTAGCAGCAACAAAGTATTTCTTAATAGATAAAGGTAAACTTACTAAGGAAGGAACCGTAGTATTTTTGCGCAAAGGTGAAACATAACAATACAGGGAGATAACTTTGTAATAATCAGAGGAACGTTTTAATCAGGTTCTTTCATTAAGGGAAGTTTAAGATCTTAGTGATCAAAAATAGTGTTTTCAAATTGCTATCCTTCCAATGATTGTTTTCCCAAGAAAGTGTGTGACTTAAGTTCTTATAATTTCCAATATTTTTGTCAAAAGTTAAAAGTTGATATTTTATCATAATTTTATGAAACCACCTTAATAATGTTAACTGTTTTTCTTCGAACGATTGGAAATTACAAGAAGAAAAAAAAAATGCAATAGATAAACATAACAAGTGACAACAAACATATTTTATTCCATGTGAGTAAAATAATTAATTGGACACAATTAGGTAATTAGAATTTAAAGCTTTGGTGACAAAACCTAGAAGAATGGGGAATTAAGCGCTGCAAAAGAGTAAGCACAGTCTGCAACCATTTTAAATTAGAATTAGTGAATAATACGTTATGTAAATATGTTTAACGAATCGAAACCAGTTCAAGTACAGTCAAATGTACTTAAAAAAAAAAGTATAATAAAAGTAACGGTCGATAAAGATGTTTTCCAGTGCTTGGTCTCTCTATGTATTTTATCTAAAGTCAGTGAAAATGTGAAATGAAGAGTGATTATAACAATGTCTCGTCTTTTTGGTAAATTTCATTTTTTTCCAATTAAGATTCAGGCATTCTGCAACACCTCGGAAACGAAACATTTGATTTGCTATTTCATATTAAACAACGGAGACAAGTATCCTTAGCGTTTGCTGTTGATTATTCCGGATCTATGGGTCGAGAAATAGCAGCAGTAAAAGAGAAAATAATTCAAATTGTGACAAGTACACTAGGCTCTGACAATGAACCAGCAAACTACGTTTTATCTTTATTTAGTGACCCGGGTAAGTATTTTTTCACGCAATACACGCTATTTGTATTACTGTTTTATCCCTCATATAATTGGTGTGTTTCTCTCGGTTTTATTTTGTAGCCCGGGTTTTATTTATCTAAATCGATTTATGACTTTTGAACATCGGTATACTACTGTTGCGTTTATTTATACAATTATTGTTGTATTGATATGCTTTCCATTATAAAAATGCAGTAACATTCCTTATATTTTATGCTCACAGAAAGTACCATCTTATCGATATACACTTTTGCTGCCGGAGGGACACATTTGTACATATGTTTTAATTGTGCAAGCTTATAATAAACGGTAAAAATAAAACACAAAAGACTAAACCATGTAATAATTTTCTTCAATGGGTCTTGGATATAACTTCATCATCATCAAAGTATGATATCATATGTCGAAACCGTCATTGTTTGGCATGTGACGTTAAAATGAATTCTAATATGACGTGCTTCTTTCGCTTTATGAATAAACCCATGCTCTAAATCCAATAATTTTTTTCTGCACATGCGTACATTTTGACTACTGCAAAATAATAAATTTTATCAAATTGGCATGCATTTAATATATTTCATTAACTTAAAACTCTCCCAAACTCTAAAATGATGCACATGTTATTACTAACTAATGCATTTATTATGACTGTAATGTGTTGCATTCCGAAATTGACACATTTTTGACCTAGATACGACAACCGTTCATGCTGGCTGTTCAAAAACTCCCCCCTCTAAAAAATCATAGTGTCAGCTGTTTGCTTCTTTACAAACAAAAAAGGGAGGTTTATGGAAGAGCCTATACAATCGCTTTACCCTTATACACATCGGACCTAGAAATTACCTTAATTGTCCTAATCAGAATCGAAATAATTGATGCAAGCTATATTTTATTGGTTGTTTTAACATAGGTAGGCATTATATTCGTGTTATTTTAGCCCCCACTATCGCTCGGGCAAAAATAATCACGAATATAATGCCTACTCATGTTAAAACAACCAATAAAGTATAGCTTGCATCAATTATTTCTTAAATATGTTGATTGTAATTTATCAAATACGATAATTTTACAAACCATGAATTCACACTATATTGTTTTTGATATTCCGTTTTATCCACAATATCAAAACGTTAAAAATATTACACTATTCATAATGAGTAACTTTAACATCTAAAATTGTAGGTTTCATCTTGTTTTATTTTATTCTACATGAAAAGAAAATGTAGGTCTCAGTTTGTTTTCTTTTCATACAATTTTACATCAAAATAATAACTCTCATTAACAGCTTATATAATTACTTTGTTTTGTAGCTAAAATAATTTTCATCTACTGCATGCATTCAAAATGCAGCGTGTGGTATTCAGTGCCATCTATTAACACAATACGATAAATTAAGAAAATACTGGGTTCATTTATTATTGCGATGTTAATATGACGGACCAACAATTGAGAGTAATAATTACAATTACAATAATGATAGTAATATTAATAACAATAAAATAATAATAATAATAATAATAATAATAATAATAATAATAATAATAATAATAGATACCAATAATTTCTGAATTTAGAGTATATAAGAAATGTAGCTTTGATGTAAGCATTTGTTCAATTAATTCACTCAAATTCTAGTTTGAATTAAATGTTAATACATGTAATAGCAATGAATGTTTCTTGAAAATACTACATCTCGAGATAAATGACATTTCAAAATAAGTACTAGAAATTCACAATCACATTTTACCTTAAAACTTTCTTGAAGTTTATCACAACTTTAAAACTTTGAAATATTTATATTCTATGTGATATAACAATATAAATACATGCATATATTTATTTTACTAGCTAGCCAAAGTAAGGCCTACGTCTTTAGTAGTGGTACGAAAATGATACAAGAAATATCAAATGTAACAGTTGGGGGAGGAGGTGATTGTCCAGAACTAGCAGCAGCCGGAATACTAAGTGGTAAATGCATGTTAATACATAAAAGAACATAATTTATGTTAAACATTTGATAATGGATAGTTTTTCATTTTTCTGAATCTTTAATAAGTAGATGCATGTACATAACACATATTTCATTATACATGTTATATGCGTGCAATAATATCTGCCATTAACAATCTCATTCTTTAAAACGTTTTAAACACAATTTCAGTGATTCAAAGCACATCAGTAAGCAATGCTTTATAGGCCGTTGCTTTGGCTTGTTTATTTTTAATTGAAAATACAAACTCATGCGTTAAAGCATAATTTTTTTCGGTCTGTGCGTCCGTTTGTTCGTTTGTTCGTTCGTTCGTCCGTCCAGCCATTCGTCCGTCTGTCCCTCTTCAAGTTTTTGGTCAAGGTTGTTTTTGATGAAGTTGAAGTTTAGTCAACTTGAAACTTAGTAATCATGTTCTCTAGTATGAAACTTTCGTTCTAATTTTAATGCCAAAAAAAAAGTGTTTACCCTTATTTCATGGTCCACTGAACATAGAAAATGATAGTGCGAGTCTTCTATAGACATTCTCAAATTTTCTTTGTTTTTGATATTGAATGAAATGTGTCCCAGGGCAATTTCTTTTTGAACCATTGTTATCAATTTGTATTGTTTAAACTTTGTCAAAGCAAGTTCTTATCCCTAATGGGGAAAAACATAATACAACTAACATATTTGCTAGTGTATGGTCTTTAAACAGACTTTTAAATCAGCGCAAATTTACATCTTTTATACATAGTAACAACATAGCTCACGAAACCGACCAGAACACCAACTTTTTAATATTTCTTCCCATAATAAAGAAGTTATTGTAATGGAGGTCATTTTTCTTTTCTCCAGCTATAGAGTTGTCTTTAGTCGATTCGACAATAATTGTTTTCACTGATGCTGATGCAAAAGATGCTAACAGGATAAATGAGATACAAACAGCAGCTACATTCAAACACATCAAAGTTACTACACTAAGGTCAGGTCTATGTGGGAGAAGAATGCGGAACTCGGGTAAGTATCATGCACATCAAATAAGAAATATGCTCAAATTCTTTATTCATGGAAATGTGCCACGGTCAGCGACTCTGAATACCGTTTAAATTAAATAAAGTAAATAAAAAGGGTTGCCTCAATTTATCAACATTATGCACATTTTTCATTTTCTTTCTTTCTGCCTATAACTTATTTGAGATTATTGGCTAGACCTTCAACTAAAAAAGTATTGGTCAATGACGTTAGGTATCAGTGAACCTACGTGACCTGTTCGATTCCATCTCCGTCAATTTATCAATGAAATCCACACGACTTCAGTCATACAAACATCACAAGATTTGTACGCGTTAACATTGTTTATCCGACTATTCAATTGTTTCATATTCTCAACAACCAAACCAATACCTATGATAACAATTATTATAAAGGCATGTTATTGTGTAAAACGGACATCGTCTGTTCAAGTACTAGCTCTTCCTTACTAGTTTGTTTGTTGTCTTCTGATTAAGTGATCAGTATCAAGAAAAAAAAGGTCATTACTCTAAATATAGCATTCCAAATTATGGCTGATGGTGTATTTTTTATGTTGAAAGGAAAAATACATTCAAGCAACGTTCTACTGATTCTTCATTTATCATGCAGCTAACCGATACCAACGTGACACAAATTTTTTTGAGAGTGTAGCGGCTACCACCGGAGGAAAGGTTTATGATACAACTAAAGAAGATATAGGGAATGTTTTAGATGAAGTTATAGAGGTATTATGAATTGATAATAATATGCATTAGATATGATATAATGTATATTAAGCAACATTAGGGACAATATGATATATCACTGAGAATGTCTTTCCCATGAATTTAAAGTTCTTTATAAAACTATTTACAAACTTTACACAACAAATTTTTCATCCTCGGCTAATGAAGTAATGCTATCAAGAGATAGTACGGTATTTTATATCGCGGAGTCAAATACTGCATAAACAACAAAACTATGTTTAAGATAACAGTTTTTTTGTTCTTTTTTGTTTTAAACTAACATGTACAGCCTCATTTGTAAGTGGAGTCTACCCCTTTCCTTAACATAAATACTTATAAATTTATTTGTGACGAAGATGCGTACTGCATTGTAACATCACGAAGAGCTTATTCTTGGACATATATCGAAGGACGATGAAGGATATTTTTTTTAGGAAATTGTGCCCCTTTGATAGTATATTAATGGAGTTAAAAGTACATTTTAGAATATGTTGTGTTTCTTTGGTTCTTATAACGTGACTCTGTACTTTAATAGATCCTGTCCGTATGTTATTATTCTATAAAATGTCATTATTTCTATTATAAATTCGAAAATTCGTTGAACCACAAACGTCAAATTTATTTAATCACTTAGTGGAATGAACCATATGTGGATTCTTATAAATTCAATAGAACTTTTGGATTATTTTAAATCTCGGTCTATTTCTGAAATTAATTCTTACATATTTTTGATTTTTTAACCCTGCATGCTAACATTGCCCATTTTAAAATTGTTTGTATAAACATTGAACGACAAAAATATGTGACGTATACATTTTCTGACGTCAGACACGCGAAGCAGTTGCTCCTTTTAAAATTATAACACGATGATGACTGCTGTACCCATATTTTGACTATTTTATTTATTATGTCTGTTTAGTTCACGCATCATTGTAAATACAACGGAATTTGATGAGACTGTCGTACAAAGTGAGAGGCTGAGCGTTATAAAACAGGTTTAATCCGACATTTTCTACATTTGAAAATGCCTGTACCAAGTCAGGAATATGACAGTTGTTGTCCATTCGTTTTTGATGTGTTCTGCCATTTGAATTTTGCTATGATAAGGGACTTTCCGATTTGATTTTCCTCTGAGTTCAGTACTTGTGTGATTTTACTTTTTAGAATAACGAAGGAAAGCGATACTATAAAAATACTCCTAGCAATGCTTAATGTTTCCCGTCCATTATCATTGACTTTTTTAAATAAAGAAATAATAGAACTAAAAAAAATCCTTTTTCAAATTATACTGCATATTGTAAATACAAGTAACCACCATTTAAATTAAAAAAATTTAAACTAAGGGTTAGCATTTCTTATTTTTGAAATTGATGATTAATATTAACCTTGTTTGCAATTAGTTAAATTCGTCCTGTATATTACATTTACATTTTGTCGAATATTTTCCCAACATAAAAGAAAAAAAAGCTTGTCTTTTAAACTCATTTGCAATTTTCAAAGACAAATTGTCGTACTTTTTCAATTTTGGTTTTACTTCATTATTTTGTAAACTTTGTTTAGAAATTTTAAAATTTGGATATATGTTTTATGTATATGATATTTACTTTTTGAAGGATCTTTTCCCAACGTCAGAGGTCATTTTGGAATATTTTACATGGAACAGAGAGGATAATCAAACTAGAGCTGTCTATGTCGACAAATCAATTCAAGTCCTGAAAATTGTTATCAAAGGAGCATCGAGGAAAGATGAAATTGATTTCCTCTATCCAAATGGTAAATTATTTTCTTGTCATTTCATTCAAGAATTAATATAATATTACATCAAGTTTATAAATAGAGGTAACGAATTCCATATATGGCTGTTTTTAGTACTGAACTATTAATAGATGGTTTTCTAGTTTATATAGGAAACAAACCTACACCATTAAGGGAGTTCGCTTCTCGGTTTCAAAGTAATTAACTTTTCAAAACACTAGTTTATATTGATAGGGGATTAATAAAGGAATCCAAAGAGCAAAAAAATATATAGGTCACCGTGTTAGTTTTCAATATATTAGCCATTGGAATTTTGGCGGGAAAATGTTCTCTCTTGACTTTCCATAGCTTTATCATTGACAAGTTAAAGTCCTCAAAAACTATTAAAAAGTAATTAAAATTTGAAAAGACTGTAACAGACAGCTTATCATTATACATGTAAAATAATTATCAAAAGAAAAATGGGGGTCACCGGGCAAAATTTTTGTATGCATTCAAATGGATAAAACCAGAGGATTCCGAAAATCTGACAAAAATCCCCAAACATGACAAGCCAGCTTCCTAAATAACGTTTGAAGATCATGATTATATATTGAAAATAATTCACACAATGAAAATAAAAGCCTGAATAATCGTGACCAAAAGGCAGAAAAGGATCAAAGAAATCACTGAAAGTATAATCAGGGTTGCGGTCAACATCGTAGCAGCTAAATAATGCTACGTAGATTTATGACTATTGAACGTGTAGATAGCTTATCAGCTATCAATATCTACGTAGCAGCTAGGCTAGCTACGCGTTCAATAGTCATAAATCTACGTAGCACTACGTAGCATTATTTTGCTGCTACGATGTTGAACACAACCTTGATTATTGTGATGCTTTTAAGATAGGAGACAATAATTTAGATGTACTGTACGTTTAATATAATAATGCAAATATCTTTTATCATGTGCTGTGTTACAGGTACAAAAGAAACATTTTCAACACCGACAGCTTCACGCATATTTACAGATAAGAACGATTTGATTATGTCTATTCAGGTTAGATTTATTTTATTTTGTAAACTAAATGATAACCAGTCTAAAAAATGTTTACCCCTCTGCATTTGTTTGCACTAGTCCTAAGTCAGGAAACAGTTGTTCAGTTTTTGGCGTTTGTCATTAATTTTTCGTTTCTAGTTTTTCATAAAGATTATACCGTTTGTTTTCCTCGTTTGAATATTTTTACACAAGTCATTTGTGGGGCCCTCTATAGCTTGCTGTTCGGTGTGAATTCTTGTTGAAAGCCTTTTTTTTTTTTTTTTTTTTACCTATAAGTGTTTACGTTTTACTAATTGTGACTTGAATGGAGAGTTGTCTTATTGGTACTCATACCACGCTTCTTATATCTATTAACAAAGGATAATAAAAAGGACAAGAATAACATAAATTACCAGCAAAATAACAAATGAATAAATTATCTAGAGAAATATAGAACCTAACAGAAAAAGGGAACTCGTTTTTTAAAAACAGATGTCATTCTATTTTCAAATGATACCAGGAACGCCGAAAACCTGCACCATTAATATTCTTCAAATAAAGGCAACAGTAGTATACCGCTGTTCAAAACTCATAAATCCAGGGACAAAAAACAAAATCGGGGTAACAAATACAGTGTATAATTGCCAATTGTGAAGGACAGTAAAGCAAAACCTCAAGAAATATTCCTACCCACAGACCTAATGTTTAACAGTGTATTGTCAAAATAACAAAATCTAGTACAGTAAAGACGTTCCAGATCTAAATGCGTGTAATCGTTGATGTATCCCAACATACATTATTCTATATTTACATGAAATAAATCATGTCTATACTTGCTTCATAGATAGATATACACAATACGATTCTTTAACAGAGACACAATCTGAAATATATTAAGGTAGTATTAAAACCCGTTTTGTGCAAATTTTGTATTTCACATTCTTAAAAATCTACATCAAAGATTTGACAATAACGTTAATTATAAATTTACAATGAAGATGTATTTCAGCATATTCAGTGTTATACATTACTTGAGAAGACAACTTTTATAACATATTGCAGATTTTAGGAGACGTTGACACTGTTGACAAATCAATCTCGCGACGTTTGAAATAAATGCGAATAATAAGATGTTTTTTTTTTCGTTTTCCCGATTTGTATATCTAAAGTAGATTTACGTAATGTGTACATCGATTACCGTTGAAAGTTTATCAAACAATTAAATATACCCTGGAAACGTATTTGTTTTACATAAGATATATTACTGTATTGAGAGATTATTTTTCAAACATATATTTAATTTTGTTCATTTTCTCTTGAACGCTTAAGTATCTATTTAATATTAAATGCTGAAGTACTTTTCAAGTCGTAAATTCCTTAAATACCCTTTAAAGTCTGAAATCCTGAAGTACCTCAAGTTCAAAATCAAGACGTCTAATCGGATCAATACGTATCGTATATCCAAACATTGGATAGCTCCTTCAATTTATTGCTTCCGCCACAATATATTTCTGTGCCTTGTCTACGACACAAATATTCCATATCAATAAGATAACATTTGATTTTTTTCCAGAAGCTATCTCCAGGAATGTATAACTTACTTCGACCGAACAAAGTACATATAGATTATAATGTGAACATTACAGCTCAAACTTCGTTTGAAGTTGATGGTGAAACTGTTAAGGAAAACCAAAATGGGTCATCTGTATCAGTTAAAGGATCTCCGATTGTTGGTAATAGTACAAGTATACTTGTAAATAGTTGAATTAAAACGATTAAATAATCAAATCGACTTTTTACACTACACTTTCATACTATCTTATCAAACACAAGTTTTCCTATCTAATCAAATGGTGTTTGGTAAATCTGAATGCAAATATATATTTGCTGCAACAATATATTTAAAGCCTTCTTCTCTAATGAGAAAGGTAAATATGCAAGATATACTTACTGGAGGTGTGATGTTATAATTGAAGCTGTTAATTTTCTCCTTTGTAATATTTATGTACGTTTCGGCAACAAAGCTTATCGATAGGTTGTAGGTATCCTTATGTGCACTAATTGCATCCTTTTAATAGCAGACTTGTTTTCGTACTGTTATGAATAAAGAGCCGTCGAAATTGCATTTAATTGATAAAGTCAACAACACTTACCGTTCTCAAAGTTTCTAAATATACTGCTGACATTTACCCAAGAACTTATAATATTAAATAAATCAAAATTAAACGGTAATAACTGTCCTGTCTTAGATTTAAATCTTTCGGTTTTAAACGGGAAACTTTACACTAAAATTTACGACAAAGGGGACGATTTTTCATTCCCTATTGTTAATTTTCCATTTTTAGATGGTGATGTTCCTTTGGCCCCATCTAACGATGTTTATATTTCACTGCTCGTTCGCTATGCCAGTGTCGGTTATGACGTTTTTGATTTTAACGAACGTTATCTATGTACTACTGGTTAATTATTAAGCCATTGATTTCGTTACCATAAATTACTTGAAACCTTTACCAAATTGTTCCATATTTTTTATGGAAATGTTGTTAACCGTACCCGGAAATTTAGAAAAGATCCTGGTCAACTTATCTCTCCTTTAAATAAACTTATTCCAATAGGTTACCAATTCAACACTGTAATGATGTCATTAAATATTGTTGTTATTGGTATAAATATTGATTTTGTTATCAGAAAAAGCAAACAATATTTTACTGGTATGTTGTATACATATGTAGGACTCGTAGGTGCGATTGGGACGCTGAAGTGCGATGGTTTACGCCGAAGTGCGATGGTTTTGCAAATACGATTGGACAATGTGACGTTTTCAAATACAACTTTATTAAATTAAATTGCTCCATGTTAAAGACCTTATTTTGACCTATAATGGTTTACTTTTACAAATTGTGACTTGGATCGAGAGTTGTCTCATTGACACCCTTACCCCATCTTATATATATACATAGGCAGGAGAATAAGATTTAGTATAGGTGAAGGATTCATACGTACAAAGGAAAGGAAACAGAATGAAGCGCACGATTCAAATCCCGAATAATTTGAGCTTTAGAGCATGTAGAGGTGGGGGATACACAAATATTTCAAACTAAGTCGGTAAACAAACCATTGGAGAAAGGCGACTAAAGACCCCCCCCCCTCTCCTCCTATACACACACACTAAAAGATGATCTTGGTCTGCAGATGTGCTAACAAATTTTAGCGGAAGCATGTATTATGCAAGCCGAAAACGTTTCGTAAGACAAATAAATTGTATCGATCTTAATATTAATTTACTCTTCTCTTCAAGTACACATCATATAATTTTGTGTTAACAACTTAATAATAAACTAAAATTAATTATGTTCAATGTTTTCGTGATATCAAGTAGCTATATTTTTTTATTATATTCATGAGATGAAACCTGCTTTGTACGAAAAAACGTAATCTTAATAATTCTATTTTGCGTATACAGTTATCATCTTCTGCAATTGGTTAGGCAAAATAAACCCGTATGGTCAAAACTTGATGTACTTGGTGATGCTCAGCAGAGAAACAGCTAATCGTTAAACTTTTTTTTAACAAAAAAGGCGTCACGTCTCACTTTATATGAGTCAAGCATAATTGTATTTAGTGGTTTTTATTTCTTAAAAACTGTTATGATATCAGATAAATAGATAAATGAGTGTTGTGAGCAATTTCTTCGCTATGACATGACAAGAACAAGTTACTAGTATTTTTGACAAAATTAAATGTGTCCTGCTGAGTTAGTACTATAGACATCACAGTTAAACCATCGCACTTCAGCGTACACACCGACGCACTTCATCGTATCTAACAACAAGTAAGCGTCACAATTGTCACCATCGCATTTCAGCGTGTTAACCAACGCACTTCAGCGTGGACTACACATATACACATTAATGGATCTGTCGATACCTGTATCTTGGCATTGCACAAGGTCGTGTTTTAAACTTTTTCTCTGACTGGTTTTGACGTCCTTACACTAAATCCATTGAATGTTTGATGTGTACGAGTTAATAATTTAGTCTAAGATGCATGATTTTTTTATTTGTTGTTAGTGGCTTTGAACTAGCTGTCAGTTAACTCCGAGTATTATCAGATCTGTACCTAGTGTCTTTTGTTGTTGGAATGTACAAATACCCGGCCACGTCCACTTGTATTTTGTTCATCTGATGAGTTAAGCATTTTTCAATTGATTTTCATACATTTATAGTTCGTTCTTATTTTGTACTATTTTGCAACTCTCCCAGGTTAGGGGGAAGGTTGGGATCCCGCTAAGATGTTTAACCCCGCCGCAATTATGAATGTATGTATGTGCCTGTCCCAAGTCAGGAGCATGTAATTCAGTGGTTGCATGTCGTTTGTTTATGTGTTACATATTTGTTTTTCGTTCATTTTTATGCCCACCTACGATAGTAGAGGGGCATTATGTTTTCTGGTCTGTGCGTCCTTCCGTTCGTCCGTCCGTCTGTCCGTCCGTTCGTCCCACTTCAGGTTAAAGTTTTTGGTCAAGGTAGTTTTTGATGAAGCTGAAGTCCAATCAACTTGAAACTTAGTACACATGTTCCTTATGATATGATCTTTCTTATCTTAAAACAAAATTAGACGTTGGACACCATTTTCATGGTCCACTGAACATAGAAATTAAAAGTGTGAGTTTCAGGTTAAAATTTTAGGTCAACGTAGTTTTTGATGAAGTTAAAGTCCAATCAACTTGAAACTTATTACACATGTTCCTTATTAGTTGATCTTTTTACTTTTAATACCATATTAGATTTTTTACCCAATTTCATGGTCCACTGAACAAAGAAATTAAAAGAATGAGTTTCAGGTTAAAGTTTTCGGTCAAGGTAGTTTTTGATGAAGTTTAAGTTCAATCAACTTGAAACTTAGTACACATGTTCCTTATTAGTTGATCTTTTTACTTTTCAGGCCAAATTAGATTTTTTACCCAATTTCACGGTCCATTGAACATGGAAAATGATAATGCGAGTGGGGCATCCGTGTACTTTGGACACATTCTTGTTTGTACATAAATAAGGCCGTTAGTTTTCTCGTTTGAATTGTTTTACATTGTCTTTCGGGGCTTTTTATAGCTGACTATGCGGTATGGGCTTTGCTCATTGTTAAAGGCCGTACGGTGACCTATTGTTGTTATTTTCTGTGTCATTTTGGTCTCTTGTGGAGAGTTGTCCAATTGGCAATCATACCACATCTTCTTTTTTTATATTCAGAATTGACAAAATTATAACACTAATGAATGGGCCATACGATATTTTGTTTTATCAGTTATTTATTTTACAGGTAACAAATACACATACATACTGACAATAGTTAATTTGGGTAACGGCACATGTACTGAACTTTCCATTGTGGATACGTATGGAAAAGTTCTAATGAGCTATGAACCAACTAGTACGTTTTCAGACATTGATATGTTGTGCTCTGCAGAAATAATTGTACCAAACACTGTAAGTAGAGTGTACCTAGTAAAATCCAGTTTTATATTTTTTTTGGGGTTTATACAGTGCTCGCCTTTAGTCTCGTAGAATAAAAACGAGAAAATACACGAAAAATAATTCATTTCTTATGTATCGTCCCTATAAAGCATATATATAATATTAGGAATGTGATAGGCTATATTATACGATTCAAATCATATTATTTCTACTGTTGCCTGGATGATAAAATAATAATATTTATTATATCATTTTCTATATAAAACAATTTTTTCACAATATTTTGACTATTTTTCAAATTGCAAGCGTTGAACTATTGGACCGGTCAATAGTTTCAAACTATTGGACCTCAATGAAACTATTGAACCGCAAGCGACTTTATATTTCGCTGAATTTTTAAATGCTGATAATTAAGGAAACACCGTGTGAATTACGACGTCACGTTTTACCTTTCGTATCTAGGGTTGCAGGACGTAGCCTAAGCATAATTTATTAAAACATTTAACTTTATGGATGGGTTTCTTCGTTTTATATAACGATAGTTGACTATTTTCCGCATTTAATTGTATGTTGTCTTTTTTGATATAACAAAACACTTACTGACTGAATATTCGTTGAAAAGTAAGTTTATTGTCACCTCGGATACAAGTTTTGCCCTCGGCTATGCCTCATGGCAATAGTTACACCTCGGGGACAATAAACTTACTATTAACTCATGCTTAGTCAAACCTTTCAAAATAATATCCAATCGTCCATTACAAACGCATTATAAGTAAATCATGTAGGTACGGTTTTTAAAAAAGGTATAATTGTATGGGTTTTTAACTTTTTATGAATCTTAATGAAATTGCAGAGTTAAATATTAATAAATACTAAATACCTACTTGTTATTCATGGCATGCAAACAGTAAATGTCATATTTGATAATGTCATAATCGCAGTGAAGAAGACGATATCAATGCGACAATTCTCCACAAAAAATACCAAAATGACGTAAGGAATCATAGGTCACCGGCTGGCTTTCAAAATTGAGGATATCAAGTCATTAAAACAGTATTAGCAAACAGTAAATATCATAAGTCGACGGAGAACACAAAGAACAATGCAAATTCGAGAGAACCGCACAAACATCTTTACATATTTATTGAATGATATAGTTCTACATGCAGGGATTTATTTCAGGCTTTTCAAGTTAAGGTAACTGCTGTAGATGAGTCCAATGCCATAATCATTCGCACTGTTCCATCGGTCATCAGACCCACTAGTGTCGAACTGATGATAACATCATATAGAGGTATATTAAATTCAAGTATTATAATTATACGAATTTTTACATTGAAATAGGTGTATGTCAAGTATAAGGTTGTGTTATCAAGATAGTTATGTAAATGTAGTATAGTCATGTACTTTATGGGTACTACACATTATATATATTATTTTAATCGAAAAGACAAATATGCTGACGAAAGACAATAATATACAATTACTGCCTTTTCATGAAGTAAATATGTGGTTTTATTGACTTTTGATAAACTGAGTCCAACAGTCGAAATGAATAACATCTTTAACCCCGCCACATTCTGTATGTATGTCAAGTCAGGGGCCTGTAATTCAATGTTTGGCGTTTTGTTTATGTTACATATTTGTTTTTGTTCAATTTTTATACATAAATGAGGCCGTTAGTTTTCTCTTTTGATTTGTTTTACAATTTCATTTCGGGGCCCTTTATAGCTGACAATGCGATAAGGGGTTTGCTCATTGTTGAATGTCATATTGTGACCTATAGTTGTTAATTTCTGTGTTAGTTTTGTGGAGAGTTGTCTCATTGGCAATTATACCACATCTTCTAAAAACCACATATTTACTGAAACAATAGACAGTAATTGTTTTATCCCATATTCCGAGAGAGATGTTTGTACTCGCAATTATTCCCCCAAACCAATTTGTTATGCATTCAAAATCCTATTCATATGGAAAAACCTATATAGTTTTATCACTATGGAATAAAAACAATATCGGAGGAAGACAGTCCGATCAATTTTTGAAGTAAACACCATGAAGTTCCTACAAAAAGAAACCCTGGCTTTTTACGAGGGTAAATGTGTATTGTCTTTAAAAAGTGTAATTCCTAAATTTGGTCTACACGCAACATTTTGTAAACGGATTTACTTTGTCGTAACAACTAAAATATAGTTAGTCCCCAATAAAAAAAAAATGCATCGAATTGACTTAACTATTGTAATCCATGCATGTAAATATATAAATAAGGCCGGTAGTTTTCTCGTTTGAATTGTTTTACATTGTCTTATCGGGGCCTTTTCAATTCAATTCAATTCAAAGTTTTATTTAGAGTCGATATTCAATAAACTACATAACACAAGCTCTAGTGAGCTTTTCAAATCGACTTAATAACAAAATACAATACACACACACACAATACAATACACACATACAAAAGTCATGAAAACAACACAATTTTAAACATAGAATGCATAGTAAGATACCATAATGACATATATAAGTTAAAAGCATATAGTACACTTAAAACATAGCACAAGTTAATAATAAGATTGCACAAATCAAATAGTCACACAGAAAAAAAAAGTAAAATAAAACAGGCATAAACACTATATGCATGCACTGCACTGGCATGAGCTGTTACTTGGATCCCATGTTTGTACCAATTTTTTGAATTGGTCGAAAGATGTTTCCACTCGACAATGGTTCGGTAGCTCATTCCAGATTTGTGCAGCATTATAGCGAAATGATCTTAAGCCATATTTAGTAGTTCGAACTCTTGGGAGTACTGCTGTTTCCTGTGATCTTAAATCAGACTTGTTAATTTTTATATCAATCAAATCATGAAGGTAGCTCGGACTTTTTTGGTGAATTATTTTAAATGTTTCTATTGCAATTGTTTTTATTCTTCTTATTTTTTGGTAATTTAGGTTTTTCTAGCAATTTTTCGTAAGGAATATCATAATCTTCATAAATGAATCTTAGAGCTCTTTCTTGAATTTTTTCCATTTTAAAAGATTTTTTTTCACTACTGTAACAGTAGTGCCAAATTACTGGACAATAGTTAAAATTCGAAAGTATGAATGAGTAGTATGCTGTTAACCTACCTAGCCTGTTTAAATATTTACCCATACGTTTTAGAACATTTAATTGTCTTGATGCCTTTTTACATAGTTCAGAAATATGATTGTTAAAATTTAAGTCCTAATCTATAGTTATTCCAAGAAGTTTAACATTTTCTTCACAAGAAATTTTATTTCCATTTAAATTAAATATCAAATTATGTTTATTTGTTTTTTTCACAATGGCTATAGCCTGGAATTAGTCAGGATTAGTCTTCATTAAATTTATAGAAAACCAGTTTATTAGATTTAAACTGTCAGTTTCTAAACTTTCAACAACTTTATCTAAATTATGATCACTGTATGATACAGTGTTGTCATCAGCATAATTATAAATGGTGCTTTTTTGTACAAAATGAAATATGTCATTTATGAAGACATTGAAAAGAACTGGACCAAGAATTGACCCTTGTGGTACGCCTTTAAACATACGATCCCATTCGCTGTAAGAACTTCCAATTTTAATTCGTTGTTTTCTGTTTTCTAAATAACTTTTTAATAATTTTAGAGAATTTTTAGACAGACCGTATGCTTCTAATTTAAGTAAAAGTAAATCATGAGGTAAACAATCAAATGCTTTAGATAGATCCATCAAAATTGCAGCTCTTTGTTGAAGGCCGTACGGTGACCTATAGTTGTTAATGTCTGGGTCATTTTGGTCTCTTGTGGACAGTTATCTCATTGGCAATCATACCACATCTTTGTTTTTATATGTACACTTTTTTCCAACAGTTTGTCAGTTAGACATGACGCCATTATATTCGTGCGTCATACTTAAGTATTGAATCCATTGAATATTTGAAATATATACATTTAAAAAGAAATTATGCACACAGTTGTATGAAAGATCTTGATAAATTACCTTTAAATATAATGTTTGCAAATGTTTTTCTTATATGCTAATCAGTTTTTTGTTTGTTTTTAGGTTTGTTACAGTTTTGTTTTTTTACAAAGTTATTATTCACAAATAAACAATTTATAATGCATGGGCTTGTAAATTTGTATCAGTATTTTATGTGTATTGTAACCTAGACGCCATCTTATTAGCCTATCATCTTTCTGTTGTTTATTTTGAATAGATGACATTGCTCTTGACAAGGAAAACGAAGTGTCATACAGCGTTATTAATTCAGGAACAAACAAAGAGATGTACAATGTTCGATTACACGATGACAAATCATATGCTCTTGAACCTCTGATACATTACCATACTTTGAATGCAGGAGATCAAGCAAATGGAAGTTTTATCCTGTTTCCGAAAAACGATATTGGAGTTCTGTAAGTATAAATATAAACTGATTTACACGTGGTCGTTGATTCAAGGATCTTTTATTCGATTTTGTAGTCAAATGTGTATCAAACCATTAGTTAATTAGATATAGAAATATGTGATATGAGTGCTAACGAGACAACTCTCCATCCAAGTCTCTTTTTATGAAAGTAAACTATTAGAAACATTAAGATTTATTATAAAAACTGCACTCAATCCCAATCGATTTATAATAATAGACCACAATACTGCGTAATTCAAAATTTATTTTCCTCTTATATGTTCAGAAAATTCATTTTTTGAATTTATTCATTTAGAACATACCAAGTAATGGTAGAACTGAATACAACGTTAGAAAGACGACAAACTATAACAAAAAGGGTATCGGTAAGTTCATGCAGATATTCATTCAGTTTTGATTTGCGATGAAATGCATCACTGTATTTCACGCGCTATGCCCAGTATGTTTTTCTTTTGTGTAAGTCGGACCACAACTTTTGAGTAAAATGTTATCATTTGAGTAAAGTTACGTTTATTACATATATGTACCTTTTTTGCTATATATATAGGATTAATCTGGGTAATTTTGCATTTCTTTGTTGTTAACTTGGATTGTCTCTTAAATCGGTTTACTGTTTTAGTTTGATATTTGGATATCGTAAACTACTGATGCCGTCACAAGTCATTTTCGACCTTCTTATGCTTTTATCATTTTTCAAATAACACGAGGTTTTCGCACTTACGCTACATAATTTTCTTCCATTATCTTTTTAATTCATAATTTAATTTAATTTGTGACGATTTGTTCGAGTCGTGAGAGTGCTTTGCATAGAACATATAAACAAGAAAGAATTCATTCAGATTCATTATAATTGTAATAAGTGAAATATTATAAAACAAATTAATGAAATAAAAAAGTATTACTATAAATTCAAAGCAAATCCAACTCTTATAACTTATGTGAATTGTCGGTTATGAAATAATTTTTCCTTAATATTGCAGTAATATGAAACTTTGCAAAACAGTCTCTACAACCTAATATAGGAGATACTGAATTCGTTCCATATTACTTCGTCTGCTTTGTTTTTAGTTAGCAATATTTAGGTCTTTTTGTATTATATATGAATGCTATGTTTAAGCCATCTTTCTTAGAAGTAGAATCATTTAATCTGTGTGATAGAGAGCAGTTATCACAATGTAGGTTGACAGATAATTGTGTTATTTTCCCTACCACATTCCGTAACTTCTTCGTGTCGAATTTAACTACTGGAAATACAAATACAAATGTTAGTCTTGTATTATTTTAATTTTAGTTTCTTGTGTACAATTTGGAAATTAGTATGGCGTTCATTATCACTGAACTAGCATATATTTGTTTAGGGGCCAGTTGAAGGACGCCTCCGGGAGCGGGAATTTCTCGCTACATTGAAGACCTGTTGGTGACCTTCTGCTGTTGTTTTTTTCTATGGTCGGGTTGTTGTCTCTTTGGCACATTCCCCATTTCCATTCTCAATTTTAATAGATACCATGCAATAAAACCAACATAATTGATAAAAAAGTCTTAGATGCATGATTTTGTATTAGTTTTTTTGTGGCTTTGAACTAACTGTTAGTATCTGCGAGTACTCTCAGATCAGTACTTATTGTCTTTGTGTTGTTGGGATATACTATGAGTTTAGCCCATTTCAACTGATTTCTATAGCTCGTTCTCATGTTGTACTGTTACACCACTGTCCCAGGTATGGTGAAGGATTGGGATCTCGCTAACATGTTAAAACTCGCCACATTCTGTATGTATGTGCCTGTCCCAACTCAGGAGCCTGAAATTCAGTTGTTGTCGTTTGTTGAAGTGTTACATATTTGTTTTTCGTTTCCTTTTTTTGTACATGAATTATGCCGTTAATTTTCCAAGTTAAAGTGTTTTACATTTGTCATTTCGGTGCCTTATATAGTTGGCTATACGGTATGGGCTTTGCTCGTTGTTGATGACCGTACGGTGAATTATAGTTGTTAATTTCTGTGTCATTTGGTCTCTTGTGGAGAGTTGTCTCATTGGAAATCATACCACATCTTATTTTTTATATACACTATCACATGAAATGCCAAAATATCAAAATATAAAATAGTGCCCTCTCCAAAAAATGGAAACAAAACCAAACCATTAAAAAGTACAAATAGTAAATAAAAAAAAACCGTCTAATATAATGCTACTCAACTGCGACTACAAAGGAATGCATTTTATACGAAGACAAATATTCCATTCAATTCTATATCAATAAATGAAATTGAGGGGAATGTGTCAAAGAGACAAAAATCCGACCAAAGAGCCGAAAACAGCCGAAGTCCTCCAATTGGTCCTAACAATGTAAACTAGTTTAGTGATAATAGAAGTCATACTAAACTCCGAAACATACACAAAAAACTGAAATCTTAAATCCTACAAGACTAACAAAGGCCAGAGGCTCCTGATTTGAGACAGGCACAAAAATGCGGCGTGGTTAAACATGTTATTTTTAATGTCAAGATGTAAACAACGTTTCAGGTAAAATAAAGCATGCTTCCTAATTTTATATTTTACCATATGTTTGGAAAACAAAAGTGTTCAAACTTCAGGAATCTGACAATGAGATTGGGAATCTGACAAACATGTGCGAAAATCATTAACCAAATCTGGCACTTTAAGTCTTGCATAGTGTGATAGTTAATTATATAAAAACATGAAAAGCTATATTATACAAAAAATGAAAAGCTATATTATACAAAAAATGAAAAGCTATATTATACAAAAACATGAAAAGCTATTTGATACGGTATACAAAACCTTAACGCAAGTCCTAATTTGAACCTGTGATACACTAATGTTTACGATTTATATCATAAAGACATCAATATAGTCGTCAAATCTTTAAAAATCTTCTTTTTTTGCTTCATTGTTGGCTGATATAAAAAAAGAAGAAGATGCGGTATGATTGTCAATGAGACAACTCTCCACAAGAGACCAAATGACACAGAAATTAACAACTATAGGTCACTGTATGGCCTTCAACAATGCAAAAAGCACATACCACATTGTAAGCATATTTTTAGTTTCAAACAGCCGATGCGTGATTCGCAGTATAACAGTGTCCTTTTTTTATGCTTTTCTCATGTTTTTGTTTTTAATTGATGTATGCAAGTAGATTTAGAAGGTTGCAACATTAGTTATATACCGTTGTATCTTTGTTTGTTTGTTTGTCCGTGTAAAACAGATGACAAATTACATGTATTATAAAAAGTACGAAGTAACAGTTGTTTTCCAAATATGTGGTATTCTCAAATTGTGTTCTAGGTAACGAAAACTGAGAGGCCAGTCTGTGAAGTTGTATCAGTGATGGGCAAATGTGAAATTCCTTCACTTAATACTGCAAATTGTTCAAAATATAATTGGTATGCTGAAAGTAACTTATACTTTCGTGGAACATTAATTGAAAGCATATCGTCTTCCGGTGGTTCAGCTGTTCATTTGGAATATCAGAATTTAACAGACATTACAGAAGGACCCCTAAAAATCAATATAAGGTAAATATCTTATTTTTTGATTGTCAGGTATTGTTTCTTACAGAGCCTCCAGTCTACAAAACAGAACATAAGTAACGCGGTTCAATTCAATAGTTCCTTTTTAAAAGGTTTCTTGACGAGACTTGAATTATTCAGTGACAAATACTTTAATTGCACATGGTATAACATAGATTTAAAACTCGCCAAAAATCACCGTGGGTTACTAGAGCAGAGAGTAGACATATGAAATGTATTAAATGCAATCAACGATGAAATCATATTAATAACCAGATGTCAATCCTTAACGTGAATACTTAAAGTACAAAAATGTGAAGTTGCTCCCCTTTTTTCTTCTTCAAAACGTTTTTATATTGATGGCTTTGGAATATTTACTCACGATCTCACTATTTGGAATGTTTGTGCAACATAATACAGAAGTAATTAAATTTTGGATATAACACGTCTTCTGATTGGCTGAAAGTGTTTTGTCTATCAGCTCATAGACACAATTCTGTCATGTGACCGCGACGTCATCAACGTTTTGTATCATTATCTATTCCTTATTTGAATTGCATTAGGAATGATTTTTACTGTCTATTCGAAATAACATCAGGAATGTGATGACCACTTTCAAATAACACTGTACACGGGTTAACCACATGTTTGATGTTCATAGATAGAAAAAAATATTACAGTTATTCCTTAAATGTATTATTTGTATTTTAGTGGTGTCTGTTGTACACCTTACATAACAATTGATGCAACCGATGTTGACGGCTTTATGTCACGTTGTATACTAGATCTATCTAACGGACTTGAAGTTGAATCAGTCGATCCAGTTGAGGATGTTATTTCAATTCCATCTACACCTGTAAGTAGCCAGTACATTTCTCAATGAATTTGAGAGAATTGAATGTTTTTAATCGGAAAATTGTTTCTCATTTAAAGGGTTATCACTCCTATTCAAAACGTTTTAGGCAAGGGACGACCAATTATTGTTATAGTATCATAGTAGTAACATTTGAAAAAAAAATGAAACGTTGTGTCGTGTTTATGCCGATATTTGTCTCGTGGATTATAAGGTAAAGTGTTTTGTTAATCAAAAGAAGACAGTAAATTCAAATTTAGTTTTATTTGTTTGAGTATTACAGATAGTAAAACATGATGATTTACTACTCATTCATTAAATATATGTTCATTATTTTGACAAACACTGTTCTGTAGTAGAATCCAAAGTGCTCAAAGAAAACAAGAGATTATCCTCAGGAAGAGTGAAATCCTAATAAATTACAATTGGGTTCGATCGCACCTGTCACCTACGGGAATCGAACTTGCAACCTCAGTTGTGACAGACCAGTGATACAATACACGTCTCGGTCACGGATTCCCTACAATAAAACGAAGTATTCCCGTGTTTTCAAAACATTTTCCATAAGAAGTTAATCTTTGTTTGAGCAAGTTACATTGCGTGTAAAGATTGCAAGTCTTTTAATGTCTCGGTTAAATGCATATCAACTTCAAAGGTGAGTTTAACATGTTTAAAGACATGATATTCTTCGTTGATATGTATTAATATAATTATTCCATTGACATTAAATAAAGGCAACAGTATTATATCGCTGTTCGAAATTCATAAATCGATTGAGAAAAAAAACCAAAAACCGTTTCTACAAATATGTCGAAATGCACCTTGATAAATGTGGTTTACTTTGAATCATTTATGTGTGCTTCATAAATGGAAACATAATCCCAAAATTTGCATTGCAAAAGGCGTAATAAAAATTCCAAGCTTGAATGAAGATATGCCATATAAGACTATAAACTCCTACTTTTCTTTGTTTCAGACAAACACCAACAAGTCATACGTAGTAATTGGAGCTGTCAGTGGATGCGTTATATTTCTATGTATAGTCATATTGATTGGTGTGATAACTAAAACATATTTCGGACGTAAGGACAAAAAGAAGAAATACTGCATCACATCCAGGAATGGTCCTCAGAACAAACCAATAAGACATGTTCAAAACATATCTTTTTCATTTCACAATAGACTTGAAAAATTTAAAGATAATGACAATGATTCTTATTCGCAATGCTACTAAAATACATTTTGATGGTTTATTTCGCATTTTGTCCGAGACATACTGTGGATTCATTTGTTTCTTTGGATACAAAATTTTGTGGGTTTCGTGGGTTCTGGTGAACCACGAATTCTTCCAACGAATAACATTTTTTCAATAGGCTTTGAATAAAGAGATTTTCAGCAATCCACAAATATAGATATCCACGATAATAAATGAATCCACAGTATCTAATAAGTACTAACAGGCGATACCATTCGCAATTATATAACAGTAAAATTTAGACAAATCAATAATTATACCTACAAATATGAGATTCAAATTTATTTCAAATTAGTATGCAATGTATACAGCAACTAAATTTATTGAATTGTACTTTTTGTGTGATAATTGTTATTAAATCATTCTTGAAATCTTTGAGAATTTAACAATATACCGGTATTATATCGATTGTTTGTAAATTAAAAAACACAAAGAAGAAAGGACAATGTTTTGTTATAAGTGATACCATATTTATGTATTAATATCGAAATATAGAAAACAAATTGTTCTTCTGAATTATTTAGTGCAATCCATAGAAAGCTTTTTTCGAGTGGCAATTCTCCTTATACC
The DNA here is from genome assembly GCA_019925275.1 of Mytilus edulis. Taxonomy (NCBI): domain Eukaryota; kingdom Metazoa; phylum Mollusca; class Bivalvia; order Mytilida; family Mytilidae; genus Mytilus; species Mytilus edulis. Next base: position 83,691,464 of record CM034354.1, on the reverse strand, counting down.
CTATTCATATCCATAAAAAGTCTTTTTGTGGTCTTGTAATTTTTTTTTTATATCAGTGCTCATTATCAGTCTGTATCATGAAGATGTGAAAATGTGACAGAAATATACGAAACAAAAGACTGTGCTTGTATCATCCATTTATGCTAAGCAGTTCACAAAACACTGATAACTTTACAAATTTGTGTACAAAATTACAACTTGTACACAACATATATATATATATATATATATATGTTTGATCATCTTTAAAAATCCAGAATTTTACGTAAGACACTGACGAGTCTAAAACGTGAGCACACGCACTAACTGATCTCTGAACAATATGCACATAAACCGGTTATTAACTTGTTAAGGTATAAATAAACTTATCATAGATGTTAGGATTAAATTTTGTAATTACGCCAGACGGGCGTTTCGTCTACAAAAGACTCATAAGTGACGCTCGAATCCAAAAAAGTTAAATAGTTCAAATAAAGTACGAAGTTGAAGAGCATGGAGGCCTAAATTCCAAAACGTTTTGGCAAATACAGCTAATGTAATCTATTTCTGAGGTAGAAAACCCTTAGTATTTCAAAAATTCAAAAGTTTTGTAAACAGTTAATTCATAAATATGGCCATATCAATAATAATTCATGTCAGCATTAAAGTGCCGACTACTGACTGGTGGTACCCTCGGGGAATTAAAACTCCACCAGCAGTGGGATCGATCTAGTGTTTGTAAATAAATTCAACATAGATACCAGGATTAAATTCTGTAATTAAGCCAGACGCATGTTACGTCTACAAAAGACTCATCAGTGACGTTCGAATCCAAAAAAACTTTAAAAGGCCAAATAAAGTACGAGGTTGAAGAGCATTCAGAACCAAAATTCCAACAAGTTTTGCCAAATACAGCTTAGGTAATCTATTCCTGAGGTGGAAAACCCCTTAGTATTTCAAAAATTCAGAAGTTTTGTTAACAGTTAATTAAATATTATTTTCTAAGAGACAAATGCCTGTGACATTTAGATAAAAACAGCTTGAACAAAACAAGCAAATTGGATCAGGAAAGAAATGTCAATAGTAACTACATGTATACAAGCATACATTTATCACTTGAAGACCTAATTACTGTGCCGCGCATTACGGACTGACCTTAAAGGGAAATGATACTTAACACATATGATCTAAAAAAAAAAAATAGTTTGTTTTCCAACGGTACTAGTTGTGCATCCCTGAAGTTCGACATGTTATATTTCTATCAACAAGATCAAAGAAGAATTCATTTAAAACACCCGCGTATCGACAAATCTGAAGATCGTAAACGTCATTTTCTAAAATTTAAGTATATATTAGCAGAGGTATTAATTTTATCAACTTATCTAGTATATTATATGACTCTACCGTTCAAAACTTTATATCTCCCTATTTTGATAACATAGAACCACCTATAATTTCATACACATACAAAAAAACAGCAGAAGTTTAATTTTTAATTATACAACGGTAACATCAGACGTGAATGTAGATAAAATTACTCCCTGAAATTTAAACTGTGAATTATCGAAGTTTAGATATGTTCCTTATGGCCATGTTTTTACAGGGGACCTCAATATCGTCCAGGACAGAGAGGTAAAAAACTTTTTGAAAAAAGGACCAAAATATCGTCCTTCATCTAAAATAGATTGGAAAGAGTGTCGTCAAGTCATCAAAGATGCTCTTTCCTCATTTTGTAAAAGGTTGTGTAAACGGGAAAAATCTGATAAAAATCTCTTGATTCTTATTTAAATAAATATATGAATGTCATAGATATGTACGTTTCGGCAAAAAATTTATCGACACGTTGTTGGTATCCCTATGGGCACTAATTGTGCTCCTTTAATAGCAGACTTGTTATTGTACTGTTAAGAATCACAATTTATGACTAAACTCAGTGAAGACATTTTTTCGTTAAATAATCAAGAATTTTCTCAATATACTGCTGCATTTTACCCCAAGGAACTTACTTTAGATAAATTAATTTAAACGGTAATAACTGTCCTTTCCTAAATTTGGATATTTCGGTTTTAAACGGGAAACTCCACACTAAAATTTACGACAAAAAGGACGATTTTTTCGTTCCATATTATTAATTTTCAATTTTTAGATGGTGATGTTCCTTTTGGCACCATCTTACGGTGTTTATATTTCACAGCTTTTAACGAAAGTAATCTATGTATTACTAGTAAATTATTAAACCATGGATATCGTTACCATAGATTACTTAAAACCTTTACTAAATTTTTCCATAGATATAAAAATTTGGTTTGGAAGTTTGGTTGTATCTGTAGAAAACTTATTTCAAACGGAATAGCACATCCTCAATTTTACTAAAAAGTTATTAATAGTTATCAAAGGTACCAGGATTATAATTTAGTACGCCAGAAGCGCGTTTCGTCTACATAAAACTTATCAGTGACGCTCATATCAAAATATTTATAAAGCCAAACAAGTACAAAGTTGAAGAGCATTAAGGATCCAAAATTCCAAAAAGTTGTGCCTAATTATAATACGGCTAAAGTAATCTATTCCTGGGATAAGAGAATCCTTAGTTTTTTGGAAAATTCAAAGTTTGGTAAACAGAAAATTTATAAAAATAAACACATTATTGATATTCATGTCAACACCGAAGTGTTGACTACTAGGCTGGTGATACCCTCGGAGACGAAACGTCTACCAGCAGTGGTATCGACCAAGTATACCGTGCCCGGAAATTAAGAAATGATCCTTGTAAACTTATCGCTCCTTTTAATAAACTTATAAGGTTACCATTTCAACACTGTAATATGATCATTGAATTTGTTTTTCTGGTCAGTAAATTAAAAGCAAACTAAATATTACTAGTATGTTATATACATATACACATTCATGGATCTACAATCTGTCGGTAAATGTATCTTGGAATTGCACAAGGTCACTTTTTACACTAAATCCATTGGATTTTGGATGTGTACGGATTGATAGTTTAGTCTTAGATGCATGATTTTTTTAATTAATTGTTAGTGGCTTTGAACTAGCTGTCGGATAACTGCGAATACTCTAAGATCTGTTTCTAGTGTCATTTTGTTGTTGGGATGTACAAGTACCCGGCCACGTCCACTTGTATTTGTGTCCATCTGATGAGTTAAGCTATTTACAACTGATTTTTATAGTTCGTTCTTATAGTGTACTGTTAAACCACTGTCCAAGGTGAGGGGGAGGGTTGGGATCCCGCTAACATGTTTAACCCCGCTACATTATGTATGTATGTGCCTATCCCAAGTCAGGAGCCTGTAATTCAGTGGTTGTCGTTTGTTTATGTGTTATATATTTGTTTTTCGTTCATTTTTTTACATAAATAAGGCCGTTAGTTTTCTTGTTTGAATTGTTTTACATTGTCATTTCGGGGCCTTTTATAGCTGACTATGCGGCATGGGCTTTACTCATTGTTGAAGACCGTACGATGACCAATAGTTGTTAATTTCTGTATTATTTTGGTCTCTCCTGAACAGAGGTCTCATTGACATTCATACCATATCTTCTTTTTTTATAATTAAAGACCAATACAAAAAAACATCTTTCTGATCAATTAACTTTCGCTTATATTAGTATATCCTTTAAAATTCTACTTCTCGTTAAATGTTTGTATCTCATTTGTCCAACGGCAACACATGTCCCTGCAGTATAATACATTGTTACCCATCGGATTGAGATTACATACATCGCCTGATACGATACCTCGAACACGTTGCTATCATTCAGAGTTCATTATCAGAGTTTTTGCCTAAAACAAACTGTTCAAGCAGGGTTTGTGAAGAACGTCAAATCCTTTCAAATTTATGATATATAGGGTTCTTTCTTATCATATATTTTGCCCTTTTCCCCCGATACATACTACAGAGAAAACAAATTGTAGTTAGACAAATTATTTCAATGACACTGTAATATATATGTGCATTTGTACGTACGTGTATGTAAAATGTGTTTCAGGCTACTCCATTTTGCATATGTAATAAGTCTGGTTGTTTGGGCTGTGTCATGTTGTCTTTTTGTTGTACGCATGTTATTTATTAACAAGTACTTATGGCGTATGTATGTGGTCTGGTGATATCAGGTGATTTCTGTAATCTGTTGATGTAATACTAAGAACTGTCGAAAAACATGTCCTTGCAACTATCTTTAAATAATTATGAATTCAAAGGAATGACTTAAACTTTTCCTCAAATTTAAAATAATTTTGCCATGTGCTTTTGTGTTCAAAATTATATGCAAGGTCCATTAAACTATTCTTGATCTGTGGCAATGTTATCCAATGGTATTTAGATTTTGTTCACCAAAGACATATTTGATCACTAAACCGTATCAATTTTATAAATTGAAGACAAAACAGATTCAATATAAACATTTTTAATAGTCATATATTATACACTGTAGCCCGTAAAGAAGCACCATTTGTCATGAATATTTTCCGATCTTACGCCAGGGAAATGACGTATTTTGACAACATCTCCCTTGCGGAGATATACAACTGCATTCATTGACCCTGTTTGTGATCCTCCACCAGTTGCCGCATGACCTCGCGATATTTCGTTGTTGTTTTTAACCATTTGAAGATTTAACTCAACACCTCTACCTCTCAGAAATGTACAGGCAAATAAATATATGCCATCACAAGGCGCTGTGAAAAAACCCGAGTGTTGGTCATATGCTTGACCAAAATTGGTTATAACGTCATCAAAAACAACAATTTGTTTCGAACCAAGGGTAACACTGGGTTTCAATCTTGCATGAAATGCAACTCTACAGGTACGGATAGGTGGATATGCTATTTTTAAAAGGAACAAGAAGAAAATTACACAACTGCATCAGTTTTGCTGTAAAACAGTTGTTCATATTTTGTGAAAACTAGAAAAAAATAAAATAATACGGTGACATTTTTATTAATTGGTTAATTTCATTGACGTCTAGATATGCCTTAGCTTACAATGTATTCATTGTTTCGGTTCATTACATTTGCGCGCATTCTTTTACAGGCATTTTCGTAATGTTGCATGCGTTTGGGTGTCATAATACCAACTTTAAAAGAGAACTTTAATCTATCTGTGATCCTTCTATAAACTATTTCAATAAAATCCACGAGAAGTTTTACTTGACTCAATTATAGTCGATCTTTTCCTCAATAAATAAATAGAAAATTATTGTACATTAGTATTATATTTATTTGGAAAACTTGTGTAACAAATGTTAACATTACTTACTATTACCAAGCAGTTTGTATGCCTTCTGCAGGGTGTTAATTGCATCTACTAAGGTTTCCTTTGCGGTACCTTAAATGAGAGTTTTTGTCATACACATAATCTAAAGGGGTTAATATGTATGTTTATTTCAAGCATTATAGTTTAGGGCAAAATTAATGACAAGAAACAACGTATCAAACTAAAGTAATAATTAATTTATGTAAACCAAATAATTTTCGCGAGCGTTTAATTTTCGCCACTTTCGTGAGTTAAAATAACGTGAATGTAAATTGTCAAGAATATGTAAAACTTTTCTTATTTAAGTACATGAAATAAATTTGAAATAACAGAATTAAATCGCATCGAAGTGTGAAGGTAGGCATCAAACGCGAAACAATGAACCCGCGAAAATAAGTTGCTTTACATAATTAGATAAATATAATTGATTTGAAATTATCGTGCCGACAATATGAACCCTTTTACAAAATAAATTGCTCGAAAAATAATGAATGATAATAAACAAATGTTGATGATCCAAGTTGTGAGTTAATTGATATAACAAGAACATATCTTATACTTGCTTCGAGCATTTCGAATTCACAGGATAAAACAAAACTTTTGAGTTATACCGTGCAAACGCATATTAAAAACGTACCAACATTTTGGCAACAGTCATCCCCCGCGTAAACAGTTATTACAGTAATCAACAGTACGCTGATATGTCGGTTTTTCATTTTAGTTCTTCAAAGTGGCCCGTGTAGTTGAATCGGTAGGTCTAGAATTGAAATATCTGAATTAATACTGTAATAGTTAATTATGACATCTTGTTATAGTTTCGTTTCTTATAAATGATGAAAATGATGACATAGAGTCATTTCATACAATAATGATCTTATTGCGTGATACGTTCAGTGTATTAAATTACAAATATTTTACACGTATGTTGTATGCTTTAATAGATTGGTTGGTCTGTTGAAATAATAATATGATTGATTCGTTTATTTATAAATAATTAACTCCCAGTGGCCAATATTACAACAAATGTCTTACACGTTTCTCTCTGGAACATACACAACTTAACACAACTATAAGTAGACAGATAAACATTTTCATACAAAAACATGTCAATACATTGAGTCAAAATAACACATGATTAGAATGTTTTGCATTGAAGTAAAATAACAAATTTCAAGGACTTTTGATGGACGAGGTTTTGCCTTCAATGTTCGTCATAGACTTGGTATTGGCCAGTTTCGCCAACTGTGATAATATATGTCGTGTAACGAATTATCCAAAATGTACCTAATTTCACATATTCAATGAAAACTGTCCGACATGACCGAAAACTTATAATATTGAAAATAAAATGCAATTAAAACAAAATAATGCTGTCAATTCTTTTTAATGGAGTTCTGTTATAGCCTTCCTGTTTAAGTTGTTGGCACATTTGAATTGTATGTGATATATTGAAACGCTGAAAAAAGAAATCATCATCGTTTTCATTGCTCAAGACGTAATAAGTCGTACAATGTAGATTAAGGAGCTATCGGAGCTTTAAGAAGGTATATTGACGTAACATTTCTTTATTTAGAAGAAGAAAAAAAATAAAGTAAAATATTCGAAACTGATATTTTATTCGATAAAATTTTACAAGTTTAAGTGAAAATTGAAGTGAGCCATATCCCCGTGATAATATTTATTACATGTACCTTCCACACTTGAGGCGAGTATAAGTTGCACCTAATTGGGTGAAGATAAAAAAGGTCCTTTTGTAAAACAAAACTGTTAGACATCACGTATTTCATCGCAAATATATATATTAAACTTTTATTGAGAGAAACATGTATGATCTGATAAACAGAAACCTTTTAGTCAACTAGAACCAAAATTGAATTACATCAAGATAAATAGAATGTTACATATCTAATCGAAATCGACATCATTGATTCTGACATTAGATATTAAAATTAATATCTGATACTGCATCTTGCATTAGCCTTTCCGTTCTTCAGACTTACAATAATAAAAAACAGCAACAGAGCATTGTTTTAAAACCATTTTTCATTTAGGTCAACAGAGGTATTTTATTTTTCTGTTTGATAGTTGTCTTGCTCACAAGAATCCGTATATGACTCGTAAAAAGATATTTTTACATAAGTGTATGTGACGAGAAAAACAAAATTGATCTTGTCAATTGGTCAATCGTGTAAATGTCTATTTATTGCAAATTCAAAGTTATAAGGGATATCCTTAGTTTCACAGTATAATTATTCTTCGCTAAACCACACACAACGGAATGATATATATCTAGAAATGAGGATACATTTTATATGGCCTTCCAAATACCGTTTCAAACCCTAACATCACTGAAGAGACATTTATTGTCAAAATCCGGATCTGGTGTAAAAAAAATATTAACACCTTACGTTTGTGGCATAACATCGTGGCCACAAGTTAATTGTTTTCTGTTTAATATTAAAATTATATTAAGATCCATTTTGTTACATCTTGTGATCAATTTTATTTGGCAATCGCCAATTGCAGTCAGTAGGGTTAAAGAACATCAGTTGTTCGACCTGTTAGTCAAATGCGTTTTGTTTAAATAAACTTCTTCACTTTTTTGGTCTTTTGGAAAATGTTGTTTGTGCTGTATTTACAGCCTTCTACAACGAAATTTGTTTTACATGCACACGTATAAAAATTGCGGTTTTTATCCAACGCAATCATAGGTTTGAACGGAGTTTTCAATTAAGACTCGTTTATATTTTTTCGTTTGGGCTTGTGTCATATTTTCCCTCCGGTTTATATGATCCGTTCATCCTATTTTGACTCTTAAAATTCAAGAGTCTATCTTAAAGTGAGGGTACATTTTATATGGCCTTCCAAATACCGTTTCGATCCCTAACATCACTGAAGAGACATTTATTGTCGAAATCCGGATCTGGTGTACAAAAAATATTAACACCTTACGTTTGTGACATAACATCGTGGCCACAAGTTAATTGTTTTCTGTTTAGTATTAAATTTATATTAAGATCCATTTTGTTACATCTTGTGATCAATTTTATTTGGCAATCGCCAATGACAGTCAGGAGGGTTAGAGAACATCAGTTGTTCGACCTGTTAGTCAAATGCGTTTTGTTTAAATATACTTCTTCACTTTTTTGGTCTTTTGGAAAATGTTGTTTGTGCTGTATTTAGACCCTTCTAAAAAAAAAATTGTTTTACATGCACACGTTTAAAAATTGCGGTTTTTATCCAACGCAGTCATAGGTTTGCACGTAGTTTTCAATTTAAACTCGTTTATAGTTTTTCGTTTGGGCTTGTATAATATTTACCCTCCGGTTTATATGATCCGTTCATCCTATAATGACTCTTAAAATTCAAAAGTCTATCTAAAAATGAGGGTACATTTTATATGGCCTTCCAAATACCGTTTCGATCCCTAACATCACTGAAGAGACATTTATTGTCGAAATCCGGATCTGCTGTACAAAAAAATATTAACACCTTACGTGTGTGGCATAACATCGTGGCCACAAGTTAATTGTTTTCTGTTTAGTATTAAATTTATATTAAGATCCATTTTGTTACATCTTGTGATCAATTTTATTTTGCAATCACCAATGGCAGTCAGCAGGGTTAAAGAACATCAGTTGTTCGACCTGTTAGTCAAATACGTTTTGTTTAAATATACTTCCTCACTTTTTTGGTCTTTTGGAAAATGTTGTTTGTGCTGTATTTAGATCCTTCTACAACGAAGTTTGTTTTACATGCAAACGTATAAAAATTGCGGTTTTTATCCAACGCAATCATAGGTTTGAACGTAGTTTACAATTAAGACTCGTTTATATTTTTTCGTTTGGGCTTGTGTCATATTTTCCCTCCGGTTTATATGATCCGTTCATCCTATATTGACGCTTAAAATTCAAGAGTCTATTTGAAAATGAGGGTACATTTTATATGGCCTTCCAAATACCGTTTCGATCCCTAACATCACTGAAGAGACATTTATTGTCGAAATCCGGATCTGCTGTACAAAAAAATATTAACACCTTACGTGGGTGGCATAACATCGTGGCCACAAGTTAATTGTTTTCTGTTTAGTATTAAATTTATATTAAGATCCATTTTGTTACATCTTGTGATCAATGTTATTTGGCAATCGCCAATGGCAGTCAACAGGGTTAAAGAACATCAGTTGTTCGACCTGTTAGTCAAATACGTTTTGTTTAAATATACTTCTTCTCTTTTTTGGTCTTTTGGAAAATGTTGTTTGTGCTGTATTTATACCTTTCTACAACGAAATTTGTTTTACATACACACGTATAAAAATTGCGGTTTTTATCTACTTCTACCACTTCCAGAATTTTATAAATCACTCCGATAGGGAGTTCCTTCCTTTTCAGGGTTTCCAGGCTCTGGTTCTTTGCCTTTTCCTCGAAAACATTATCGTTGATAAATTCGTTGTCTACGATTTTTGAACTTCCGAGTTCCTCCATCTTTTGAACGAAAGCCATACTTGTATTTACCCTAGGATTACATCCTTCTAAGGTATTTGGGTTTTTTGTAAAAGACATAAATGTATTTGTATTTACCCTTAGACTAATTGAAACGTAATGCAATGTCGATATAAAACGAACAACCCAACACCAATCTAGATCAACAAACAAATTTACATCTTATTATGGCCTTCGTGACCTACTCTTCTCGCTACTATTGATATTTCATATAAAACTACGGTTACTAAAAAAAAAAAATATTGCCGGGTTATTGCTGTTTGGATTTTAATAAATTTAATACCAATAAACAGACTTGTCACAGGTTTGTTTAGTTTTTTGTTGTGAAACGTTTTTCTTTTCTGATGAAATAAAAACAAAAGTTTTATTTTGAACCCGCTGATGAAGAGGGGCAATAGGGGGTCCGTTAACATGTTAACAACGCCTTCATTTTGGCAAAAATAGTTAACAAATAATGCAAAAATGCTGATAACAGTTAACACAGTGGGTTAAAAAAAGATAACAGTTTAAATTGATCTTAGATAACAATTAACAACACCTTGAAAAAGGCCAAAACCGGTTAACATAAAAAGATATTGCCCCTCGCCTCGCTGTTGCGTGTCTGAAATTGTAACATAGGTTAAACTAACAGCAGAGTAATTATATCTTTTTGTAGGAGTCATTCTTATCATTTGTTTGAAGTTTTGAGAAAGAACATGCATACTGAATTGTTTTGACTAACAATAAACCACATGAAGTTATTTTTGTGTGCCTTTGTTTACTTTCTTGGAGTAAGGGAGATAAATTGCGTAACTAACGAAGCACGTTTTTTTACTCAAATTCCGACAGAGGCGTGCAATTACGTATACTTTGCCTTAAGGGCATACGATACAGTTACAGGGGCCGTTGCTAACGTAAAATGTTATTTTTGCGACGTCAAACTATGACATATCGGGAAAAGATGCATTTTTCGACTGTTTTTGATCATTCAAACTGATTTAATTTGAAAACGAGTGCATGGACCCCTATTTTTTAAAACGGCAATTTGTTTCATTTTGCAAGGAGATTATGTGACCCAAATTTTATAAAACTGTAAATAGAGGAACTTTTTTAATTTTGATAAACATGCAGCAAAAAATGACGTGTGTTCCTCTTATCATGAACATTTGATAAATATGAGTAATTTCTGAATAAAAATTGCATAATTTTTAATGATACTTATTAAATACAGAAATTACCGATTATTGAACAAAAAACCATTTGTGTTTATCTTTTAAAACAAAAAAGTTATGTCTTTCTTTCGAAAAATTAAAAAACGGACACAAATCTGAATTTTGAGCAAATATACAAAATTTCGACCTCATTTTACTCAAAAAGTAGCACATGAAGGTATGTTTTTTATTACATATTTGATTTAAGCAGGTAAAAAATAGCCTATATGCAAATGTTCACCAACTTGTAAATACAGGTTCAAAACTGTATCGTATGCCCTTGAATGAAACATAGTAAACAGTCATCCAATTCAGAAGAAAAACCCATTCTCAAGTTGGTGCCAGTTTAGCTGTTTTAATGTATTAGGACACAGCTACGTCCAATAAGAGTGGACACTATAAATCGATGCCTCGCGCAAAATCATGTACCTTTTTTTCCACTTTAGCAAACAAATGAAGCGTCAGCGTCAGCATGGAAATTTAATGCGTAACTAGCGACACACGTTTGTAACCCGAATACCGGTAGTAGGCGTGCAATTACGTATACTTTGCCTTAAAAGTAATATAGGAAATAGTCTTCCAATTGATTGCATTCAAACACTTGAGAAAACACGTATCCAGACAGATATAAGACTGTTTAAAATATGTCAAAACAATATCATACTGAATAAAGAATGTTAACAATGTGCGCAGATAATATTAGACTGATTAAAGACTGTTTGCAATGTGTCCAGACAATATCAGCCTGAGTATAGACTGCATGTTTAAAATGTGCTCAGACAATATAAGTCTGAGTACAGACTGTTACAATGTGCTCAGACAGTATAATTTCGATTATGATAAAAAAAAAAAAAAACATTTTGTGCTGTGAAACTGATACAGATAACAGCAACAGTTACAGAAAACAAATTATATTCATGCTTTTTATAAACAAACATGTGCGATTAGTAATTCTAACGTTTTAATACATTTAACAATAACTAATTATTAACATGAGCGAATAAATATTCCTACAAGTAAACGTCTATTTCTTTATTATGATGATTTATAACCGCCTTCAATCCTATTTTTTGCAAAAGGTCTTGCGACAGAGACTACTACACACATGACAATTGACTATCGCATAATTCAATTGTTTTAATTTGTTATCTACGACTGCTTGTTACGAATAATGATATTTACTAAATACGCATTCAAAAATGATTTAAGGATATAAATAACATGCATGGGAGACAATTTGTATACAAAACATTCTCATTAAAACTACTAACATATTTGGTTAACAAGATTGTTCATGTTATTTTGAGAACTGCAAATTTTATCCTCAATTTCCTTTTTACTGCACTTGACAAGGATTTTCTTATATGATACGTCTTCCTTCTGTAAATATAATGAGAGGGAAAAAAAACAGAACATAAAATAAGACGAAACATATCGATTCAATTTTAAAATTACTTTAATATTTATGCAAATCGGTGGATTAACCTTTAAATACATGAAAAGAAGATTAATCATACTGTTCAGATGTTTTACATACAGTTATAAGTGTATAAGAAGAAGAAGTATACTTAACATCAAAATTATTTTCATTTACCTGTGTTTAATTTTGATATTGCAAACGCCGTAATTTTTTTCTTCAAAATTGATGTTTTTCTGAAATTGTTTAGCATTTCACAGCGGTATAATAATTTTACTTTAATTATTCACCCCTTACTTTTATTAACTTTGTATTTACATTGTATCATAGATCAAATCTATTAGTTCAGTGTATGTTCATTTGTGTTGCTTCGTCTTTTGATTGAGTTAAACCATTCCAATTGATATTTTATAGTGTGTCTTTCTATGTTGTGATATTACACTATTGTTTCAGACAAGGGTGAAGGTTTGGTACCATTAAAGCGTTTAAACCCGCTGCAATTCTTTGCACCTGTCCTAAGTCAGGAATCTGATGTTCAGTCGTTGTCGTTTGTTGATGTGGTTCATAATTGTTTCTCGTTTCTCGTTTTTACTATATAGGTTAGACCGTTGGTTTTCTCGTTTGAATGGTTTTACACTTGTATTTTTTTGAGGCCCTTTATAGCTTGCTGTTCGATGTGAGCCACGGCTCCGTGTTGAACACCGTACCTTGACTTATAATGGTTTAATTTTAGAAAATGGGGCTTGGATGGAGAGTTGTCTCATTGGCACTCATACCGCATCTTCCTATACCAGTATAAGGACTACTAGAAAAATAGATCTTCTTTGAACGGTCTTCAGTTTGAAATAATACATATACTGCTATACCCACATTTTTGACGTTTTTACATATTATTCTGTTTGTTCAGCTCAATATTGTTGTCAATATAATGGGATTATCTGCGACTGTCATACAAGTTGGAGAGTTAGCTAGCTTCAAAACCAGGTTTACTCCACCATTTTCTACATAAGCAAATGCATGTACCAAGTCAGGAATATGACAGTTGTTTTCCATTCGTTATATTTGTTAAGCTTTTGAGTTTTCCTTTTTCTAAAAGGACTTTCCGTTTTGAATTTCTCTGAGTTCGAATATTTTACTTTTTACAAAGTAATAACACAGAAAAATTATCTTTGATATTCAATTGTTCAGTGTCGAATATAAGAGTTCAACATGATACAAAATATCTTTGTTAGGCGAACAAATAATTGCTATTAAGGTTTCAAAATGTTAATTATGATTGTGAAATATCGATTATTCTCCTGACATAGCGGGTAACCTATCTACGGGTCAAATTATTGTTACCGTCCTTATATTTTAATAACTGTCTTGGTTATGATTTGTAAGAAAATATCAGAATCAAATTCAATATCAATTTGATTCAGGCATAACGCTGAATATGGATGATTGAACCCAATGTGTTATACTTACTATCATCAATTCGTGCTTCAACATCAGTTCTACATTTTGGACATGCGTCAAAACGAACGCTACATTCAGCACACACAAGTTTATGACCGCATGGCCGAAAAGTTGCATTGGCAACATTTTCGTTACATGAAATGCAGGGCAAAACTAGCAAGGCAGACAAAAGGGCCAAAAATGGATCACCAGCGGCAGTTGCTCCGCTCTGACTTTTCTCTTGTTGCCTGAAACAAAAAAAAGAAGAGCAAATTGTCATAAATATAAACTGGAGGCTCTAAAGAATCTGTGTCGCTCACCTTGGTCTATAAATAGATGTGCATATTAAACAAAGGACAAAGATGAATTCATGACAAAATTGTGTTTTGGTGATGGTGATGTGTTTGTAGATCTTACTTTACTGAACATTCTTGCTGCTTACAATGATCTCTATCTATAATGAACTTCGCCCAGTTGTTACAATGGAAAATATATTCTAAACATTTACAAAAATTTACAAAATTTATGAAAATTGTTAAAAATTGACTATAAAGGGCAATTACTCCTTCAGGGGTCAATTGACCATTTTGATCATGCCGACTTATTTGTAGGTCTTACTTTGCTGTACATTATTGCTTTTTACAGTTTATCTCTATCTATAATAATATTCAAGATAATAACCAAAAGCTGCAAAATTTTCTTAAAATTACGGGTTGCCTGATTGGTCTGAAAATTTCAGGGCAGATATATCTTGACCTAATGAACAATGTTTTCCCGTCAGCTCTAAATGCTTTAATTAGGTTTCAGAAATATTAGCCAAAAACTGCATTTTACCCTATGTACTATTTTTAGCCATGTCGGCCATCTTAGTTCGAGGGCGGGGTCATCGGACAAATGTGTTAAACAAGATACCCTAATGATGATTGTGGACAAGTTTAGTAAAATTTGTCTTAGTAGTTTCAGAGGAGAAGATTTTTGTAAAAGATTACAGAAATTTACAAAAAATTGTTAAAAATTGACTATAAAGGGAAATAACTCCTTAAGGGGTCAACTGACCATTTTAGTCATGTTGACTTATTTGTAGATCTTACTTTGCAGAACATTATTGTTGTTTACAGTTTATCTCAATCTATAATAATATTCAAGAAACACAAGTTTACCCCCTGTCAGATTTGCTCTAAATGCTTTGGTTTCAGAGATTTACGCCAAAATCTACATTTTACCCCTATGTTCTATTTTAGCCATTGTGGTCATCTTGGTTGGTTGGCCGGGTCGCCGGACACAATTTTCAAACTAGATAACCTAATGATGATGGTGGCCAAGTTTGGTTAAATTTGGCCCAGTAGTTTCAGCGGAGAAGATTTTTTAAAAGTTAACGACGACGGACGACGGACGCAAAGTGATGAGAAAAGCTCACTTGGCCCTGTGGGCCAGGTGAGCTAAAAAAGAGATGACGTATGATTGCCAATAAGAAAACTATCCATTAAAGATCAAATAAAACGGATGTAATCAATTATGAGCAACCATTTGGCTTTCAGCAATGAGAATAATCCATACCGTTAAATGCTATAAAATACCCCAACATGGACATATGAAACAATTTACTTGAGAAAACTAACGGCCTAATTCATAACCAAAAAATCACGAAAACCAAATATGCCAGACATGAGCCAACGACAACCTTCAAAGAGGCCTCTTCAAATAAAAGGCTCCCGACAGGCACGTTAAGTAGTTTCCTAGGCATTCAGAATGCTACAACCAGTGTTTTTTTTCAAATGTTGTTGAAGACATTAGCTTCAAATTATGTATGCACGATTTATTAATCTTAATACCTTTCAAAGCTTTGTATACAGCTAATTTATAAATATGATCATATTAGGCATATCGTTTATGTATCATGTCAACACAAACGTGCTGATTACTGCATTAGTCATACCATCAGGCATATACCTTAAAAAAAATATGGTCCCGCCCGTTAAAAACCAAACGAGTATTATATTCACACGGTCCGACCATACGCGTACGGTCGAACCATACGCGTATGGTCGGACAAAGATACGCATATGGTCATGACCATACGCGTATGGTCCAAATACTCATATGGTCCGGAACATATATACATATGCCAATGGACGTTTATAAACAATCAATCATCCAAATTTGAGTATTTAAATGCCTTCAACATAGTAATTCTATATACTTCATCAGTGCATGGACATAACAGGGGGTGAAATTGAAAGAAAGTCCTAGATTTTTGTAGTTTGCCTTGAGACATTTCTGTATGAATTTATAAATAAATCAGCGATCAACTCAGTTGGTTTCTTAAACATGTCGTTTTTCTGTTAAAAATATGTCCTAAGATTGTGATAATTATAGATCCAGAGGAATAATTGTTTAATCAGAGAATTTATTTGCAAAGTTTTATTTTCCTTCAACTAATTATGTAAGTCTACGTTCGCATTTATTCAATGATACACTGCTCTTCAACTGTTTCAACTTCGCATGCTTATGAAGAATTGTTTTAATTTTTTTGGAACTGAATCTCCTTATACCCTTTTGGAGATCAACAGTCACCCCCTGTTTTTGGTGAAGTTCGTTGTGCTCCGTATTTAGTTTTTATTTTAGTGTTTTGTAGACTGTCGATTTGTTTTTGTCATGGTGGAGGTGACACGGCTTGGTAACTCTGAATAAATAAAATATGATTATCAATGCGAAACAACCCACTGGAGTCAAAGTAGCGTAGATTTAGGCAACTCTAAAGCAATATACGGACTTCAACCATGCGTAAAAATAAACCTGCAGTCAACTAAAAAAGACATTGTTACAAAATATACAGCACCATAAACACAAACCAATGGCCTGAATTCATTCGTCTCAACTCGGCCGATTCCGTACCCTTATAGAAGGAGAGTAGCGGATTCTACCGAGGATTGCCGAATGGGCCTGAATTATGAAACAATACAAGAAAATTACTATGACAGACAGAAACGAACATCGACAACTGAATCACATGATCTTGACCTAGGACACGCTCTTATAGATTACGAGGTTAAACATAGCACTGGACGTTAAACCTTAACCCAACTTGGGTAGTGAAGAAACAACTTAACGTATTAATAATTTAAACTGTTAAATTAGAGTGAAACGGCTGATAACATTAATATTTCTCTCTTTTCAAGTGACAACATTTCATTATTACGCTGCTTTTGACTTTATGTGTACTGGTATTTATTTAACAACTGAAGAACATGTATGTGTATGTGATCGCCTGTTATATAATAATGTACTTACATCCTCTTCATGAAGTTAAGAACCCCGTCCCGTACTCTAGGACTTTTGCATATTTGAAGGGGAGTTTTCCCTGCATTATCTTTGATTGTAGTGTCTGCATCGTTGTCAATTAACAAACAGGCGATTTTCACACGTTCGCTCTCGTCATTAGGTCGACTCAACATTAATCCCAAAAGCTTCACAACAAAAATGTTAAGTAGATGAAAACTTACTATCAAGGTACAATTAAACATTTATGAATGAATTGATAATGTTAAAGTATAGAAAAGAACGTTCGCTCATTAGTAACTTCTAATTTTAAATAGACGGATTACTGGTTTTGCGAAAATGGTTTTACTTTCTCGCTTTACTTATACAAATTTGATAATAGTATATTGGCAGTATCATACGTTTGGCGTCGAAAAAACGAAGAAGACATATGTCCTTTAGCACAAAAGAAAAACAGTAGCGCACTCAATCACCTTTCTTGCTTGCTTTTACTTGGGAAACGTTGTCAAATGACAGCGTTATTTTATTTTGTGGAAATCAAGAATATGGCAGTTGTTATCAAATAGTACGTTTCTATGTATGAAGGCAATAGTGTTGTTGCACTTCAGTGTGTCCGTTGTTACGTTGTTTTCCTCTTATAGTTGACGTGTTTTCCTCGGTTTTTAGTTTGTAACCCGGAATTATTTTCCGTACTGTTTACCATCCAATTGTTTTGATACGTTGGTCATTTATGAATTTTGTAAAGACGAACTGCACGTTTGTCCTATTAAATTGCAATCTTGGTATATTTGATGACTTTGTACACCACTGGAATTATTCGATTAATGGTGGAATAACATTTGTTGGTGCTTCTGTGTTGACATATAATATAACCGATACCATCATTATCTCTATTTCAGGGACGATTAGTTATATAGGCAACTGTGTAACCCTCTTAAAATAATGAATTGTTGTTTTTATTGTTATCTGTAATGTGTATAGACAGTTATATTATTCAACCTCTCTCATACCTGGAACTTTTGGTTTTCAATGCTTGTACTTTAATTTTAATATATAAATAGTAAAACATAGATTTGCTAGAGGTATATGGGGAGGGTTGACATCTCATAAACATGTTTAACCCCGCCGCATTTTTGCGCCTGTCCAAAGTCAGGAGCCTCAGGCCTTTGTTAGTCTTGAGATAATTCGGTAAACTTCGTTTTTTTTGCGGAAATTACCGAATGCATAATTGTTAATGCCCAGCAAACAAATTTAAACAGTTATTAAAGTCATGTCATGTTATCATTAAGGCAATATACAATATTTAAAACTGATTGAAATAAGTAAAGAAAAGAAAGGGGAGGGTTGAGATCTCACAAACATGTTTAACCCCGCCGTATTTTTGCGCCTGTCCAAAGTCAGGAGCCTCTGGCCTTTGTTAGTCTTATATTAGCTTAATTTTAGTTTCTTGTGTACAATTTGGAGTTTAGTATGGCGTTCATTATCACTGAACTAGTATATATATTTGTTTAGGGGCCAGCTGAAGGACGCCTCCGGGTGCGGGAATTTCTCGCTGCATTGAAAACCTGTCGGTGACCTTCTCCTGTTGTCTTCTCTTTAGTCGGGTTGTTGTCTCTTTGACACATTCCCCTTTTCCATTCTCAATTTTATTTAATGTAAAAAGTGTCAAAAAAAAAAAATAACCGAAATACCAAACTCCCAGGTAAATTATAAAAGGAAGACATCTATTAAAACTAACGAAAAACAACCAATCATCATAAAAAAATATCTGTAAAGCGTTTGCTTCTAATAAAAATACCCTCCTCCCCCAAAAAATGATATCTTACACCTGGGAGTTTCTGTTGCTCAACACCAAGCGTTACATGTAAAGGTGTATACCCAGTATTACTCTTTGTGTTTACATCGGCATCTGGAAAAAAAAGTTCGATAATTTTATACGAACACAGGTTCAAAAGACTATGACATTTATGAGAGGCGGTATATTATGGAACACCATGACTGCCTTATGTTGATGATCAGCATTATATGTGTTCACACCATTATAAGCAGTGCTCACAACATAATATGCAGTGCTCACAGCATTATATGCAGTGGTCAAAACATTATATGCAGTGCTCACAACATTATATGAAGTGCTCACAACATTATAAGCAGCGGTCCCAACATTATATGCAGGTGTCGGGACATTATATGCAGTGGTCACAACATTATATGCAGTGCTCACACCTTTATATGCAGTGCTCACACCTTTATATGCAGTGCTCACACCTTTATATGCAGTGCTCACACCATTATATGCAGTGCTCACACCATTATATGCAGTGCTCAAGGCATTATATGCAGTCCTCAAAACATTGTATGCAGTGCTCACAACATTATATGAAGTGCTCACAACATTATAAGCAGTGGTTTCAACATTATATGCAGTCGTCGGGACATTAAATACAGTGGTCACTGCATTATACATTTTGTTGTTGATGAAGGTGATAATCGGTGATGGTGATGATGATTTTTGATGTAAGATGAGATTGATGTATGATGAGATGATTCGGTAAACTTCGTTTTTTTTAAGCGGAAATTACCGAATCTATAATTGGTAATGCCAAGCAAACAAATTAATTAAAGTCATGTTATCATTAAGGCAGTATACAATATTTAAACATTAACTTATTGAAATAAGTAAATTAAGAAGTATGATCAATTTACCACAAATTTTGTCAACACCAGGGAAGTTTAAACTTATTTTGATAATCAGTTTCACCATATTCACAACTTAATATGTAAGTAAGTAAGTGAGTAAATAGTGTATTAAAGTGTCACATATTGATTGACATAAATATAAATAACATTAGGGAGCTACCATTTGATTTTTATGGGGGGGCTAGGATGAAATTTGAAAAAAATAGGCAGGACAGGAGTTTTGAGTAAAAAAAAAAAGGCAGGATGAGACACTTGCAGAACGACAATTTAGGTAAAAAAAGTCAGGATAAACGAAAAAAAAAAAGGCAGGACCGAACAGAGTGAAAAATAAAAAGGCAGGACAGAGGTTACAGCTAAAAAAAAAATGCAGGACAAAATTTTTCGTCCTAGCCCCCCTCCCCATAAAAATCAAATGGTAGCTCCCTTATAAATATATATACACATAAAACAATCAATATCCAGCCATAAAAACGACTTATGAGACACTAAAAAACTTATATACTTAAAGTGTGTAATAAATTGCTTCGCAAACACAACTGGATACGGCCGCAGAGGTCAAACCCTAAACTGTTCGGACAAAAATGGAAACGCTTGTTTCAGGTCTGAATTTGGAATGTAATTAAATATTTGACACATAAAAGGTTTCTGACACAGAATAACTGTAGTCAAAGAACTTAAAATTGGTTATATAATTTGAATTTATACTTAATTTTTTGCTTTTGCACTACGCTGTTGCGAATTTCCCCAACCCCTCCAAGAATTAAAAAAATACCCGCCTTTTTTGTGCAATACACTTTATATGCTGTTACATACTGACCCCAACCCGAAGAAGAAAATTTAGGTCAAGATGACTCTTTTTTCATGGACAATCATTACTATCCAATTATAGTAAATCATTCTTTTTTACTCACAGTTTGTTTCAATCTTTACCTAAATGCAAAAATTAGATACATGTTTTTTTTATTAGTTGTTATTGGCTTTGAACTAGCTGTCAGGAACTGTGAGTACTCTCAGATCAGTACTTAGTGTCTTTTTGTTGTTGTGATATACAAGTACCCGCCCACGTCCACTCTATTTGTTAGATGTATTTATATTTGTATCCATCTGATGAGTTAAGCCTTTTACAACTTATTTTCATAGTTCGTTATTATGTTGGTCTGTTACGCCATTGTCCCAGGTTAGAGGGAGGGTTGGTATCCCGCTAACATGTTACCTGCCACATTCTGTATATATGTGTCAGTCCCAAGTCAGAAGGAGCCTTTATTTCAGTGGTTCTCATTTGTTAATGTGTTATTTACATGTTTCTTTTTCGTTCGTTTGTTTGTACATAAATTAGGCCGTTAGTTTTTTTCGTTTGGAATGTTTTACGTTTATCATTTCGGGGCATTCTATAGCTGACTATGCGGTATGGGCTTTTCATTGTTGAAGGCCGTACTGTGGCCTATAGTTCTTGAATTTCTGTGTCATTTTTCTTTTGTGGAAAGTTGTTTCATTGGCAAGCATACCACTTTTTTCATATATTAACTGTGCAGACTGACGAACAAACGTAGTAAACGTTTAATTCACTCCCACAAACTCAGTTTCCAGAAGAGATGATAAGTTCAAATAAGTTTAAATGAAAATGTTAAACTGGGTCTTGAAAGTGTAAATATTTCTTATGAAAGTTTATATCTCTATATAAGACTACTGGTCATATTTAGAAGACAAACTGCTTGGCGTGCTAAAAAGCTTGTAAAACCAGAATGTGTCCAAAGTACACGGATGCCCCACTCGCACTATCATTTTCCATGTTCAATGGACTGTGAAATGGGTAAAAAATCTAATTTGGCATTTAAATTAGACAGATCATACCATAGGGAACATGTGTACTTAGTTTCAAGTTGATTGGACTTCAACTTCACCAAAAACTACCTTGACCAAAAACTTTAACCTGAAGCGGGACAGACGGACGCACGGACGAACGGAAGGACGCACGGACGGACGAACAGTAGGATGCACAGACCAAAAATCAAAATGCCCCTACTATCGTATAGGTGGGGCATAAAAATTGGAATTGATGTAAAGTTATGTTAAACACCTACAATGAAATGCTTTAAACTGAATTTTCCATATCTGTTAGATATTTATTCAAGTAAAAATGCCAAATTCTGAAAATCGATGCCAAAAAATGACTTGTGTACAATTTGGAGTTTAGTATGGCGTTCAATATCACTGAATTAGTATATATTTGTTTAGGGGCCAGCTTAAGGACGCCTCCGGGCGCGGGGATATATCGCTACATTGAAGACCTGTTGGTGACCTTCTGCTGTTGGTTTTTCTATGGTCAGGTTGTTGTCTCTTTGACACATTCCTCATTTCCATTATCAATATTTTATCTATCATGACATATATAAGCTAGCGTAATATGGAACTTAGGTGTTATAGAAAGCTGACTATTTTATTTAAAAGGTAATTAAGCTTTTTAAAACTGATTACTGACTATAAAGTGGTACCTTGCTAAAGTTCTTCAGTAGGAAATTAACTCGAGGAATATATCATACAAATTCGTTCGATACTTCATTAACTAAGATTTTCATTATTTAACTTACATTATACCATGCGTATTTCTTGCGATGAACAGAACTAGTTCATTCATTCACCTCTCAGTTTCATAAAATTGAGAATGGAAATGGGGAATGTGCCAAAGAGACAACAACCCGACCATAGAGCTGACAACAGTAGAAGGTCACCAAAAGGTCTTCAATGCAACAAGAAATTCTCGCACCCGGAGGCGTCCTTCAGATGGCCCGTTAACAAATATATACTAGTTCGGTGATAATGAACACCATACTAAACTCCAAATTGTACACAAGATTCTAAAAATTAAGCTAATATAAGACTAACAAAGGCCAGAGGCTCCTGACTTTGGACAGGCGCAAAAATACGGCGGGGTTAAACATGTTTGTGAGATCTCAACCCTCCCCTTTCTTTTCTTTACTTATTTCAATCAGTTTTAAATATTGTATATTGCCTTAATGATAACATGACATGACTTTAATAACTGTTTAAATTTGTTTGCTGGGCATTAACAATTATGCATTCGGTAATTTCCGCAAAAAAAACGAAGTTTACCGAATTATCTCATCATACATCAAACATTATCATCACCATCACCGATCATCATCTTCATCAACAAAAAACGTATAATGTTGTAACCACTTCATATAATGTTGTGACCACTACATATAATGTTTTGACCACTTCATATAATGTTTGGACCACTGCGTATAATGTTGAGAGCACTTCATATAATGTTGTGAGCACTGTATATAATGTTGTGAGCACTGCATATAATGTTGTGAGCACTGCATATAATGTTGTGAGCAATGCATATAATGGTGTGAGCACTGCATATAATGTTGTGAGCACTGAATATAATGCTATTCATTACCATAAGGCAGTCATGGCGTTCTATAGTATATGGTAACAAGGTATTACCAATGTTATGTCATCTGATCGGGCGGAGCTTACGTTTTAATTTGCATAAGGACAGTCTATTTGAAGATGTTGTGTGATAAGGATGATTGCCGTTATAATTATAACTGATTTCTAATCACCTATCAGTGTCATCAAATGAATTTACAAAAGAATGACTGGACACTTCATTGATGAGTGTATTCTAAAACATCTATCTATAGATGGACTGGTTTATTATGAGCGATGGAGATACTTCCCAATAAAGTCTGTGATAGACGATAAATTAGAATTAAATAAGCAATAAAGCTAGCGGTTAGCCGACAAAAATGGCGGTTAACCGATAAAAATAGCGATTACCGATAACAGTAGCGGTTAACCGATAAAAATATCTTTTGAACCAATTGGTACACTATAGATAATTATGTTTTATGCTACGTCCTGATCTCTAGAATTGTTTTGAAAATTGTAAGGGGGATCCATGTTTTAACCGAATTTCCGAAGGGAAATCGGTTATTTTTTTGAAGGTGTACGGCGGGCGGCCATCCAGAGGGTGCAAAACAGTGTCTGTTAATTTCCTCATGAACTGTTCAACCAAAGCTTTTCAAATTTATATATGGTGTTACTGATCACGGATTTAAATGGAGGTAAACTTCAATATTGATGATTTTCAATTTTACCCTTCAGGAGGGCCTTATGTTATTCTGACAACCTTTTGTTAATACTTCAAAGGGGGCACCGAAACTTGTCCACAGGATTTGAGCAATTCTGTATTTCAAACGTGCAAAAATGATAGCAAATAGCAGTATCTGATTAACAGTTTATTTAGCAGGGGTGTCTAACACTTGATTCAGATGTCATTTCTATGTTGTTTCATCATTTCTGGCTTCAAACTTTATTTCAATATTTGTAAATCAATATCTTCTTCTGCTTGTTTTTTGAAGAAAGAAAATATTAGGGATTGATGGTGTGCTCTCTTAGATTTTGCAGATTTTCTTCAAGCGCTTTTCTACCTATACTTTTTTTCATATAATAAAAACATTTATACTATTGATAGCTGTTTCCTTCTATAAATAATTGTTAAAAAAAGAGCGAAACCAGATGCATCATACGCCACGCGAATTAATACTTAATTAACAGTTTACAATATACGGTAAAACACAACAGACTGAAGATCATACGACTATACAGTTGTCCAAAAAGATTTTTTTCTTTTCACTTTTTGAATTTCTGCAAGAATAAAGAATAATATAGTTCGTAATATACTAGCGAAACAAGAAATCAAAACACTGTTCAACAGGAGAATACCCATTTCTAACATAAAAGACGCATGGGAATAATGAATACCATAGTAAAACCTTTTATTACCGAATAGAAAAATCACATCAATAGAGTAGGGACCTTAAAATATGTGTCAGATAAAGAAAAGAGTAAAATTTCAGATGTTATCCATAATATTCCTTTTAATAGGTATATTTGATAATAAGTCAGTGCAAACTTTAAGGATATAATATTTATTTAAATGATTGGTGATAAAAATAAACGCGCACTTACCGTTTTCGATTAGCAGCTCAACCATTTCAAAATATGCTTCATGACATGCAACGTGAAGAGGAGTTAACCCTTCTTCATTCTTAAGATTTATGTCTGTGACACCCTAAAGCATTTTAAAAAACAACTTATTAAATGGTAAAAAACAATATCTTCATTTCTTATATTTCCATTAGTCGTACTTGTTTTAGGTACACATGTATATCAGATGGTGTGTGTTGTTTAACAAAAAATAACATCTAGAAAAATTTTAAAATTATTGATTCAAAGGATAAATATTTACTTCAGAAACAGTCATGACAGAGTAACTTCAGCATGCATTGAGAATGGAAATGAGAAATGTATCAAAGAAACAACAACCTAACCAAAGGACAGAAAAAAACAGCCGAAGTCCACCAATGGGTCTTCAACACAGCGAGAAAATCCCGCACCCGGGGGCAGACTCTCAGCTGGCATGTATACAAAATGTGTCTTAGTTCATTAAAACTCTAAAATATATAAATGAACTCAAATCTAAACATACGAAACATCTATTATCGTTATTAATCCCCTTCATTGATTCTTACGTTGTGGTATGAGCATTTGAAAACATATGTTTACATTTGTTAAAAGGGTTTCCGCAACATCTTGGTGATCATTAATAGCAGCAATATGCAGTGCCGAGAATCCATCTGTTTTCGTTGTTTTAGACAGCTCTGGGGATTTTTCTAACAGTTTTTCTGTCGCACTTTAAGATAGAATTTACCGTTATTATAGACAATCTGATCAATTTCTTTAATGTAGTCATTTATGTGGTATGATTGCCAATAAGACAACTCTCAAGAGACCAAATGACACAGAAATTAACAACTATAGAGCCTTCAACCAAAAACAAAGCCCATACCGCATAGTAGCTATAAAAGGCCCCGTAAAAAGATTTAAACGAGAAAATTAACGGCCTAATATATTAACAAAATGATAAACGAAAAAAGAACATGCAAGACAGCAAAAATCGACAACCACTGAATAACAGGCTCCTGACTTGGGACAGGCACTTACAGCATGTGGCACATTTACAATATTTTATGAAACTTGATATTTGCAAACAATGGAATATTATTTTTAAAAACTGATGAACTGGGTCCTGTAAGTACCTTTGGTATGGTAGTGAACCATCAACGCACCGTGATTTTTCAGTTTGTATTTATTTGAGAATCTGTTGTGGTCATAATTGTGAGATCATAAAGACGAACATTTGTGTATGGATAAATACGTAATTAGTTAAGTTTTCGCATCTTTATTACCCACATTTAAAGTATTATCAGGAGGTTATTTTCAGACACACTAGTAAAAATATAAAATTTCACATTCTAGTACATACTTATCATTTCCCTTGAATGCAGCAAAAGTTAGTAGGTTAAAATCTTTGTTATTACGAAGTGTCAGGTCGATTGATGGAACAGCAAGTAATAACTCGACTGCTTTGTCGTTTCCTGCTGCAATAGCATCATGCAATGGTGTATCACCTTCGACATCCTAAATATCAAATAACAAAATTATGAAACGAAATCCCTTAAAAAAACCCACATGTAACTACAAAATATCTGCTGATAAATCCATCATTTTACGGTAAAAAATACCAAATTCAAAAGTATTTATGACTCTGTTATTTTCGTCTGAACTATGGATCTCCAATGCTCTTTAGCTTCGGAAGTGAAAGAAGTAAATGGTTAACAAGGATTTAAATCTGCAAACGTGGCTATAAAACTAAGTCGCGCTACCCCGTTTCGTATACAAAAACATAACAATTTCGAAGAATGTTTTAAATAGTATAGTATCCATTTAAGAGTTTAATAAAAATTAAAACACGAAATCTCATCAAAGAGGACAGGTTTATTATTTAGTATACAAGTCACGCATTTCGTTTACATCAGATTCATCAGTGGCTCACGAATCAAAATAGTTCAATGGTCAAACCAAAAACGAAGGGCATATAAAAAAACAACAAAACTTTGAGACAAATACGCGTTTTGCCTTTGGAAAATAGTATATTCTAAAGAAAATAAACATATCAATGATATTTTAAAACAACACCTCATTGTCAAAACATTTATCAGAAAAACAGCTAAATACCTTAATATACAAAATGATCAGATATTTCATTATATGGAAATACCAAAGGAGCAAACATATTTCATAGTTGGTAGAAAAAATTCACACAGCTCGACCAAACGAAAATAAACTTGTTAGTCTTAGAAACATGATTTCTTTTATTAGTTGTAATTGGCTTTTTAACAAGCTGTCAGTTACTGCGAGTACTCTCTTTTTTTGTTAAAAAATGTACAAAGACCCTGTCACGTGAGGTTTGTGTTTTTGTTTGATGTTTTTTTTCTGCTTTGTATCGATCTGATGAGTTAAGTCACTTTCCATTGATTTTCATAGTTTATTCTTATGTTGTGCTGTAACACCACTATCTGGGTAAGTGTAAACTTGTTTAACCCTGCTACACCCTTTATGTCCCTGTTCAAAGTCAGGAGCCTGTAGTTCAGTGGCGGCTGTCGTTGGTTCATGTCTATCATATTTGTTTTTCGTCAATTGTTTCGTTTTTCTCAATTGCTTTATTTCATATTTTTCATGTCGATGCCCTTTTTAAGCCAACTAATTAAACGGTATAGTTTTTTTTTCATTTTTGAAGGCCGTACGGTCTCTAATAACTGCTTATATCATTTCCTTCACTTTTGAATTTGCAATCATACCACATCTTCATAGTTTAATATTATATGCCCGTTAATGAACCTGATTCGGGTAAGTTATAATTTGGTTTTTGATTTAAAAAAATGGAGTATTCAATAAAAAATCAATAAAAGTGTAGACTTACCTGCTGATTAGGGTTAATACCCTTTTGTAGGGTAGCTCGTAGAAGCTCGTTCATTCCAAAGTAACTTGCGTGGTGAGCGACAGTGCGCTTATGTCTCCCTATAACTTTGACAGATGCTCCTCGCTGCAGTATGTATAAAGCAATTGCTTCTTTTTTCCTGAAATGGTTATTGTAAACTTAGAAAGTTACTTGAATTTGCTTTTAAATGTTTATTTGAAGTGAATTTATCGCACTTATCTTGTGTACCTACATATTACACAAAGAATCCTTCCCAATTAAAATGTATAGGTCTATTGTAACACTGTAATGTGCCAATTCTAACATAACTGTACACGTTTCTCAGACACTTAGAAAAGAAAATTTCATAATTTGTGTCATGTTAAAAACGAGACGTATCAAAATAAAATTCACGTTGCAATTCAAAATATTGCACAAACATCAACTTGTCTTGCTTGCAAGTCTATAATTATGTAATTGTTAATGTATAATTGTTATCCTTCTGTAGCACTATACATGTGCCTAAGTTGTAATAAATTGTCTTGTCTATCTTTTAATATATAAAACTAATGCATACGCTTAACAATATATTGAAAAGGTTGATTGTTTTGTGCTGTTGGATCCTAAAACGAATCCTTTACCATTGTTTACAATAATAAAAAGTGAGATGTAGAAAATGTCTTTGTTATCGGAATTTATGACGAATTTTCTTTGGCAATGTTATTATTAAATTTACTATATGATATTTTCTCTCTCAAGTTACCTCCTTTATATATCACTTTTTCCTATTTGTTAGCATACTTGTAGTCCCATATCTTCTGATAAAGTACACTGATGCATGGATTATTCTGAGATTGTTGGTAAATTGACATCTGCAAATTGTATATCAGTGTTTGTGCATACCCTGCTGCAAACATGATGAGCGCCGTATTAGCATTTATACATACCCGGCTGCAGCTATGAGGAGCGCTGTATTGCTGTCCTCAGAAAGAGTCTCCAGGTTTGCTCCGTTTTCTAATAATAGCTTGACTATAGACAAGTGTCCTCCGTGACTAGCAAACATCAAAGGTGTCAGTTCTTTGAACTTGCAGTTAACCTTTAAATTTTTTAACGTATTTAAATGATCGAATTTTGATTTCATTATTATTATGCTATATTTTTTTTTTATTTGTAGTAAAACTGTTCATAGTTTCTATGATTAGTATATAAATATTCATAACCATTTAATTATTATGCATTGTAACAAGCAAATGGGTACATGTGTAAAAAAAAATACAAGTATAATTTCTGTGGGCGTAAAACAGACAAGCACTACTGTATTTCAACGTTGCCCCAAATTAAATTTCTGATTTTAGTATATTCCAAAAATAACTTTTGTCTTGTGCGGCGTCGAGATGTTTCAATTAAAAATAGACAAAAGTTTTATTTCCTCATTGTATAAAGACAGACAAGAATTTACGTCTTATTGTCTTATGATTTTTCTTGTGAATTCGACAAATTAAATCTATAAAACTCGTTAATCAAACAGTTTGCAAAGACAACATAGAACAGTGTTTTTGGTTGGACAGTAGATATTTATGGATATGAAGATGACCTACAGTTAAACAATTGGTTCTTGATAAGAAAGTCATCTTTGAATCTGCTTTCAAATCAGTTGTTTCTTTTTTTTAATCTAATGTTAGACATGGTTTGCTTTATTTCAGTACAGTAAACGTAAACGGTTTTTTAATGATCTCACAATGTGTCACCACGAGGGACTGAAGCATTCCTGGTATTAAAAAGCTGCGATTATCCCAAATAATAAACAGAATTTAATTGGCACCAAGGACTATATTACGTTCTTTGTTTCGTGTTTCTCATTTTATTTTGTTGTCCTTGTGTAGTCTGTCTACTAGGTTTAGGTTTATCTTCATCCAATGAAACTATTACCAAATCTTTCTTCAGTTTGATATATTGCTGAACAGAAGCTATATCGCCTTTTACTACAGCTTGCACCATCTGCTCTGGTCCAATGGTTTGCATCCTTTGTTGATGGCCCAGGATTACCATGTGTGCAACAAGTCTCGCGAGGCTGTCTGATAAGTCATTTCTTGTACTTTCTGATATAAGCAAAGGTTTAGTCATTTATTTAAACAATGAGAATAATACCACTTCAATAAAAAGAAAGTCACAGTTACAGTCCTCATTTTCTTATAAGACAAACTAACCATATTTGTATAGAGCTAACCACATAATATAGTCTTACAGTATCAAACTGTTAGAAATAAATTGTTTTGCCTGTAAACTGTTCAGTCGTGAACTTTATTCCATGATGATTTCAACTTACCAATCTACAAGTTCCCATTTCAACATAGACACATACCCTTTATCGAATAATATATCATTAGATACGTTAATGCATGTTAACCTCATACCAAATTCATTAGCAGGGATGTGTTCTTTACACAAAAACCAATCAAAAGAATTATGAAAAGCACGACAAAAAATCGACATGTTTTACGGTCATTATAAGGCAAAAAAAAAATATGTATGTTTCTTATTTCCCTACCTACCCTATAGTTTAAGCTTAGAAATAGCCTACCTTAAAGTTTTCTTTGTCATTTTTCAATAAGCACTGTTAAAATAAGAAATCTCTCCCATTTCCAATAGACTCGATGTAAACACAATTGTAAAATTAAAAAAATTCCATACCTATCTACCCTATTTTTTACAAAGATGTAATAGGAAACACATATATTTGGTCTTACGATACATGTAACTGAACCATTCTTATGTGTCTCAAATCATCAGCAGTATTAAATCTTAATATATGAGAAGTCTTATAATCTGCATTTGTGGATTTTGTCCCATTGCTGATTGAGAATTCTTGATTAAATGTGTATTCAAATGGAGGTAAATGGATGCTTAGCAAGAGACGTTTACGCTGTCGACGCATCCAGTCTTGGCTTGTTCCTTTGTGAGTTAATACGATTCCCTAAATGTTTGTGTTTGTAACTTTGATTTACTTCATATTTGATTCGTGAGATTTGAAAATCGACAAACAACTGTTTTATTTAACATTATTTAATGATTTTATGAAAACCTTCTCTCGCTTTTGGTTTCATTTGGGTCTGTACCAATTCC
Source organism: Mytilus edulis (assembly GCA_019925275.1). Taxonomy (NCBI): domain Eukaryota; kingdom Metazoa; phylum Mollusca; class Bivalvia; order Mytilida; family Mytilidae; genus Mytilus; species Mytilus edulis. The sequence goes on along the minus strand of CM034354.1, from coordinate 83,660,706 downwards.
AGAGTATGGACCTCTTGACCTGGTGCAGGAATAAGGCAGGCAGGACTATAGACCCAAACTTGCTGTCCAAACTGTACAACGACGTCACCATCGCTGTCTATGTTCTCAACTTTTCCTATTTTCCCACATGCCTATAACAATGTTAATTTGTATTCATTGTCGTTTCTATTTTTTGTAAAGATACTAATTATTTGACAAACTATATAGAATTGTTGTTTGAATTCTTGTATATGAAGAAAAATGCAAGTTCATTGTAACTGACAAAATCAAATGCTAGACTCTTTCAACCAAAGGACGGAAAGAATGGAAAATAACTAATATATTCCTGCCTTGGATAGGCTTAGACCTGCTTTACAGCTAGCTTAACCTCCCGGTTGCATGACAGTTGTCTTTATACAAATGACACGATTGAATAAGCAACACAAACAAACAAATATGACAATAATTGGGATCCAACACTGAGTAAATTCACATCAGAAATATACAACACAACTCAATAAAATTTCAAATAAACATACAAAAATATCTAAAACATTGGTGAAAATACCAGGGGGTCATCCAAACTCATAGATCGATTATAAACTGAAATAGCCATGGCTCAAAAGAAAAAAAACAGGTTCGGTGTAAGCCAAGGCTCTGTGTTGAAGATCGTACTTTGACCTATAATGGTTTACGTTTACAAATTGGGACTTGGATGGAGAGTTGTATCATTGGCACTCATACCACATCTTCTTATATCTAAATGATAGTACACAAGACACAATATAGAAAACTAAAGACTAAGCAACACGAACCCAACCAAAAACTGGGGGGTATCTCAGGTGCTCCGGAATGGTAAGCAGATCCTGCTCCTCATGTGTACCCGTCTTGTTGCTCATGATCTTACAAAACCGGTAAATAGTCTAATTCGGTAGGTCATATTCGTGAAAAGGGAACGGGATTGTAGTTCCGACAAAAGGAAATATCCGATACCATCTGTGAAACGGATATTTCATAACGGTCAACAAACTCGTGAAGGTGTCTGTAAAATTTACAAAGCGATGCGAACAAATACGCTAACAAAAATATTTCAGTTGACAGTACATACAGTTTTTGTTTACACTTTTTTGATACAGTACAAATTAATTTAAAAATACTTACAAGGGTAATCAGCACTATACTTGTAACTCTTGCGTCCGAATCACAAACACAAATAAAGTAATTTTAAAATTAATGTGTATTCTATTGTAATGGAGTTATGTTATGCCATCTTTCTGTCTTGTTTATTTTTAAGGTTTAAAATTATCATTATATCTACTTATCAGTCTTACGTAAAACATATGAATGAATGAATAATTCTGCCGTTAGTTAATGGACATCAATTTAGATAAAAGACTTTTAGAATAGAACACAATTGAGTACAAGTGTCTTTACAATCTGTTAAATCCCAAATTACGCAGTCAAGAAAAGATGTGACACTGAAAGATATTCAATTTACATCTTATCTCCTCAAGACAAAGCAAATCAAAATATGAATATGTATTAAATTCAAGTCCTGGAGCTAAACAGAGATCACTGACATGAAGTTCCTTTATTATTGTAGACCATATACATAGATAAAACAGAGTTTTAAAGCTGAAGAGATTATTTGCGTTCTGTAAAAAAAAATAGGCGGAACATACCAAATTGATATTCAACCTTTGAAACGGGAATCTAAAATTAAACCACTGATGAATATATCAACAGGTCAAATGAATTTCCAACTTATGGAAATACATATATATAAATAAACTCACTAATGGTGAGAAATATTTCATGATATACCTTTTTCATGGCATCTTCCCATCCACCGTGACCTCTCTGCAACAATTCAACGACTTTTTCACCTGGTAGTATCTTAACTGTGTCACCTTGCTTGACATTATAAACCTTTAAATACATTTATTTCATTAAACTTGTTTTTCCTCTTCATGTATGTAATACTGTGATGCACCTTTTTTTTAATTATATATTAATTTTCCTCTTCATTAACGCTGTAATTTGCATATATGACCTCAAAAAGTCAGTAAGTCTTAAAGAACGTGTCTACATTAGGATATATACTTTTAATATGTTCTTGAATGATACTTTGTGTCAAGTTGCTGATTATATAATTATTCAAATGATAATACTTTGTCATTAATCATATTCAAATATAAACACTGTTATAATACCATTACATTATTTAGTTAGTGTCAAAAAATGTGAAGACCAACCCTGATAACACTACTGGAGCTATGCCCCGTATATTGGCGATGGAAATGTCCGTAAAAATGCTGGTGATTTTTACAGTCTTTGTAACGGTTAATTTACGGTGGGCCATGAAACTTATCCGTGACAATGCCGTGTAATGACTGTCGTGAAAAGGCTGTGAAAAAATTGTGAAAAGGCCGTGAATAGGTTCCACCTTCAAACTTGGGTGAAAAGATTGTAGAAACCCTGTGAAAAAAAATTGTACACCGTGAAAAAGTCGTGATAATGCATTATGTGCACATTGTGAAAAGACCGGAAAATGTAATACAGTATGCCTTTATTTGTCGTGATAAGGACGTGAATAGGTGCCAACTGAAAACTTGGGTAAAGAGAATGTAGAAACCCTGTGATAAACAAAAATGTACACAGTGAAAAAGTCGTGATAAATTATGTGCCCATTGTGAAAAGACCGTGAAATGTGCATGTATTAGTGTGATAAACAGCCATTCACTGATTGTGAAAACTTCTGTGAACTGTTAAATATATTTTTCAGGCCAGAATTTAACAAAACAAGTAAATGCTGTTTCAATCAAGTGAAGTGAAATGCCTGAAAACCTAGTGTAAACATCTACAGACAAATTATTTAAGTACAATGCAAGCTTAAGTGAGACTATGAAAAACCATATTAAAATGCTGTATTTTTTTTAGTAATAATTGTGACAAAGAATAAAAATATTAATTTTAATAGAACTGTAGTAATTATGTAAAGAAAACATAACAGCACACAACTGTCAATGGGATTAAGTAGCTAAAGTCAGCTGTAACATGTATTGTATAAATGTTGTACATCTCTTGGGTCTGATTTTACCACTTCATCAATATTTGTCTAATGTAATCCTTCACTTCACTGCCCTTTTGAATAACTATTCCAGAAAAAACATTTTATAGACGTTCCTGTTTATCCCAAGGAAATACTTTTAACTGAAAAGCTCTTCTTTCCAACTGAATTCCTGAACTATTCTAAACAAAGACTCCTATATCTTTTTGCTCTTTAGTCCTAGAATAAATAAAGAAAAATTACATATTTTATACATGTATATAAAAAAAAATATTCATATATTCAAATTCATTTTTGGCATTTATGTACATACATATACTTTAAACAGCTACAATATTATTCCATGCAATACAGGACTTCACGGTTAATAACCCTATATTGAATAGGGGCAGATTTTCCCACTGGAGGTGAAAATGGTATGAAAAAGACTAAAAAACATCATTGAAACAGAACAGCCACATGAAAACATGCATCGGTTTTCCAATATTTTCATACCATTTACCAGAAAATCTGCCCCTATCCAATATGGCATCATTTAGTTAACGAAGTTCTGTATTGTCAACTTATATTTTAATTTTTTTAATTTTTTTTAAAGACTAAAGACACTTTTAAGACAGACTATAAAATTAAAATTTTTCTTTGAAGTAATAATATGTATGGCTAAAGCCAAACTTGTCTAGACTAAGTGGCTGTAATGAGTCACAGCTATTTATTTTACAGGGAGCCAGGGGCGTAGCAACTTTTACTGCAGATACATTGGCCATACCAATTATTTTTTAACACCTCATTGCCATACCAATTATTCTTATGATATGGCACAAACCCTTCTAGAAAGGAAATTTTGCCGTAAAAATATTAAATCCCTGCTACGCCTCTGATTAATCCTTTTGAACTCTGTGTCCCGACGGCCAAGTCAGAAAATACTTAATAGTCTTAAATAGCTCCTGACACATTCAAAGGGGGTTACGCCTCTGATTATCAGAGTGAACTCCATTCCAGAGATACTTATTGCTTTTATAATCATTTCCAATAATCTATGTCTACGTAGTATACTGTACATCAATGTCATTTTTTTATGTGGCCAGTGTGGGGAAAAGGACCACCCCTTTTTTCCCCAAATACATAAACAAAACAAAACCGTAATCGTATTTAAAGGATCCGGTAAGTTTTAGAAAACATTAACCGAAATGATTAAAGGAAATAAGTACAACAGACTTAAATATAGGTGAATATATCTCATGCATGTTTGTGCGGTTTCTGCAAATTCAGTGAAAATCATTTCAATGGAAATGCTCACAAATGTGATCTACATTTTGGTGATATGGTGCATAAAAGAATAAAATATTAAAAACTTATTAACTTACCTGAAACTTGCTGTCATTCGTCTTGCATCTATAAAGTAAATATTAATCGACCTTCGGCGTCTTTCAAATTTACAACATTGCGGAAATGTTCCATCGAACTAAAGATAAAGGATACTACAGATACAGTTAAGTCGGCCTCATATCTTGACTTACATCTAGAAATTGACAATGAGGGTCGGTTGAAAACAAAACTTTACGACAAAAGAGATGATTTCAGCTTTCTAATTGTGAACTTTCCATTTCTAAGTAGCAACATTCCAGCACCACCTGCATACGGGGTATATATCTCCCAATTGATACGATATTCCCGTGCCTGCATTTCCTATCATGATTTTCTTGATAGAGGGTTGCTGCTCACAAGGAAGCTATTAAACCAAGAGTTCCAAATGGTGAAGTTGTCCGTTTTAGAATAACCGTTTCACAAATGATATCGGATATGTTCCTTACGTCGTAACTATAATCCCCTTCTCTTTCATGGAAATGACCTACCAAATTATAATTTTTACCGGATTTGTTATCACATAAGCAACACGACGGGTGCCACATGTGGAGCAGGATCTGCTTACCCTTCCGGAGCACCTGAGATCACCCCTAGTTTTTGGTGGGGTTCGTGTTGTTTATTCTTTAGTTTTCTATGTTGTGTCATGTGTACTATTGTTTGTCTGTTTGTCTTTTTCATTTTTAGCCATGGCGTTGTCAGTTTATTTTAGATTTATGAGTTTGACTGTCTCTTTGGTATCTTTCGTCCCTCTTTTACAATTACTCGAAAAGAAATACGAATCCGGATACGGCCTGATATTCCCGGAAGTTCTCGTTTTTACATGTTTCGGTCCCAATTAAAATTAATCTGTTTACATTGTTTATAATAATGTACAGACGAGAAGCAAAATACTTTTCTTTAAATAAAAAATATTTATTGGCACAAAGTTATTAATTATAACAATGAATGGTTCCATTTAAAAGTCAGTCCTGTACAGAAGTATTGCATATAACATGTATAATAATATTTAAACAGACATATATTTATAATGAAAAGTTTATAGGATATTTAGAAAAATGTGAGTTGAAATAATAAGACCACATTACAATAATCACATGGGATGTTTTAAATCTGAATTAGGATAAAAAAAAATTACATGAAAAAATATCACGGGCTTTTCACTGGTTTCAGCAACCAGTGAAAAGGCCGTGATATATTTTTATTAAGCATGAAAGGACAATTTATCACGGCCTTTTCACGGGATATCGACATTTCACGGTCTTTTTCTAACATCAAATATTTTTCACGGCCTTTAGAAATTTTTACAAAAGTCACAGGGTATTTTCACGGGGTTTTCACGGCCCTGTAATATTTCACGGCCTATTCATGGGCTGTTGTTACGATAGTGTAAGTTTCAAGCAAAAACCATTGACAAGAAGACTAAAAATTAGATGGCAATTTTAAACATTGAGAAAAAGAAATTTAGTCATTGGTTACCAACACCACTGTGATGTTCATATCTTTAACATTTTCAAAACAAATATCATGACAGTAAGTAGAAGTCATAGATAGGTAAACATCTCAAAAAATTAGTTAGACTTACCATTATTATTCATTATAAATACTATCACATTTTAACGACTGTCAGACAGTGTACCACAATAGCCTAATTTAGAATTACCAAGTAAAACATTAAAAGCGATATGTATAATAGTTAATTAAATTTATTTACATGAAAGTTTAGCAATTATAAACTGAAGCATCTCCTTCAGAAACGACCACAAAGCTTATATTCGTGGGGGTAAAGACAACTATTCATGTACTGCACCCATTGCATACCAAACTTGGAACTGACGTGACGATAAGTAGGAAGACATATCTTTGTTCAAATCTAAAATTAAGGTTATGGATTTAAGGTAGCGCGTGTCAGTGTTCCTCCTTAAAATGATACATGTAGTGAGTTGTCGAACTTATTTTTATTTTTTTCTCCTCTATAATTTATATTTTTCATACCTTTTTAAATATAGACATACTTCAACATATTTTAGTGCTTATTTGTTATTGCATGAATATCCGTTTGTCTGCATTTTACATTTGTTATTATATGCTTTGCATTGCTGATTATTTGCTATACATTTATGTGCTATGATAGAAATGGCAATGCTTTATATGTATTTTAATGTATAAGTGCCGTTTAGTACTTACAATGCAGTTTGAGCGTCTGATTTGTGCTGTTTACAACTTGAGCTTTAAGAGTTGATGACTTTAACTCTGATACGAAGAACATAAAAAAGCAATTGCACTATGGTTGTGTGTGAGGACTTTTTGGCATAAATATACACAGCATTTCGTATCCATTAAGTACTGGAATATAATTTATACTTTAAAAAATGAATTGTATAATTGTGTACTAATTTATTTACTTAACTCACTTTCCTAACAGCACCTTGATAAAACTGCCATGAAATTCCATCGTACTGGACTTCAATGATGTCGTTAGATTCTATCTGTTTTACTATACCAATCCTTCCAATACACTGGAAAATAAATTTTAGTACAGCAATATTGCTTTTGTTGGAGCTTGTAAGACTTTATATACAATTCAGAATGGAATTAGAAAATATGTCAAATAGACAACAACCCGACCAATGCATAAAACACCCGAAGGCCATCAATGTGTCTTCAACACAGCAAGAAATATTCCGCACCCTGAGGCGGGCATTCAGCTGGCCAATAAACACAAAATTTAATGTGTAAAGGTATGATAAAAATGAATGTCATACTAAACTTCAAAATATATTAATGAACTAAAATTTTAAACAAATACAAGGCCAGAGGCTTCTGACTCGGGATAGTCTACAAAATGCGACGAGGTTAAATATGTTTTGTGATATTTTCACCCTACTCCTATACCTCTAGCAAATGTAACATAAACAAACACACATCAATACGTTGATTTCGTTATAAGTGTTAGCCTTTCTTAACAAATGTGACCAGACATACGTTAAAATTTGTATAATGACCCAAGTTTTTATTAGATGATGTGTTGTTTGGTTGCTGTCATATATATTTAGTAGTTATTAATCGTCAAATATGAAACATGCATTATAAATGTTATAAGGCTGATAGGTATATCAATGAAGTAAAATGATTTTCAGATGGACGTTAGAAAACTAGAAAAAGGGTAATGTGATTCTCACAAAACAAAATAAGTTCGTAGACCTGTCGAATAAAATAAAAAAAACTTCTTAATTTATATCTCCATTTCTTTTTTGTTTGTTTTCGAATTGTCAAAATTATTAATAACTATCGTTTTTATTCATTTTGGTTGACGCTTTCTTGATATTTCCTAAATGGATATGTGTAATGTTCATCAGCTTTCCTGATATAACCAATCAACCAAAGAAAATAATATTTAAAGGATATATTCAACAAACATTAATAGGAAAACATCCATGATTTTTCGTCCTACTTAATACTAACTTCAGTCATGCGCATACTCCATCCTCCTTTTCCGCGTTGCACTTCTTTTAGTTCTTCTGAAGGAATAAATACGCATACACGATCGCCCACATGTAAGACGGAATCAAGACCTGGGTTGTCAGCCTCATCTAAATTTTTCTCCAAAAATCCAATTTCTTCTTCTTTTGGCTTTGGTTTGTCGCCTATAAAACTGTATTCTCTTGTTAACCTTTGTGATGAATCTGCAAGTACATCATTCAATAAACAAACTGTTGACTGGCTGTCATACAGTGTTGTTATAAAGATTACTCAACATGAGCTAAGCACGTCAAAAGAGTGCCATGACTGCATGATCCAACATGCATTTTGTATCACTCAGTTTATAGAAATAATACTTTATTCGTGTTGTGCACCTTTCTGGATTTATCTTCATCGGTAATGCTTAAAAGAAAAGTGTGAAAAGCCAGGAAATTATAAATACAAGAAAATTTAGTATAAACAATATCACTTCATGGAACAACAGAAAAGCCACATTCAGCCAAGTTTGATTTTGCATGAGGGCGTTGGAATCTTACTTTTTTAATTCTTTAACCGGGTAATTTGGGGAAAGTTGCTAGCAATCAATATGTACTGTACAAATGCTTTTTCGGATGATATCCAAGGGACTAATAGTTCTTTCGGTAAAACAATCAAATATATGCTGAACTAAACTCTTTATTGAGTGTGTAAGAGGATTACATTTTAAAATAAAACTGGTCCCTTGCATCAGATAACACATCAGTACTCTCTTACAAAAGTCAAAAACAAAACATTACGAAAAATATCAAACCAAAACAACTTTAACTACTTAATCAGATCTAATATTAATTTGTAATTTTTAGAAAGTTAGCTATTCGTAAATATACATATATACGAATAAAGTGTGTCGTTATTTACCAGGAATGTAGAGATGGTCTCTGTAGTAGTCTGTCCCTACGCCTGGTTCAACATATATTAAGTCCATTTTACCACTTGCTCCGACCCGATATTCACAAGTTTTTCCATTTGTCCATTTTACATGGACAGCATTACGTGCACCAGTATCTGTTTTGTAGTTTTTGAGTTCAGTTACTGTTCCTTTAGTACCAGGACCACCTATATATATAAAATAAGTTAAATGTGTAATCATCTTGTTTTGAATAGTCCTAATATAAATTTATGTTTTTCTTTTCAGCGCACTCATGAACACATTAGCCTAAGTTCCCATAAAATGATTAATTCTCATTGAATCCCATCAAAAGCTGGACTATTCCAAAGTGCTCGGGAAGGGTAAGCAAAATCTGTTCCACATGTGACATTCGTCGTGTTGTTCATGTCAAGACACAACCAATGTACCCCCAAGGGTGACTGGGGAATAGAAATATGGTTACTTGGTCTTCTTCCGACCGGCAGTAAAACGCTTGCCAAAGTGGGGTGTCTGTTTGGCTGTTCGGGATGTATCAAATTGGAAGCCACGGCCGGTCAGAATGGGGACGTTAAATCCGATTCTTCGTGTAGAGAGTGCCACGGTATTTGCACGTTAAGAACCCTTGCAACAATTCTTAGATGGCCTGTTGTAATTTCTGTCCCTATCCAATATACCCTCATTTTCCAGTGGTAGTTCAAATTTCCTCGACCATCATCCTGTTGCCTCTATTACAAGACCTACCTATTGTCTTCATTGTTAACCTGTTCTCGTCCTGAACATGCAATAAATATTTGCCACTGGACGTAAAGCAACCGACAATCGATCAATCACAACCGCTGTAAAGTCTATTTTGTTAGGTCACATTCTAGGATATACTTATTACGTTTGTACTTGGAAATGCTACTAACCGTCGTCTTTGCCATAGTTCCAGTCCTTGCCTCGTGTTACCACCGCGCCTGGAAATATTCCGAGTGCACGCATTTTTTGAGAAATGGCCCTCTTTTTTACTATTTCCCTGTATAAAATGGAATTTATTTCACGTTATGACAAATCAGTATGCAAGCAAACTAAAACTAACAACTTCAGAGTAAACATTGAACTACTCAAGAAGGGTGACTGGTTGTCTTGACATTTTAGGTCTCTTGCTATAAAACACAAGCAGATAAAATCTACAATGGTAATAGATCGCAGTGTGAAAAATCACAGACCAGAAAACTATAATGATACTTAAAAATATAAAACTGCGAGGATAGGTAATTAGTCTAAGTTTGTTATGGTGAAGGTAAAATTTAAGTAGTGTCTTTTTCAGTTCATAACTCTGTTGGATCAGTATTTGTGTAAGAGGCAAAACCTGTAAAACGAAGTCCAAACACTCTAGACGTTATTCAACAGGTGATAACCCGATATTTAGAAACAACACGTTAATCATGTAACACAGTTTGAAGTGATTCGTTTGTTTATTTTTCAATATTTGATTTAACTGATTTTTATAATGTGTTATTATGTTGCACTGTTACACCACTGTCCCAATTCCCATGTTTAACCCTGCAACATTGTGTATGTGCCTGTCCAAAGTCAAGAGCAAGCAATTCAGTGGTTTTCGTTTGTTGCCGCCGTTAAAATAAATTGAACAACAGGCTTCTGATTTAGGACGGGTGCATACGAATTCAATAGATTTAAACATCTTAACGCTTCAATCTTCACCCTAGCCTAAACAGTAGTTTTAACATATATAAACTTGAACGCTTATGCATGTTGATAACGACAAAACACACTATAGCAAGCTCATCAATACTTGATACATTTTACGGTTACCAACACGAATTGGTTAACAAGTACCATGTGCACATATACCTCATCTCAAAAAGAGTCATGTTTTAGAGTTTTGAGAACTATATATGCCGGGCTGAAAGTGTTACTCTACGGATTGTGTCTTTTCTATAACAAACTTATTACACTCGAAGTATCATTGACATATATGCAACACAGGAGAGGCAACCATTTTTCTTATTTCAATGCATTTCACTAGATATGTATATTCAATCTAATGTGAATAAAAGTTATTTTTGCTGTTTTTTATTCATGGCACAAAAACAACAAATCGTAGTGACAAAAACATATAAAACATTTAACAAGTTGTACATGTATATGTTTTTTGTAAATGACAAAATAAAAAACAGAAAAACCTGATGAATGTTATGTAAGGCACCGGTTGCTGATTTGTTTCAATAGTTAATTAACCTGTAACCACTACGTTTTGACTCGATACAAATTTTGATCATCAAGGATTTTCATTTCCCCTGTAACAAAATGGATGATCTCCCCTGGCACTCCGGCTTTTGAATATTTAAAAGTGCTGTAAGTAGCGTCAAACACCAATCAATCAATTGGCCGTTTCAGAATCTAAAGAATCATGGGTAATTTCATTGTTCGCACCCCAAAGTGAAAATAACGTTACGTCATTGGTTGAATTTCCATTGTTTATAACGTTTTAAACCAATCAATACGCTTTGGTGTACGCTTTTAAAAATATTACCCAGGATGCATTAGATTATGAAACGGCCAATTATTAAATATGTTTCTTGCACCTTTTTCTGGATTCACCTGTAACATCAACTTTCAAACCAACACAATTGGAAGCCAATATCAAAAGACATGGAAAGAAATAAACACTAAGTTATCATGAACAACTATAACTACAAATTATGCTTACGGTCTGCTTGTTGTTTGTCTGTTATATCGTTCAAATTCGTGACTTAGATCGTGCTTATCGGAGAAATAACAAATGGTACAAAGACTGATATCATTGCATTTTCCACATTTCCATCGAGTTCCGAGTATAGGTTGTCTTTTACATACATTGCATGCTATTCCGTAATGCTTTATCCCTATAACAAAATTATCATTAATTCTTCATTCATATTATACAAAAATACAAAAGTCGAATGACAAAATCAAAAGCACAAAGGTTAGGATTGTAAATAAAAAGAACATATATCTGAATATCTGGATTCTTTTGTCTGCTTGGTTTTTACCCAAGGGTGCCTGGGGAAATTAAATATGGTCACTTGGACAGGTCTTCACCCGACCGGCAGTAAAACGCTTGCCGAAGTGGGGCGTCATTGTGGCTGTGCGGAATGTATCAAGTTCGCAGTCACGTCCGGTCAGAATGGGGACGTTAAATCCGATGCCTCGTGTAAAGAGAGTGCCACGCTATTTGCACGTTAAGAACCCTTGCAACAACTCATTGAGGGGTTCGTAGGTGGCCTGTTGCCAGGCAAAATGTATATCCCTATCCAAAATACCCTCATCACGAATGGCCTCTATTATGACAAGACCTACCTTTGTTCTTGTCCTGCACATGCATGAAATATTTGCCACTGGACGTTAATCAACCAACAATCAATCAATCAACCTTCTTGGTTTTTAAATGTGTCTGAAGGAACTCCGACTCATATGAAAATAAGAAGTCGGAAAGGAGTGGCGCACGGGTCCTTCTCATAGAAATGTTGACGATTTGTTGAAAAGTTTATCTCAAATTAAAAAGAAACTCTAGCATACTGATCACTTGTTCCTCTGTGTAACATGTTTTACTTTCTTGTTCACTATAAGCAAAATATAATGTATGATATCCTGAAGCAATATTCATACCGTATGCTACCATTTTTATATTGAGAACTATTTCGTTCAAACGACTTTCAGTTTTACATTAGGGATAATGGTATACAGGGTTGAAAAGTCAAAGGTTTTGATAGAATTATTCTATGAGAAAGATTGAGATCCAATATTATCCAGAAGATCTTTAAAGTTTTTTTTTGAATCCACATATGGTTAATATATACATGCATGTACTGGTAAATTCCTCCGTTATCCGAAGAACCCCTAGAGAGCTAACGCTGAGAGAGTACAGTAAAATCCATGTACACTCCCTATCGGGATTAATGAAGATGTGTCACTAACGTATATATATACGTCAATTTTTTGCAAGGACAATCAAACCCACCCAACACAAAAGGAGTGCTAGGACACTGGGAAGTCTGTAGAGGAAGACGAAGTACTCGGAGAGAGCCACCGGGCCACTCGGCGGAAACAGACAAACCGGAGAAATATCAAAAGATTGATTTCCAGGTCAGAGTAGGGAACAACTCTGACCAACCGAGGCCTCCAAAGTACCCATTCTAGTACAAACTCCGGTTTGGGTACCAGAGAAGTGTGTAGAAGGGTGAAAATCAACCTTGTGATGTACTGAAATTTCCAGCGTCCCGAGTCAGGATCGAACCCGGAAACTTCAGTACTGTAGCCATCGGTTCTTTTACGCTAGTAAACAGTTTCGTTATTATAACATTGTACTATATTTTATTACCTGCAGGTGCATTATCAACCACTCGCAATTCCCTTCGCCCGTCCTTTCCTATGTTGCATGTTGTCAAATTTCCATTGTCCCAAACGACATCTACAGAATTATTTTCCTTAACGCAAACAACTGTTCCCAAATGTCCTTCCCCACCATCTTTTTCACCCTGTTTCCAGTCTGGTCCTCGCACTACTCGCAAGCCAATGGACATTCTTGTTTTAAAATACCGAAACAGTACCTTGTAAAACAAAAATAATCAAAGATACCTGAATTGAAATTCTGAATGGCAGACGTGCGTTTAGTCCAAAAAACAACAACTGATCAAAGACGCTCAAATTAGAAAAACTTAAAAAGACGTTGAAAGGACTCACGACCTAAATGTTAAACGTTTTCCAAATGCAGCTAGGTTTATTCCTGGAGTAGATAATTCCTAGTATTTCTAAAATTTCATAGTTTGGAAACAATTTATAATTATGACCACATCAATAAACACTGGAATCGAAAAGTTAAATGTAACTTTCTTACAGACTATGGAAAATATCATTTCTAAATCAAACGGAATTTATCTCAATAATGTATATGTTGTCGCTTACCGAAAGAAGAATATAAAAAAAAAGCAATCTTAACAAATCGGCAAAACACCTACAATGAAGAATGTTTGTAAATCAACAAACAAATTTAAATCGATTTTAAATGAATTGAAAAATACGGGTTTCTGGTTTTATATCAACATCTCCCATCATAGTATATGCATAAAGATAGTTGTGGATGGTACCTTTCAAGCTGATTCGATCGTTGTGTGTCATCATTCATCAAAGTTTTGTCATTGACGAGGAAATTAAAGTGTTCATATTCCAACTGATCCTATAGAATTCAAGACCATGGCAATAAATGATAAACAACCAGAATCGACAGAAAAAAAACACAGCACGACCCGGGAGTAATTTCAACCTGTATTTTGTGTTGCTTCTTTTTTCCTTTTTTTAAGGTTAAATGGTTTGATACCTTTTGCAAACAGTCTCATGGCTTTATCATGTATACATTTGAGGTAAAAGCAAAGGTCAAAATCTAGAACGTCAAATTAAGCTACGACCTTAAGATCAATTTCAAGGTCATAAACCAAGAACCTCAAATCAGAAGACCAAAAAGGTCTACTTATATTTCGTTAATAGACGTTGCACACGATATTGGTGTCACTTTGGAAATATGGGTTAGATCGCGGGTTATTCAGATTCAAGCTCTTATCCTATACAATAAATATCCATGTTATGCATATCATTCGAAAGGAAATAAGCCATAGAAATCAATAAAATAGATGATTTTGTGCTTTGTCTATTTTTTAAAGAAAAACTTTGCTAATTTCGATGCCTATAACGTCATTTCAAGGGTGTCCCGCTGTTACAATTTTGTTTTATGTGCGTCTTTGAAATCCCAGTGCGGATTCAATAGTAAGTAGAATGGTTTAAAATTTTACAACTGTATTGTATACATTTAACGTTAAATGAAGGTATAGACGTTTTTAACTGTAAGAGAAGGAAGATAGTCAGAGAAGTTTAAATAAAAAAGAGAAAAAATGTCCCAATTAGCTGCTCAACCCGTAAAAAAACTTTCTGTCTCCACTTTCATAACATATAACGGATGAAAACGGATTTTTATAATATTAGAAAAATTACACATGTCCCGAAGAAGCCATCTGAAGTCATCATTATGTAACTGCGGTCTTATTTCAAAGAACAATCCCTAGTCATCTACCTAGCAATATGTGTATGAAAAATAAGGTTATTACATTTAGAAGTAGCGTGGCAGAATGAAGTTTATTTTCTCGAATCTCGAACAGAATTGCCTGGTACATAGGCATGTAATGAAACTAGTATATTGAAATTGAAATTTTTTCAAAGAGAGAGAGAGAGAGAGAGAGAGAGAGAGAGAGAGAGAGTAGTTGTCCGACATATATGATTGGTGGCACACATACATGTAGCTAGATCCAAAAAAATTGTTCATGTCTTTGAAATTTTGTTTTAATTCATTGGAATTTTGCATTTGCACCGGCTTGAAAAAAAAACATATAAAGAAATATCTGTAATATAAGCTGCATTTTCACATGAGTAGAATATACGGTCAACGTTTGAAACTTTCCGTGGAACAACGTCAAAATCGTCGTTTTATAGGAACGTCGTGTAACGCTAAGTGGCACCAATACCGTGCGTCACTATTAAAATGAGCTACATCACTAACGCCTATTTTTAAATACAAGAGGGGAGAAAACTCCCTTTTACGTTCAACGTACCCTTGCAATCAAAATTTACGTGTTACGACATGTCGCAACTAACAAATTAGTAAAAATAATTTGTTGATATCTTATACGGTTTATGGGAATAAGTGAAAATAAGCCCAATTCAAAAATTAGATTATGAATTTGACATTTGACCTTGAACTAATTTTCCTCTTTTTTTTTACCAAGGACCTCAAATCAAAAGATCCTAGGTCTCTATCACTTATGGTTTACAAGATAAAAATGCAATCACTTAAATCAAAAGCATAAGGGGAAATAACTCTCATATGGAGCGTGCATATTGCTTCGGTCAAAATAGGACAAATCATGCGAAGGATATAACGAGCAATTTTATAAAATAATTTTGTCGTAATCTTTTACGGTTGCGAAGGAGTAGTGGACACAAGGAAAAACAGTGTTTGGGGAGATAACTCCTACAAAGAAAGTATTCGGTTACGCAGGGTAAATTTCAAAAGCGCATAAATTGTTCGATATCATATACCAAATATCAAAGCGACATATTGCGAAACAAATATTTATCGCCAGAACAAAATTATGCGGAAGAAAAAAAATAATCAGAAGAAAAACAATAGGTCTTTCCACAGAAAAGTGGAAACCCCTAGTAAATATTCAACTCATTCAGATTTAACGATACGTTACAAAGACATCATTCCATTGAAATGCGAGATTTCAAGACATACACAATCAACACTGAAATGACCACTGTCATGTTAAAAATCTTTTGAGCTCTATAAAACATTGAAGAGGAATGATAAAACATTTTTCAAGACAAGTAAACATTAAACATTAAACTGTTTCTCTTGAATATAGGAAATTATCAAGCAACCGAACACAATACAACAATGATGATCAAATAGATACTGTTTTAGGCAGAACTTCTAAATTCCTATTCCATTAAATAAAAAAATAAAAAAACAATAGTTCGTAAATCTGACATAGACCAAATACTTTGTACCATTGTCTGCGAATGAATATACACGAACAAAGTAAAATAACAAAAATACCGAACTCCAAGCAAATTATAAAACGGAAAGTCCCTTATCAAATGGCAAACTAAAAAGCCCCAAACATTAAACACATTGAAACCAACTGACAAGTTAGAATACAACTTGTGAGAAATTGTATTGTATATTGTATGTCTGTAAAAACAAATGATCTCCGTACATTGTAAACAAATGTTCACGGTAAACATTAAACACAAAGTAAGTAGTCTATTTATTGCAGTGTTCAATGACCCGAATACGAAATTTACGTCTCGGTTATTGTATAGAAAGGTATATACTATGAAAATTAGAGCGAGGGGCTTTGCCCCAAGCTCTTATTTTCATAGTATATACCTTTCTTTACAATATCCAATTTAGCACATATTTACAACTTGAGTAATCCTGTAATTAGTCTATTGATATGTTTTGGCTAACTGGATGTAGCTCATTTACGTAGTTTTGTAAATCTACTCACTATAATTAAGTTTATCATATAAGGATAAACTGTTTTAATAAAAGTTTAACTCCATTTTCCGGAATCAATCCTAATTGATTCTTAATTTAACCACATCAATAATACGTCATTTCGTGACGTCATTCATGCGTTATTCAAACAAGTGCAAAACTGCCAACATAGCTAACGAAAATTTTCAGCAGCAACATGAAGCCACCAAAAAGACTAAGAAAACCTAAGGGGATTGCCGGGAAATCACCAAATAAAAAGAAGAAAACACAAGGGACCCTACCAGAACTAGCGGGAGTAACGGACAAGGAGACGGTACCATTTCAGGTCGATATAGGCAGCATTTCTGTGGCCAGTGGTAGTGACCAACCTAACCTTGCGCCAGTTGACCAAACCCCAGGACAACATATGGCTTATGTGATGGCCGGAAATGACCAACACCAAGTACCTAGACAACCTACTACCGGTATGTTTAACAATACAGGTTTAAGTGATTGTAATAGGGGTTATGCACAGGGTCTTAATTTAGAGATCGTACACGAAAGTGTAACACCAATGTACACATCAAGTGTGTTTGACTCTGTAGGTGCCCATATTCCGGTAAAAATTAAGGAAAAGATTTGGGCTGGAGAATATATTGATTTAAATATTTTACTTAAATCTGCAAAAGATTTAGCCACAGATTCCCAGTTAAATGGCGATCTTTCAGTAAAAGGGGGGTTATTAACTATAACTCCACAAAGACAGAGCACCATTACAAATTTGCACGTATGGACATCTGCATTCATCATCTTTATGGATATAGTGCTAGAAAAATGGCCCAATAAAGGGCAAGAGTTCCTGAAATACATGTTTAACGTTCGACTAGCTTCATCTAGAGGGTATGGCTCAGGTTGGGCTATATATGATGAACAATACCGCCTTCGTAAGGCAAGATGTCCACAATCGTCTTGGGCAGAGCTAGACATGGAGCTGTGGGTTATGTACGTCTCTACTCCTCCAAGATTTGCTCATTCAGATACTAATTCTTTTGGGGGTCCTAAGGGTTCACAGTATGTCCAAAATACTAAACCAGAACAGGTACAAAGACCCACGGCAGCATGCAAGGGTTACAACTTCGGTAGATGTACTTATGGGGCAGCATGTAAATTTGAACATAAATGTTTCAGGTGCTCTGGAAACCACCCTATTGGGGCCTGCAAAAAGAGGTAAGGATTACGAGTTGTACTCTTTGGGATACTCCCCTATTTGTGTGAATGAAGTAGAAGAATCTTTAAAATTTTATCCGTATAAGGTAATAGCAAACGAACTTATACATGGTCTTCGATTTGGTTTTAAATTACAATATTCCGGTTCACGTTTACCTGTTAATGCAAACAATTCAAAAAGTGTGACTATTCATGCAGATCTTGTTAGAGAAAAAATAAATAAAGAGATTACTCTAGGTAGAATGGCCGGTCCTTTTGACCACCCACCTTTGCCAACTCTACGCATTTCTCCTATATTTTTGGCCGAAAAGAAGAACGGGGACTACCGTTTAATTCATAATCTTTCCTATCCCCTACATAACTCTGTGAATGACTTTATAGATGAGAAATATTGCTCTGTGCAGTATTCGGGTATTGACGACGCTGTTCGTTTGGTCCAAAATATAGGAATAGCCGGAAAACTTTCAAAGTCCGACGTTAAAAGTGCATTTCGTTTATTAAGGGTTTCACCTTCTGATTTTGACCAGTTGGGATTCATTTTTGATGGTAAATATTATTTTGATCGTTGTTTACCACAGGGAGCCTCAATCAGCTGTTCGCTCTTTGAAAAGTTCTCAACAGCGCTTCATTGGGTTACGGAACTTACCAGTGGAAATTCAAATATACTTCATTACCTAGACGATTTCCTTTTTGGAGGTGAAGCAAATAGTCCAACTTGTCAGGAAACACTTGAAACGTTCAAGAAAATTTGTTCAGATTGGGGGGTTCCATTAGCCGAAGACAAAACCGTTCAACCCACAGAAATTTTGACCTTTTTAGGTATTGAATTTGATACCTTAAAAATGGAAATGAGGCTCCCTGGGGAAAAACTGACTAACTTAAAACAAACTTTGCAGCTGTTTCTACATTCAAAAAAGGTAACCTTGCGCCAGTTACAGTCCCTGATAGGTTTGTTAAACTTTGCATGCCAAGTTATCGCCCCTGGAAGGGCTTTTTGCCGAAGATTGATTGATGCTACTTGTAACATAAGAAAACCACACCACAGGGTACGGGTATCATGTAATATGCGCGAGGACATTAAAGTTTGGACCTCTTTTTTAGAGCAATATAATGGAGTCACGGTCATGATTGATAGTTTATGGACTTCCAATGATATGCTTGAACTGTTTACAGACAGTGCCGGGGGTCAAAACAAAGGTTTTGGCATTTACTTTCAGGGGAAATGGGCACAAAGTTGTTGGCCAAAAGAATGGGCAGAGCATGATTTATTGAAGGACATTACTTACTTGGAACTTTTCCCAGTTGTTATATCACTTCATATATGGGGAGTACATCTTAAAAACAAACGAATCCTTTTCTATGTGGATAATCAGGCCGTTGTTACTATCATAAATAAGAGAACTTCTAAGTCGAATCGAGTTATGTCCCTTATGAGGAATCTAGTTTTTTCCACATTAAAATATAATATCGTTTTAAAAGCAGAACACATTCCTGGTAAAATTAATACCATAGCCGATTCATTATCCCGTTGTGATTTTAAGCGTTTCAGACACCTTTGCCCAGAAGCAGATCAGTACAAGACAGCAATTCCAGACCATCTTTGGACGTTTTAGAAATTGAATTAAATCATCTCCTTACCAGTTCTATGGCACAAAAAACCTGGAAAACATACAATACGGCAGTCGAATCCTTTAAAAATTTTCGATCAGCATACAACTTACATGATATTTGGCCAGCTCCGCTTAGCGATTTAATATTTTACATTGCCTTCCTTTCATTCAAGGGTCTGTCAGCCTCTACTGTCTTAACATATATGTCAGGAATAAGTTATCAACATAAGATTCAAGATTTAACAGATAGTACAAATCCTTTTTAGTAGGGAAAACATTAGAAGGTTTAAAAAGGTCAAATCCAAAAAAACCCGATTTGCGGGTACCAATTTCAATTGATTTGTTACGAAAATTAATCAGGTCACTTCAACATGTCTGTTTTTCGTCGTATGAATCCGTCATGTTTGCTTCAGCTTTTAGTCTAAGTTTTTTCGCTTTACTTCGCGTGGGTGAGATAGCTGCGGAAAGTAAAACTGATTTAGGGGCACATGTTATACAAATATCTGACGTTTCAGTTGTCAAATTTGATCACAAAGAAGAGCTTCGTCTGTGTATACGTAGTTCCAAAACAGATCAACTACACTCATCTTTAACTTTGATTATTAGTGAGCAAATCGACAAATCTCTGTGTCCCATTCACTTACTAAAGCAATTTTTACAAATTCGATATCCTTCATCCGGGAGTAATTTATACATACATTTTGATGGATCAAGTCTCACTCGTTATCAATTTTCGTCTATTTTACAAAAGAGTTTGTCATTCTCCGAAATCAATGGACATTTCAGAGCACATTCTTTCAGAATCGGGGGAGCAACTGAAGCAAAAAGGCTAGGAGTAGATGACGAAACATTAAAGAAATGGGGTCGTTGGACATCGGATGCTTACACAAAATACATCCGTTTGAACATTTAAAATTATAGGTTATACTTTTTAAAACGCAATAGCTTATTGAAATAATACATACATCAATTGTAGGTGTCAAAACAATTTGGTTAATAGGATCATCTATAGTATATTGGGCCAATAAAGAAGCTTCGTCTAGACCTGGGGGACTTCACCTTGGCCTACAGAATACAGGTGCTCATATGATTTGGATTGGTCAAAGGGGTATGAAGTGGGGTGATTTAAATACAGTCTTTGAACAAAGGTTGCTTAACCGCCCCCTTCCGAGTTTCCTTGTTATTCAACTTGGGTCTAATGATTTGGGTATATCGACATCAGAGAAATTATTCAGTGATATAGAATGTGACCTGCTTCGGTTACATGCATTGTATCCAGCTTTAAAAATAATATGGTCAGACATACTAATGAGACGGTATTGGCACAATGCCAATTGTGGTCAAGCTATTGAAAGGGCTCGCAAACGAGTAAACCTCCGGGTCAAAAACTTAGTTTTGAGCATCGGTGGATGTGCAATTAGGCACAGTAACATACGTGCTAAAGAAAGTAATTTATTTAGATATGACGGAACACATTTATCAAAGATTGGTAATGATATTTATCTAAATAATTTACAAGGAGCACTTGAACAGTTCATGAGATCCGGCGGACCAGCTGTTTTTCCTCAGTGAAATTGATATTATTATGAGAATTGTCTTAAATTTAGATTAGTTTAATAACAAGTGAAACTCGGTCGGGATTTTAAAGGGGCACCAATCAGTTTAATTTGGGGTTGTTTCAGGGGTAATTTCTTTGGCAGTGAGTGGGTATGCCCCACTCATTTGGCGGGATATGGCAAGATGAAAATGGAACATGTCCCCACATTGTACGTTAGCTTTTATTTGGGGTTATATTCTTCTGTGTTCCCACAGAGATTAGATTGGGTCTTCTTTGAATGTACCAAAGAGACCGGTTCCTGAATTGGTCCCAGTTTGGAACTTAAGGTGTTCTCTTTGAATTTAATAATTAATAAGCTGCAATGGAAACCAAAGAGTTCTTGGGGGGAATATTTGCTACGTATCGGGGTTCATTTTTCATACGATCTCTCTATTTAGCATTTAACGTAGAGGATTGTAGCTTTCATTGCCTACCAGTGAAGCACAGGCTTGCCAAAAATAATGGTTCGGCGGTTTGTACGTTCATCTTGCCTTATCTTGTCTGCGCAAAAAATTTAATACTGTAGCCATATCATTCCACATTCTTTGTTGATTATTATATTTATCTTTGAAAACAAAAGGAGCCGGTTTTACATTTCACACATACTACTATGGTAAAGAAAGGGTTTGATTGCACATGAGACATAATTAAGAAGAAAGCAAAAAATTGGTTGATCGCCCATGAGACATGTATTTAATATGAAGCAGTTCGGATCTTTGATTAATTAAGTTTATCATATAAGGATAAACTGTTTTAATAAAAGTTTAACTCCATTTTCCGGAATCAATCCTAATTGATTCTTAATTTAACCACATCAATAATACGTCATTTCGTGACGTCATTCATGCGTTATTCAAACAAGTGCAAAACTGCCAACATAGCTAACGAAAATTCCTACCTCCCTCCCCATCCACCACCAAAAATAAAGATAAGAAAAATTCTGCTGCTGTGTTTGTATTGTTTCAGGTTTTGTTGTGAAAGATGCAGCTATGCAGAGGAGTTGTGCAAAGGATATACTTGCCACTGGACTATAAACAGCTCAGCTTGAAAAGACAGTGCCTTATTGTCCGTGGATGAGAAACCAGTTTATCCGCATAGAATACTTGTTTAATGGACTTATTTTCAAGATTATTGACATTTGATATTTAACTATTTCTACAAGAAATTAACTTTTAATTCAGTATTTTATCATTTAAAATTTATTGTAAATTTAAAATAAATAGTCGTTACAGTATAGCTGGCGGGATATGGCAAGATGAAAATGGAACATGTCCCCACATTGTACGTTAGCTTTTATTTGGGGTTATATTCTTCTGTGTTCCCACAGAGATTAGATTGGGTCTTCTTTGAATGTACCAAAGAGACCGGTTCCTGAATTGGTCCCAGTTTGGAACTTAAGGTGTTCTCTTTGAATTTAATAATTAATAAGCTGCAATGGAAACCAAAGAGTTCTTGGGGGGAATATTTGCTACGTATCGGGGTTCATTTTTCATACGATCTCTCTATTTAGCATTTAACGTAGAGGATTGTAGCTTTCATTGCCTACCAGTGAAGCACAGGCTTGCCAAAAATAATGGTTCGGCGGTTTGTACGTTCATCTTGCCTTATCTTGTCTGCGCAAAAAATTTAATACTGTAGCCATATCATTCCACATTCTTTGTTGATTATTATATTTATCTTTGAAAACAAAAGGAGCCGGTTTTACATTTCACACATACTACTATGGTAAAGAAAGGGTTTGATTGCACATGAGACATAATTAAGAAGAAAGCAAAAAATTGGTTGATCGCCCATGAGACATGTATTTAATATGAAGCAGTTCGGATCTTTGATTAATATCATTGTAAAAATGGGATTTCAAAAGGCCCTTCAGTGACTTTAGAATGTAAAGAAGGTAGCTGCTGGTGTAAGTATGTTTATTGATATGAACGAAGCGTTGCTTTACTATACATGTACTTATTTACATGGTAAGATGACAAAATGAATTGACCGAGAGCAGACAATTCTTAAATTGCAGTGAAAGCTTTACATTCTTGAAAACATTTTTTTAATTTCACATAAAACCTAAAACTATCTTAAAAATGCTTTTGAATGAGTACAAACAGTTGGATCCCCCTCCCACATCTTTGGTTGAAACACCTTTTTAAAATGGCTGGATCTGCCACTGGTATGTACCCATAGGTAATCTAGTGGATAGTTTACATACATGAAATATTTGTCACTGGACATTAGGCAACCAATTATCGACCAATTTATGACTAAATATATCAAATTGCTTCATTGATGATTTCCCTTCAAAAGATTCATGGTTGACTCTTTTTGTGTACAAAGTAATTGCATGGAAGATAAAGGATTACAAATTTTAGATTGAGTTGTACGTTAATCAAGGTATAAAGCACCATTATTAATACTCTCTTTTTAAATGAAAGAAACTTTTTTAATTGTCAAAACAAAATTTAGATCAAAAGATTGATTAGTAGCTGTTAAAAATCTGTTTGAAAACTAATTACAAACTATTTAGTTAAATTTGGAACACATCATTTATTTCAAAATAGCCAGTAGCAATTTTTGTTCTAATATCTTGATTACAATACAATGAAATCTTACCCTTGTGGTCATTCATGCGTAGTTACTTAGTACACGGAAAAAGTATGTACTATGAAAATTAGAAGGCAAATTCAAGCAATTTGATTGGACGAGAAGTTGTAAGTATGTGCTAAAAAAATTATAAAAACAATATTAGCGGGACTATTGGTATCTATGCATGCAAGTACACGTTAAGTACCCCACATGTTAAATGGTTGGTTCAATGATTGGTTGATTGATAAACAGGTTTACGGTCACTTTCACCATTGTTGGCTACATCGTGGCGACCAGTATTTATTTTATGAACCAACTACAGTCCCCGGTGAAAACCATCGACCATCGGTAGAAGGACTTGCAATCCTTGTCAATTAAGATTGGAGTATAACGCACCTGCCACTTGAAGACTCGAACTCGCAACCTAGCTAGGCATTCTTATTAGTTTGGTATGAGAAAGACAAATGTATCAGTAGATGAGATAAAAAAGGAAAAAAATATATAAAAAAATAATCTAGACGTTATTAATTCTAATCAAATGTAGAAATTGTGATTTTCAAACCTGCATAAAAGCTCCCGTTTATGTGGCTAAGTTTGTAACGATGCTTTTTAAATACTTAAGTGCTTGCGTTAAGCTGGGGTCACACATTCACGATTTTTACTGCCGTCCTTGACAGGACCATTCCCGATTAAAATTTGTCAAAAGTCTGATCAAGATCCTGTGAATCGTGGATGGAAATTCGATTTGTATCTTTCGCCAGGTAAAATTCGACCGAGTCTGTCACGACTGCGTCCCGATTCTACCGAATGTAATCCGACAGAGATCAGATAGTGACAAGACAGTGAACCGACGCTGACGGAAGTTATCCGATCGAAAACTGTCGGCATAATCGGGATGATCAGGTACTGTCGGAACGTAATCCTATCACGGTCCGCTCTATCGCATTGCAAACGGCTTTGTCTGGTCTCAGTCGTATTGTATTCTGTTATTGTCGGGACTTCTCCAGATCATTCCCGTTCCACAGGACACCGTCCCGAATACACAGAACATTGTTAGGAATTCGATCCGATACAGCAGAATCTGTCACGACATAGGCACGATTGTAATCCGACTAGACAAAATCGGCTGAGTTTCCCCGAATGTTACGGGACGCACCTAACTGTCGGGGTGCTTTGCCGAACTATTCGGACCCTTCCCGACCAGTAGGAATCTGTTACGAACTAAAACGACTGCGTTCAGACAATAATAGGACATTCCAGATAATTGAGGATACTAATCCGACTTTTTCACTTTTCGTGTCGTATCGCTGTCTGATCTCAAACGGGAGCAATAATCGGCAATGTGTGAACCCCGCATTAACGTTAGTATGATTGTTGTTCATGGTACATTAAGCTGGGGTCACACATTTACGATTTTTACTGCCGTCCTTGACAGGACCATTCCCGATTAAAATTTGTCAAAAATCTGATCAAGATCCTGTGAATCGTGGATGGAAATTCAAATTTAAATCAAATTTGTAAAAAAAATATTTTAATTACGACAACAATCAGATATTGTTCAGGAAGCGACGATATTCAACCGTTTCCAAGCGAATTCGTCCCGATAATCCCGTTCTCAATCCGCTTCTAGTCCGATTTTTATCTTTCACATGGTAAAATTCGACTGAGTCTGTCACAACTGCGTCCCGATTCTACCGAATGTAATCTGACAGTGACTAGACAGTGCACCGACACCGATGGAAGTTATCCGTTCAAAAAACTGTCGGCATACTCGGGATGATCAGGTACTGTCGGAACGTAATCCTATCACAGTCCGCCCTATCGCATATTGCAAACGTCTTTGTCTGGTCTCAGTCATATTGTATTCTGTAATTGTCGGGACTCTGACAGGGGTATCATTGACGAATTTCGTATTAATAATGGGACTGTTCCAGAACGGAACCGGCAAAGACGGTTCGCAATCGACAAGATGGACTCAATCGATAGAAAAACAGCAATGAAAAATTCCTCCAGATCATTCCCATGCCAGAGGACACCGTCCAGAAAACACAGAACAATGTTAGGATTTTGATCCGATACAGTCGAATCTGTTACGACATAGTCACGCTTGTAATCCGACTAGACAAAATCGGCTGAGTTTCCCCGAATGTTACGGGACGCACCTAAATGTCGGGGTGCTTCGTCGAACTATCAGGACCATTCCCGACCCGTAGGAATCTGTGTACGAACTTATTCGACTGCGTTTAGACAATGATAGGATATTCCAAATAATTGAGGATAGTAATCCGACTTTTTTACTTTTCGTGTTTTATCACTGTTTGATCTCAAACGGGAGCAATAATCGGCAATTTGTGAACCCCGCATTAGTTATTTCATTTTAAGGTAGAGACTCGAAGTTACACTTTATGAATGAGGAAAGAGATAGACATTTAAGACGAAATTGTGTATGCTTTAACGAATATTAAATTTCAGGCAATTATGTTATAAATATTTTATTTGCTGATCTTTAATTCTGAACAAAGGAGATTTTGGATGGCAGCTATAAACACAATAATAACAAAATATCCGGCCACTATAAAATTGTAATGTAAAGTTTATTTAACAATATGCTTTTTATCTGATATCTATTTAGAACGACCATAGAGATCGATTAAAATGTCAAATGAAATGATCACGATAAAGATAATACACAATTTTCTTTGTGTAGAAAACAAGTTGAATATGTTTGTTTAATTAACATTAACCACACGACGAAGAAATATATAAGCTATTTATTAAAATTTGTATAGATGTCTTTTAAATTCATATTCAAAACAACGCTTTTTAATCAGCACAGTGTTGGCAGAATGATGCGACTTTAATATATACTCTACTTTTGTAAAAAAAAAAAAGAAAGAAATACAACCAACGACAAATGACTGTAATTATTAGCATGGCAAGAAATAAATGTTTAATTTAAGTATCCAAAAATTTTATCTTTGGAATGTAGGAAATGCTTCATTTTCTTTTTTTCAACATTACTAAAATATACTAAAATAGCTTTGCGTTGGACAAATAAGTTACAAAAAAAGAATTATAACCTTATATGTATTTTATGATATAAAAACTCTTAAGAATGGTGGGACGGACGGTTCAATACTCACTTGATCAAGATGCAATACTTGTGGACACATATTATTAGTTACATAGTGTACCAGTGACCTAATACGAAAAATATGGTGTCAGCAAATCCATGCAGATTGAGTATGATTCATATGTGATCCGTTCGTTATTCAACCTCATACTTATATATCGTATTACGTCACTATTACACTATGTAACTAATTTATCTTGTTGACTATCTTACCATGTGGTATTTCTACTAATAACCTATCAAAATAATCAAGTCATCTATATTTTAGAACTTAATGTCACTCGTCTATACAAAAAATGTCAACAATACACATTTATTAGCTTTAAATGTGTTTAATGGAGAGTTGTCTCATTGGCACTCATACCACATCTTCCTATATCTAATTAATGAATCTATTTCAATCATTCATATCAATTTCCTCTTCTGTTGACACCGTTCAGATTTTCCCTCAACACCGTGTTGTTCTCGCAAAGGGAAGTTACACTGTGTATTGAAATAAACCACACCTACTAACCTCATATGAAATATACACGGTCTCCACGCGGTTGCTCTTAACCAATCATATTCTTAGAAATGTAAAGGTGGTAAGATAATTTCGTTTAGCCAGTGTTGATTCAGAACCATTATCTTAAGCATGTCGGCAAAATTATTGATTTGTGTTGTGAACATAATCCGGAGTTGTACACACGTAGATATCAGAGGGTTTATCCAGTCAGTCGGAGAAATATCTAACACAATTTACAGAAGGATAAAACATATAAGAAAAAAAATTGATGTCAGCAAAACACTACACCAATATATATAGATAAAACACGGGCTCTTTCAAATAACAATTTAACCATCTGGAGAATAAACTGTTACATGTTTAAAAAAAACATTTGTAAATGCATTTGTTTACCTATCACAAACAGTATACTAGTATGATGGAGATATACTGAGATGCATACGTGCATGAGCCTAATAATGTTGGTGCTCTCAGTCGAAAGAGTTCCAGCTGTTAGTGACTTTTTACATATTATATTTCAAAAGTTATCAAATTTAAGTTGGGTTCATAAAAGATATATATAAACGCAGGAATTTAAAAGTAAATGGTGAATTCCACTTTTAATATTGTAAGGAAATTGCAATTGAAAAAAAGTATATTAAGTAGAAGAAATAAACGCCAATAACCTTTAAAAATGACTTACCGAACGTCTTCGTTTGATAAAAACGAAACTAGAGTTACTTTTCGTGGAAGCTCTAGTGTTTTTTGGAATTTTTAAAGGAAGTGAAATGGCAGAGATCCAAAAATCAAATGTATGAATCAATGAACGGATATATTAAAGTAAATGATATCGATTAAAATTGTTGAAGGTATTTAAATTATTCAATGTTAGACTTTTGAACGACTTTTTATTTAAATTATTTCACAGATTATTTGTAAATATTAAGTTTACTTTATTAAAACGTGAAATGCGTACAGTGGAGATCACTTCTAACCTCTCATTAAATCTGTCAGAATCTGTCAGGAGAACTGTTCTAGGACAGTACGTAGAACTGTCAGCCTGACACCTTTTAGTCAGTTCTAGCTAGAACAGTTCTAACCTAGAACTGATTTGGTCAGTTCTACCTAGAACTAATTTGGACAGTTCTACCTAGAACTCATCCTAACAGTTCTACCCTAGAACAGTTTTAGACAGTTCTAGCGAGAACTGACCAAATCTTTGGTCAGTTTTACTTCTAGAACTGTTCTACGATTACAATTGATGTCAAATTCTACCACTAGAATTGATTTTTAAATTCTACGGCTACAATTGATTTATAAATTCTACGGCTAAAATTGATTTATAAATTCTACGGCTAGAATTGATTTATAAATTCTACGGCTAGAATTGATTTATACGTTTTAAGAAATCTTTGTCTAAATATAAAGGCTTCGGCAAAATAGCGATTAATAGTAGAGTTTTGCTATTTTGCCGGTTTTATTTCAGATTTATAATCGGCAAGAGAACATGTTTAACCCCACCATATCTGCATGTATGTGCCTGTTTCAAGTCATGAGCACAGTAATTCAGTGATTTTCTTTTGTTGATGTGTCACACAAATTTTTGTTTTTCTTTCATTTTTTGTCCATACATTAGGCCGTTAGTATTATTGGGGGGGGGGGGGGGGGGGGGGGGCATTATTATTTGATAATTATCATTTGTTATTCCGTATCACATAACAAAATTATCTGACCTCATTAACCAAATGTAATATCTGTTTACGAGTAGTTTTCATATCTCGGACGGACCTGTTTAACAAAAATCTTTTAACCGCAGCAATCTAAACTGACATTATTTGCTCTTTCTTTCTGCAAATCTATATAGCTGCACAGGACTTCAGTTTTAATTTTAGGCCAAGAGGGACTGTAATATACAAGTTACAGCAATATTGGAAAACAATTTTGTTCGCACCAATTTATAATGCCAGCATGCAGGGGCAGATCCAGCCATTTAAAAAAAGGGGTGGGGGGTTCCAACCATGAGTAAAGGGAGGTTCCAACTATATGCTCCATTCAAATGCATTGATCGTAAAAAAAAAGGGGGTTCCAACTCCTGGACCCACCCCTTGATCCGCCAATGAGCATGTCCTCTTTTTATTCAAAATATTGAATCATAAACAAATATCAGTAGTTTTCATACTTCAGACTGAGTTGTGTAATAAAATCTTTTGACCGCTTCAACCAAAACTTACCATATTTGCTTTTTTTTTATGTAAATCTAAATAGCTGCACAGTAATTCAGTTATATTTTTAGGTCAAGAGGGACTGTAGTATATAAATAACTGCAATATTGGAAATTAATGACCACAATTTTTTTTCTCGCATCAATTGAGAGTGCCAGCATTTCCTATTTTTATTCAAAATATCGCATCAGAAAAAAATAACAGTAGTTTTCATACCTCAGACTGACTCATGTAACAAAATTATTTGTCTGCATCAATCAAAACTGACCATATTTGACAACATCAACCAAAACTGACCATATTTGACTATTAGTTGAGTGAAAACGTACTCCGATATATATATATATAAAATAAAAATTATACAAGACTAACAAAGGCCAGAGTCCCGTAACTTTGAACAGACACCAAAAATGCGGCGGGGTTAAAAACAAAATTTGAGATGCCACCCCTATACCTCTAGCCAGTGTAAAAAAACACAGCAATACGCACGGTAAAATTCATTTTAAAAGAAGTCCGAGTCCGATTTCAGAATAGGTAACAAGAGAAACTAAACAAGATAACAATGATGTATAGGACTACAAGACGTTACTGACATGCCAGCTCCAGACCACAATTAAACTGATTGAGAGATTATGTCTTCATCATATGAATACCAAGCCATTCCGTTAGGGATTAAGTATCATAGCATCATGAGATATATGAGATGAATATAACCAGTATCATGCCAACAACTGGATATACGTTAAAACTGGTTATACGCTAATGCTGCATGTAGTGAATGGCTGTAGATATTGCCTTAAGTCCAATTAATACTCATATACTCATGTTTTGTACAACAACCTATAACTGTCACATAATTATACTCAGCTGTGTACAAGATGAACAATTCTAGGCGTAGTTTTTCTGAACTATCTCACTAAAACCGTAAAAAGAAGAATACATGGCATTGTACCAGAAGAAATCTATATGACCTCGAGTTCTCAACTTTATGTTTTCATTCATTTATTTTTTGTTCAGTAAATATGAAATTAACAGTTTTTGTATCAGGCATCAGTTAAACTTTGAAGAAAAGGTCATATTACCTCTTTCAATTGTTAAATGATACTCAAGGTTATAATTATACACATCTCATTTAGATAACCAATCGATTAAGTTCGTTTCTACGCACATGATTTCTTTTACATTTTTTGTGTTTGTTGTAGTTTTTCATCAAAATTAAAAATACATGTTCTCTCAACTATAAAAAAAAACATTAAATTAAACAAATGTCTTTAAAACTATTTCTTTTTAATTTAAAAAAACCAAACAGTCATAAAAAGTAGCCCCGTATTTTTGTAGTCCCCTTCAAAATGTCCCCTAAAATGTTATTACAATCAATATAAGCATTGTCCGTGTCACAGTTCATAGGTCGTCAGGGTCCATCATAGTCTCGTCAATGTTATTTTTTGATATTCAGCATTTTCTTTAATAAACCACTTCTACCTCTGTTTGACTTGAGGGCATTTTTCAAGTTGTCGAAATTCAAGCTCCTCTTCTCACTTGGTTTTGGTGGCAGCTGTGGAAGATCGTGTCCTGATCCGGAAGACTTTTTGATACCAAATGATCGTTTGTCCTTGCATCCCTCTGGTTCATATAGCAGCCATACGCAACCCCAGTAATCTTCTGCTTCTTTACAAAATTCGAAAGGCGATGTTTGCAACACGGCTTGCCAGATAACAGCTGAAACAACATCCCGACCTCTTCCGTTACAATTTCCGGAACAAACCTTATCAATAACAGCGTTTATGCAATCTTCTAAGTTGAAATCTGTACCTTCTTTGACTTGGCATGCTTCTTCGCGAGTGTGAACTGTTTCAAGGTCAACTCCATTTGTCCAAGCGAGAATTCCTAGAAAATCCGACCCAGGACTTGCATGGACACAGCTGTAAACGCTGACCAACAAAACGAACAACATCGATTTTATCCTGAAAAATAACATATTTTTCATTAGATTACATGCTGTTTATTTTTGTGATAAACCTTAAATTTGTTTTATCAAAAGTGACAGGTACGTTTCTTAATATGCATATTTTGGGATGTATTTAAAAAACATGTCAATAGGTTCTTTAAATTTGATACCTTTTGTACATAGAATGTCACATTCTCTGCATGTTAAAGACCTACACTTTGAGGGTTCCAAATGGTCAATTTGTTGCAAGGCAAAATGTTTTCCCATGGCATTGTTTACAGTGGCAATTCCCTATCGTTCTACCTTGTACAATCTACATAACATAGTCAAAGGTGTTATGATGACATTGTTGATGTTCTAATGGGGGGGACGTCGTGTATACCCCGGCAGTTTCCTGAATATATACTGACATCTCTGTGTTGTTATCCAGTCACAAAACTCGACTCATTTGTAATCCGTAATATAAAGGAATATCAATCAATACATCTGTTATAATAATTCGGGTTAAGATATATATATAAAGTATTTAA
The DNA here is from genome assembly GCA_019925275.1 of Mytilus edulis. Lineage (NCBI taxonomy): Eukaryota > Metazoa > Mollusca > Bivalvia > Mytilida > Mytilidae > Mytilus > Mytilus edulis. The sequence continues at coordinate 83,628,500 of CM034354.1, read as the reverse complement.
CTGGTTTTTTTTCTCTTGTAAAGTGTTGTCTCATTGACTTATGTGCACATCGAATCTCTTTTTATTAATTACCATTACATATAAAACATTTTTAAAAACACGAAGCTTGTGAACATGCCTTCTTAAGGTCGCCAATTTTTTTTTCACTGCGATATTAAAGTCAATATTGTTTTTAATTCATATTTGTAAACGCAATCAGGTTTTGGAAAAAAACACAGTTTACCAGGCAAAGGGTTGAAATAACCTTAATAAAGCTTAAAGGGTGGTGTCGCAGGTATTACACTTGAAATTATTATTCTTTATATCAGTGTTTAAGATTATACCTACACAAATTATATTTACAATAGCCATGTGACAGGAACATTTCTTTTACCCAAATTTAAATGTTAAAAAATGTAATCGAAATTATTAAATAAAACTGATTTTTTTTTTAATCAATATTAAAATTACATTTCTATTTTATTTGATGATTTTTCAAAGATCTCGCGTCGCCTTATAACACTACGTCCTACAACACACGTCCGACAAAATGTACCGAATAACAAAAGTTTAGCCAGAAATATTAATAATTGAAACTTATGTTTTTTTAAATTCATGTAGGTAAATCCTTTTTCTTCATCTCGAATTCCCTTTATTGACAATACATTGTTAAATATATCCACTATTTCAACTTGAAACACGTAAAGAGTAAAGGTAATACGAAAATTCAAGTAAATTAAAAGAAGCTATCAGATCAATTAATTTAAAATAAAAAAAACTTACATTTTGTATCTGTTTTCTGAATACCTCTGGCAATAATTTAAAAGTGAAGAAAACTGGCATTTATACAAGAATTACTTTCTCAAATTGACCAATCAAAAACGTTCATAAAACATTCACCCTAGTTTACTTTTTTCAAAATAACTAAACTTATTTCGAAATACATTAATAAAAAGTCGCTGACAAAACATTTTTAATTATTCAGATCTCAATAAACAACTCAGTTTTTAACCCATATTTCTCTCTTTTGTGTCAAAAGATATAGAATTTATTTTTGTTTAAATCAAAGATCTCATTCACGTATTTTGTTGACAGATTTTTGTTTCACCGGTCTTTTGTTTTTCAGTCGAACAATGAGTTCAAGGTTTTTATTATCTGACCAATTCATTTGAATACAATGTGTTTAAATTACACTTTATCGTCCTCATTTCTTTAAATTGTCAACATAAAAAAGTTTCAGTTTACAGAAACTTCAAATCTAGTTTTATAATCTAAAATAATCTACGCTCAACAAGTAAACATCTAAACCAGCTTGTGTGAAAACTAAGTATTAAAAAAATGGAGTCAAAATAAACTGACATATATCCAAACTGAGAAATATTGGACTGACGTGAAGAAATGGTGTCAATATATACTAAAATGGGACAATAATTTATAAAACGGAAGCGTAGTGCAGTAAAATGTAACAAACAACTTCATGCATTTCACGTCCAACCCCTTTTTTCCTTTAGTAAAAAAACTCTTTTTCAAATACCAATTTTTGACTACTGAGTATATAACTTTTTCGACAGGTGGTTCGAATAGTTGAAGCTTACAATTGGTGTGAGTTGGAGGCAAACATATATTATTTCCTATGATATTGCAATTGACGCGTTTAGAAACGTATAAAACAAATTCATAAAAAAGCATTGCATTTTTATAGTTGAATTCGTTATAATTATGAAAACAGTGTATTGAATAAAAAGTTTGCATGATGTATTTTTTATAGAATACGGATCACATAACTGTGACCATTCAGCTAATAATATGTATACATATATGTATGACGTCTTGACTGGAGTTTGATGATGTTCCAGACACTATGAATGTTTAGACCATATGTGTATGGCCATGGCCAAATCAGTATACTGATATGGTCCGAGTATGGTCGGACCATACAAGTTTACTACTCTTTTGGTTAATAATGGACCAGACAATACGAGAATTAAGACCATATCAGGTTTTTTTCTCTCGAAAAGTTCTATCTTGCTTTGCAGGAACAGATAACTCATTCTCTGAACAAAAAACTGCACAAGTTACTATCTGAATTCTTTAGGTTTTACTTATTGTCTAAATCTTGGTATCTGTTATTTTGCATTCGTTAAGAGTCATTTCAAGTCGAAGTGAAAGCTAATGCGATTGGGGCGTGGATTTTTCTCCTGTTTTCTGTGTCTAACTTATTTTTTCAGAATCAAAATTCTTTTTATTTCCACTTATTTCATGACATTGGTGTATTCTTTCTCCTATTCATACAATCTTACTTTCGTCGTTATATCGTATGAAAAGGAGCAGGAACACATTTACTAAAATTAATTTTGAAGGAGATATGATCAGAAAAAAACAAAAAAGAACATGATCATTAAAAACATTCAAATTAATTATTAAAAAAAATCATAAGTAAATTAAAGGATATGAGTTTTATTTATAAAGTGAACTAACTTATGTATTATTTTAATAACTGTCAATACTTTTCATTTAAGTATTGGTAATTAATTTACTATAAATTTTTTTTTTAAAAGTCATAAATTGAAATTTCAGTAAAATTTGGTACATGTAATATATTTATTTAACTTTAAATGATAAATGTATTGAATTGTGAAATACTTGCATTACAATATTGGGTCATTTGATGTAACGAAAAATTCAAAATTAACGCAGGGGGTCATACATGGGTCTTCGTAACAAATATTCAACCTTTTTTTTCAAAAACTAAATAGGTTAATAAGGAAGTAATATCCCTTGATAATATTTGAAAGACACTTTAGTTAATAATTCATGTACAAAGATAACTATAAAGGAGTCATTTAAATTTTGCAGTTAAAAGTCGTTAAAAAGGTGTTATGTATTTATCTCGATGCAATAAAGCTTAAATCAATTGAATGTTTTAATATTTTATAGTAAATATGAAACTAGATCGAGATCGACTAACGCGAGACTGATTAATTTCCATGCAGTTTATTTTAGACCTTTTTTGTACGGCCGTTTAGAAATTGCCTTAATCTTGATCTTAATCTTAAACAACAAAACAGAATCTCAGAGCTTTCCGTTATTTTTGCTCCGGTAGGAAAAAATTGTTATACAATTATGTTCGACGTTTTATATACTTAACATGTTATTACGGCATGTACGGGTCATATTTTCACAACCGCACAAAATTACAAAAAGACGTATACAAATGCTATATTCTTGAAATTTAAAGTTAAAGGGTATTTAAAGCATTCTTTCTTACATAAAAAAATCGTCAACTTTTTAATAATTGATATGGACGTGGAGTTAGAGGCCGATTCGTTGTTCGTTATTCGATACTAGAATATTTAACCGACTGCTAGATTAGTCGGTTAGATATTCAAATGTCATAGGTGAACATAATAATAAAAATAATGAATATTCGATAATAATAAAAGCCGGATAGCTTTATAATCAAAAGGCGTAAACCATTTGTGTAAATCGCACATTAGTCTTATGAAATATAAAATGTTATCAACAAAATGCACTTTTGTTAATCATATTAATAGATTAAAACAAGCGATCGCTCTTACATTTTTATTAGTAATCTTTAAAAAATACAAATTTAAATAAGTATGACAAGTCAACCAAAACACCAAAGATATTCAGCTAAACATCGTTAAGAATTTAGGTAAAAGAGCACAGGGCGATGGATGAACCTTCCTGATCTCTAAATATTCATAATAATAGGCAAATAGTCAGTAATTTCAAATATACAAATGATCCCAAAGGAATTAACATAAACTGTTTGTCTTTGTGTTTACAGAAGACTCAAAGTGCAACTTTGATATTCAAAATGTATTCTGAAATCCTACGGTGACCGCTTACAAAATGTACATGACGTTGAGAACCCCTAGTCTTTCAATTTCATTAAAATGCAATGCTATTTTAGAATGTATATATGTGACTGCCTAGACGCAGCCCAGCTAAACCTATGTGCTAAATCGTTACGGACTAACAAATCAAAGTCAATACTGTGAGATAGTATTTATTCCGTTGCACATCTATATGGTGAAAAGCTACAATAAAACAAAGACAATCGATATAAAAACAGATAATGTAACATTTCAGACAAATCAACAAAAATAGTATCAAATAATAGAAAATGTAAAGTACCTCTAATGGAAACATATATTTCAAAATAAGAATTCAGTACACAAACTAAATATATTCAAAGTATCAACTTATTCGCAAAAAAGCAATTTATCTACTGTCAAGTTTACACACAGTGACATTTCTGACCATATTCCAACTGAAAACATATTATCGATTCACACTTTGCTCACAGTGATTCAAATTCGCATGTGGTTATCTAAAATTGTTTGCATCGTCAAAAACTTATAAAAACAATTGCAGTCTATCAAAATGAATGTGTTTACACTATATATACATAAAAAAGGTAAGTATAAGTGACTTACATCGTGGCATCAGAAGGATTGTCCAAGAGAAAATTAACGTGACTTGACGGAAGTTTATGAAAATTGTAATACAAAAAATACAGTCCGGTTTCTTTCCGGAAAATAAATGAATGTGAAACATGAGACATGACACTCCTCGCCTGATATTATCTATATCATATTATAATGACGGAGTCAAAAATTTATCTAGCACTATAATAATACACAACAACAAATATCAACAAGTCAAATTGTCCATTGAAACTACATATTGTTAGTTTGGTGAAGTACATTGAAACTACATATTGTTAGTTTGGTAGTAGCACAATCAACTCGCTCACGGGCCTTGTGAATGTTTTCCTGTCTTTTCCTAAACGAACATCGACCTTGCGCACACGGTTGTCATCGCTTGTGTGTGTTTTAATAATGATTCCCACTGGCCATTCATTCCTGTGTAGAGATTTACCGCACATGAGAACAACATCACCTTCTTGTGCGTTTTACGGTCCGGCTGAAATTTAGATTTCCACCGGTGCCAGAACTGATTTGCGAGATGCTGAATACCTTTCAACTGCTTCTCGAAGAGATTCTTTGCTAAGTCATCCTTCTCAAATGCCGACAAAACTTTACTTGAAGTAGAGCAAATTTTGTGTAGCCGTAAATTTCCTTCTTCTAGTAGAGCTGACTGAGCTCTTTTGAACAGACTAACTGCTTCTTCACTCGTACTGTGTGACGACAGTGCGTCATCAACATAAAAGTTACGATAAATGTAATTCTTGACATCCATACCTGACATTTCACCAGTAATATCGGCAGTTTTCTGTAAACCACAGGTAGCCACGGCAGGACTTCGACTGTTGCCAAAGACCTGGTGCACCTTCATTATAAAATTCACAAGTTCTTTTGTGAGGTCATTATTCTCATGCAAGACGAAACGTAAGTAATCTCTGTGGTTACTACTCGCATAGAAACTATAAAACATTTGATGCAGGTCAGCTATCACAGCAACTTTCTCCGTCCTAAATCTGATGAGCACACCAAGCAAATTGTTAGTTAGATTAGGACCAGTCATTAAAACATCATTAAGGGATAGTCCCTGAAACTTAGCTGATGAGTCGAATACGATTCCTATACGGTCCTTTTTCTGTGGATGGTAGATCCCTAATAAAGGTAGGTACCAACATTCACTATTTGGTTCTAGTACTGGAGCACGTTCTGCATGCCCATTTTCAAACAGAGCTGTCATGAATTCGTTAACGTGCTGTCTCTTAACGGGATTCTTCCTAAGAGTTGCGTCAAAGCTCCTGGCCCTATGCAAGGCTTGTGTGCAGTTGTTGGGTAACTGTTTACGATTAGGTTTGAAGGGAAGCGGTGCTAACCAATTATGACTGTTGTCGTCTCTTTTCATTTCAGTGTCCATCAGTTCTAAAAAGCGTCGATCTTCTATCGATAAACTCGGTTTGTCGTCATCTTTCGTAATCTTAAACAGGTGTTTGTCTTGTTCACAATCAGAAACATGAAATTTACTACCACAAGGTTCTAGCACTGAAGACTTTCCATTAACATCTATAAAAGTTTTCAAAACACTTGCATCTTTGGGAATGTGAGCACCGTCCAAGCACGATTCACCGACAATAATCCATCCTAATTTTAATCTTTGTGCGTATGGCTGATATGGCTTGCCAATCTTTTGATCCAATACGTGGTGCGCTTGCATCAAATCTCTACCAATAAGAAGTAATATTTTCGCCTCAGCATCAAGAGGAGGTATAAATTGAGCAATGGATGCAAGGTGTTGGTAATTAGCAGCTACGTCACAGGTAGGTATATCATTTCGATTATTCGGTATCAGGTCACACTCAATGAGAGTAGGAAGCTCAAGATTCTGTCCATCTAGAGATTACACAACAAAACCACTTGCCCGTCTGCCGTTCATCATAACTGTACCGCTACAACTACTTAATGAATATTGTCTCGACTCTGCTTCGATGCCAAAGTAATCAAGTATCTCTCCATGCACAAGTGAGGAATTGCTTTGTTCATCTATAATCGCGTATATACGCATGCATGAGTTTGGTTTCTGTGCGTGTAATATGTCTAATAATACAATTTTCGCACATGATTTTTCTACGCCGCCTTTGCAAACTTCAGTGCATTTTGAATTAACTTCCTCCTTTGGGGAGTTCTCCTCGCCATACTTTGAGACACTTGCTTCTGGCTTTGATTTAATTCCATCTTGAGATTCAATTTTGAAGACATGCATAGCGGTAGTATGTGAAGTTCCTTTACATTCCGAACACTTGACGTTTTCATGACAGTCTTTCCTGAGATGCTTTGAAACACAACATCTAAAACAGATACCGTGCTGTTTCAAAAGTGATCTTCTTTCATCCTGTGTCTTATGTCGAAAAACACGACAGTCATCAAGAGAATGATTCGCATTGTGAATGATACATTTAGGAGTGTTAGTGTTGTTATCAATTTCCGTTTTTGCTACTGAAACATTACGATAATTGGTTCTAGGTTCATGAGACATTCCACTAAATTCAAAGTCAAAACTAGGGTCATTCATTATTTCTGCCATTTCAAGAACAAAGTCACAAAAGAAGGTAAAGGGTGGAAAAATGACACAATGTTTTCTTTTGTAAGAGGCTGCACGATCACGCCATTTACTTTGTAATCCTGCTGGTAACTTTGAAACTGTCGGATTAACACCCATAGATGTATCATAAAAAGTCAGCAGTGCAGAATATTCAGGTTTTTCCTTTACTGCTTGAATCTCAGCCAGAACATCTGAGAGTTCATATAGTTTGTTTTTGTCCTTGTAAGTGATTTTCGGCATAGAACTTAACTTCATTTTTAACGCAGTTTCTACTTTCTCTGGTGATCCACAACGACTGTCCAAACGATTCCACGCACGTTCGAGTGCGCTTGTCGGATAACCTGCGTTAGATACTTTGATGCTTATCACTTGTTTCCTTGAGTTTACACCTGTATACTGTAACAAAAGGTCCAATTCCTCGGTGGCGGTGGCGCCAATTTCATGTACAACACATTAAATGTGTCCTTCCACGAGACATAGTTTTCTGGGCAATCATCGAATTTATGTATTCTCGATGAAAGTAAATCCTTCTTCATCAGAAACATAGCGAAATCGTTGTTAACATCTTCTTGCTTAACATGCTTAATAATCTGACCAGTCTCTTTTGTTGTTGGCAGATTGCTAGGTTTAAAACTAGGAACAGAAGGATCAAGTTGAGACGGCTTTGAAATATATTTCTCTTTGTCATTCTCTTTACTCAGAATTTTATTTTGGTCTTCAACATACCTTTTCGTTAATTGGATTTTTACAATTTCTGATCCATTGTCACTAGATTCTGACTCAGTTTCATCTTCTTCAATTGCATTTAACTCGGCCATAGCAACAGCTGCCTCTTTTCTAGCTGATAAACCTTTCTCTTTAGCCGCGAGTTTGGCCTTTTCAATAATGCATGTAGCTTCATATTCTGCCTTTTGCGTCAGCAAGTCTGATTCTTCTTGTGCAAATTCTAATTTCTTACGTGCAGTTTCTGCAGAAATCTTTGCCTTTTGTCGCAGTACTGAACTGTTACTTGATCTAAGAGAAGCTTTGGATAATGATTTCCTTGAAGTTTTCTTGTGAGATTTAACAGAAGGTTCTTTGAGTGTAGATTTCGGCTGAAATCCTGTTGTTTCAGCAAAACTTGATCGGATAAGTCCTTCCACTTTGTAGACAAAGTCTTCCCTAAATTTCGTGTGTTCTTCTAGTTCAATTGTCGCTTCAGCTGTTTTCGTATGTGTAAGAAAACTGATGTAGTCATCAGACTTTTTAATGTATTTTTCTAATGATAGTTTGAGTAATTCTAACGTATCATGGTCCATTTGTCCAGAAGTAATTTTAAAACAGTGTTCGTCTATCTTACTTGAAACACGTTTTAAAGTTTTTATGTGTTTAGAATGAAATTCAAAACAGTGTGGCTGTGGCCATTGATTGACACATTAAATTCATCCATTGACTGGGACAATTTACGTGAACGTTTGTCTGTAACGACCACTGTTCACGACGTACCTACGATAGACATTTAAACTTTGGGGTTACCAAAGGTTTTTTAATGCCTTTAATTATAAAATGATTCGAAAAAATAATCAGGAATAACCTTTATGTTTTGATTTATATAATTGATATAAATCAAAACATCGTGTTATTTCTGATTAATTTTTCGAATTACTTTATTAAGGTGTTGAGAACCTTTGGTGACCCCATAGTTTAAGTGTCTTTAAAAAGTACATAGTGAGCATTGGTCGTTACATACAAACGTTCACCTAAATTGTCCCAGTCAATGGATGAATTTAATGTGTCAATCAATGGCCACAGCCACACTGTTTTGAATTTCATTCTATCCATTGTTGTGTGAAACAACTTAAGTCCTTTTTCCGTCATTGTATGTTCTCTCTGTTTTAAATCATCAACAGTTTCTGCTGTATCCATGCTGATTAATGGATCTTTTCACTGTGAAAACATATGTGCTAAATCGTTAGGGACTAACAAATCAAAGTCAATACTGTGAGATAGTATTTATTCCGTTGCACATCTATATGGTGAAAAGCTACAATAAAACAAAGACAATCGATATAAAAACAGATAATGTAACATTTCAGACAAATCAACAAAAATAGTATCAAATAATAGAAAATGTAAAGTACCTCTAATGGAAACATATATTTCAAAATAAGAATTCAGTACACAAACTAAATATATTCAAAGTATCAACTTATTCGCAAAAAAGCAATTTATCTACTGTCAAGTTTACACACAGTGACATTTCTGACCATATTCCAACTGAAAACATATTATCGATTCACACTTTGCTCACAGTGATTCAAATTCGCATGTGGTTATCTAAAATTGTTTGCATCGTCAAAAACTTATAAAAACAATTGCAGTCTATCAAAATGAATGTGTTTACACTATATATACATAAAAAAGGTAAGTATAAGTGACTTACATCGTGGCATCAGAAGGATTGTCCAAGAGAAAATTAACGTGACTTGACGGAAGTTTATGAAAATTGTAATACAAAAAATACAGTCCGGTTTCTTTCCGGAAAATAAATGAATGTGAAACATGAGACATGACAATATAATATATATACAGATCATATCAAAAAAAATTCGCAGAATAATGGTATCTTAGATGTCTAAGTAGGACTGAAACTGTCACTTTTCGGGTAAAAATCGTCGACAATTCAGATAAAAGGGTACAGGTTGATGTTTAGAACTTCATGATCTCTTATTCGTCAAAGTGTTATGCAAAAAGTAGTTATTAGAAATATACAAATGACACCAAAGTACTTTGTCTTGTCTTCTATATTTACGGAGTGTTAAAAATTTTGCAAAAATGTTATAGACATTAAAAGACTAAGAGGGTCTTGTTGTATTTTCAGTTGTTTACCAGTATGTTTTTCCTATATATTTTGATTATCAAACTTTTTGAACCCTCAATAAACATAGAAAAGCAGAAGTTTGCATGCACTACTTCTGATTCAGCACGGTGAATATCAATTTTCTTCAAACAAATATGGTGTTTTATTCAAAGTGCAGCTCATATAGAAAAACTTACTTAAATAATACCATTATAGAATAATATGTTTAAGAAATAATTCATGGAAGCCATAGATTGTTGGAAATTTACAAATGGCCTTGGCAGTGATATTCGCATTTTTCTCTTGCTTAGTTTTGTTGTTTCGCAAGATCTCGCTTAGATATTTGGAATATGATATCGTATAGTTTATACGCTTTTAAAACTAACAACTGCGTAACCAAAAACTTTACGTTGTAAGAGTTATCTCCCAAAACACGGTTTTCTTCTGGCCAGTACTTCTTCGTAACCATAAAAGATTGCAACAAAATCATTTTACCAAATTGCTCGTTACATCTTCAGGATAAGGATATTCATTGGACCGAAGCTATCCGATGACTCCATTTTAGAGTTATTCCCCCTTATGTTTTTGATATAAGTGATTTGCATTTTTAACTGGTAAACCATAAGTGATAGAGAACTGGGGTCTGTAGATTTGATGTTCTTGGTCCAAAAAAAATGAAAATGAGGTCCATGTCAAAGGTCAAGGTCAAGTTATAAATTTTGATTTTGGCTTATTTTCACTTATATTCATAAACCCTATAACATGTTGACATCTTATTTTACAAAATTGTTAGTTGCAACATGTCGTAACACTTAAGTTTTGATTGCAAGGGTACGTTGACCATAAATAAAGAGTCTTCTCCACTTTTATATCTAGATTAATGCGTTAAGTGATACAACTCCTTAACCAAACAACTCATTAACCAAACATATTACAGAGCAAGGGTCTTTTGATTTGAGGTCCTTGCTTTATGATTTTGAAATTGAGGTCAAGGTCAGAATCAAATTGGACGTTCTAGATTCTGACCTTTGATTTAAATTCATATTTATACATCATAAAACCATAGGAATTGACATTTAAACTGAATTTCAAAGTTTTCATAACAAAAATATATTGTAAGTGGTGGAAAGACCTTCAATTGTTCTGTGAACAAATGATTTTGAATTATTTATTTTTTTCTTCCGCCTAATTTTTTTCTTGTGTAGTTTGGTTGTTTCATAAGATGTCCTTAAATATTTAGAATATGATATCGTATAGTTTATACTCTTTTAAAATTGACAACTGCGTAACCAAATACTGCACGTTGTAAGAGTTATCTCCCCAAACACTGTTTTTCTTGTGACCACTACTACTTCGTAACCGTAAAAGATTACGACATAATTATTTTACCAAACTGCTCGTTACATCTTCAGGATTAGGATTTTAATTTTGACCGAACCTATCCAAAGACTTCATATGAGAGTTATTCCCCTTTTGTATTTGATATACGTGATATGTATTTCTAACTAGTAAACAATAAGTGATATAGGCCTAGGGTCCTTGGATTTAAGGTCCTTGGTCCAAAAAAAAAAAAAAAAAGGTCAAGGTCAAAGGTCAAGGTCATATTCTAAATATTGATTTTGGCTTATTTTCTCTTATTATCAAAAATCGTAAAACATATTGACAAATCATTTTTACTAGATTGTTAGTTGCGACATGTTGTAACACTTCAATTTTGATTGTGACGGTACGTTGACTGTAAATGGGAGTTTTTACCCCTTTTATATTAAGAATAATGCGTAAAGTGATATAACTCATTAACAAAACATATTACAGACCTAGGGTCTTTTGATTTGAGATCCTTGGTTTATGACCTTGAAGTTTAGGTCAAGGTCATACGCAAATTAGACGTTCTATATTGTGACCTTTGCTTTAAATTCATATTTATACATCATAAAGCCATAGGAACTGACATCTAAACTGAATTTCAATGTTTTCATATCAAAATATATTGTTAGTGGCGGAGAGACTCTGAACAATTGGTTTTTAATTATATTTTTTTCTTCCTCCTAATTTTTTTTTTCTTGCCTAGTTTTGTTCTTTCATAAGATGTCGCTTAGATATTTGGAATATGATATCGTTTAGTTTCTACCGTTTTAAAATTGACAACCGCGTAACCAAATACTTTACGTTATAATAGTTATCTCCCAAAACACTGATTTGCTTGTGATCTCTACTCCTTCGCAATTGTAAAAGATTACGACATAATTATTTTACCAAATTGCTCGTTACATCTTCAGGATGAGGAAATTCATATGGACCGAAGCTTTCCGGAGACTCCATAGAGAGTTATTCTCCCTTATGCATTTGATTTTAACAATATGCCTTTCTAACTAGTAAACCATAAGTGATAGAGACCTAGGGTCTTTTAATTTAAGGTCCTTGGTAAAAAAAAATGAAAATTAGATCAAGGTCAAAGGTCAAGGTCATATTCTAAATTTTTATTTTGGCTTATTTTCACTTATTTTCAAAAAACGTATAACATATCGACATTTTACTTTCACTTAATTTTTAGTTATGACATGTCGTAACTTATAAATGTTTGTTTAAAGGGTGCATAGACAATAAATGGAAGTTTTTGCCCTTCTTACATTTGGAATTATGCGTAAAGTGATATAACTTATTAACCATACATATAAAGGACCTAGGGTGTTTTGATTTAAGAACTTGGTTTCTGACCTTGAAATTGAGGTCAAGGTCATAGGTTAATAGGACGTTCTAGATTTTGACCTTTGCTCTTAATTCTTATTTTTACATCATAAAGCCATAGGAGCTGACATTTTAGACTGATTTTTAATATTTTAATATTAAAATGGATCTTTACTGGTGGAAAGACCTTCAATTGTTCTCTGAACAATTGGTTTTTAATTGTTTTATATTTTCTGAAGAAAGTAAACTCTCCCCCAAAATGCACCGATTATATTTGATTTTCCTTTTTTGTTTGTTGTTACTCGACCGAGTTCTTTTGAAATTGATCATCCTTAGAATAATTAAATACTTTTGTTCTATTTAACTATAATTACATGTTGTAATATATAACAGCGATGACGGGAAGTGTTCGTAGGAAGGAAACATATATTTTGAAGTAAAAAAACAAAATGTATATCATCTGGAGGACAATTCAGGATCTTTGTAATAAAAACGGAAAAGTGAATAAAATATAATTTATTACAATCACAGGAGCACAAATACATGTATACAAATAACGATATTAGAGCTCGATATAGTGTTAAGTCACCTTCCAACTATTGAAGACCGTATGCTAATCTTTTAAAGTGATATTGTATATTCATGTATTTTTCTTACTGTCTTAATGAAATCTACATTTTCTTTTCTTTACTTCGCCGTTTCAGAATCTAATACATCCTGGGTCAAATTTACAAAAGTGTACACTAAACGTCACGATTGGTTAAAATGTCATAAACAATGGAAATTCGACCAATGACGTGACGTTATTTTCCGTTTGCGGTACAAACAATGAAATTACCTATTATTCTTTAGAAATGGCTAATTTATAACAGGACTCGATTAATCATACAACATTTTATATAAAGGTATGATTGCTAATAAAAAGAGAAAGCTCTCGACCAGGCCAGATACGTAGAAGTTAGTAACTTTGTGTACAATGTATATAAAAAAGAAGATGTGGTATGATTGCCAATTAGATAACTCTCAAAAAGAGACCAATATAACACAGAAATCAACAACTATAGGTCACCGTACGGCCTTCGATTGTGAGCAAAGCCCATACTGCATATTCAGCTATAAAAGGCCCTGAATGACAATGTAAAACAATTCAAACGGGAAAACTAACGGCCTAATTTATGTAAAAAAAAAATGAACAAAAAACAAAAATGTAACACATCAACGAAAACCCACTGAATTGCAGGTTCCTGACTTGGAACAGGCACATACATTAATAATGTGATGGGTTTAAACATATTAGCAGGATCCCAACCCTCGCCAATCTGGGACAGCGGTATAACATTACAACATAAGAACAAACTATACAAATCAGTTGGAAAAGCTTTACTCATCAGATATACACAAATACAAGTGGACGTGGCCGGGTACTTTACATCCCAACAGCAAAAAGAGACTAGGTGCAGGTCTGAGAGTACTCGTAGTTAACTGACAGCTTGTTCAAAGCCAATAACAACTAACAATCATGCATCCAAGACGTAAAGCATTGATGATATTATAATAATCTAGACTGTAACGCATTATGTTAGAGCATACTATATGTTTCAGGATCTTGCAGCGAATGCATGTTTGAGATACTTAATTAGCGGAAATGCACAAATGTCTCCTGTTGTCCATTCATCAGGTATCAAGCTGGTTTTGATGATTGTTGAAAAAATGGTGAATAATAATATGATAGCTGCTAATTCATTTTATATATTTTTACATTGTATAGCCTATTTCTTCTGGCCCTCATTCTTTTTATGTATTGAATCCATATTCTAATTTTGTTCTCGTCAATACTTAAGTTATTTTGTCTTCCCCTTTTGGATGTAGCGGTTCAATAAGTGGTTCATATTTAGGTGATGTCTTCTTAGTTGATTCAATTATAGTGAAATGTTCATTCAATGTTTTTTGCTCTGTTATGGTCGTTTCTGCTGGTACTAAGACCTGCTTTAGTCTTGAGTGGTATTCTTTAAGAGAGTTCTTATTTTTTTTATCTGACCTTGCCCTGCTCAATGAGCTTTTCTCGTCACTTGGCGTTCGTCGTCCGATTTTGTCTTTGTTAACTTTTACAAAATTTCTCAGTCTCTGAAACTACTGGGCCAAATTTTATTGAACATATGTCGTTTAGGGAGTCGTCTGATAGTTTTGGTTAACCTATGGAACAATTATCGTTTGTGTATCTAGTATAAACATTGTGTTGGATAACCCTGCCTGTCAGCCAAGTTAGCCGACATGGCTAAAATTAAAACATAGGGATAAAATACAAGGGCTGTCTATTAAAATAGGGTATAAATAACGAAAACCTGATTTGAAAAACATGTCTAATCTGACATCGGACTTGGACTTCTTTTAAAATGAGATTTACTGTGTGTATTGCTTCATATGTGTTTCTTTTTTCTACATTGGCTAGAGGTATAGGGGGAGGGTTTGGATCTCACAAAACATGTTTAACCCCGCCACATTTTTTTCACCTGTCCCAAGTCAGGAACCTCTGGACTTTGTTAGTTTTGTATATATTTTTTTAATTTAATCTCATTTATATGTTTTGGAATTTAGTGAGACGCCCATTTTCACTGAACTAGTACATAATTTTATTAAGGGGCCAGCTGATACCACCTCCCGGTGCGGGATTTTTGCCGCGTTAAAGACCCATTGGTGGCCTTCGGATGTCGTTTGCTCTTTCGTCGGGTTGTTGTCTCTTTGACATATTCCCCGTTTTCATTGTCAATTTTATTAGAATGTTGAGCTCTACCTCATGCCCATTCTCGTCAAAACGGTTTAAATGACTTCTTATAGGAGTTATCGACCTTATAGAACGAATTTTCTAACTTGCATGTTCACTTGTTATATTGAAATATATGATAAATAGATAAAAAAAACTTTTATTAGCAAAACTTCCCAACAAGGCAAGATCTATTGATTTTCATAGTTCTTCATCCCCCCTTAAAATCCGTCTATATAAAAATTTCTTTCCGTTTCTGTTTCCGTTTCGTTTTCCGTTTCCGCCGTTTAGCAACACCCAGAATGCAGCGGGGTTAAAGAAGTTTTTATAGATCTCAACCCTCGCTCTATACCTCTAGCCAGTGTAAAAAAACACAGCAATACGCACGGTAAAAGTTATTTTAAAAGAAGTCCGAGTCCGATTTCAGAATAGGTAACAAGAGAAACTAAACAAGATGACAATGATGCATACTTTAACAATGGACTACAAGAAGTTACTGATATGCCATCTCCAGACCACAATAAAACTTATTGAAAGACTATGTCTTCGTCATATGAATATCAAGCCATTCCATCCCGTTTGGGATTAAGTATCATAGCATCATAAGATATATAAGATGAATATAACCAGTATCATGCCAACAACTGGATATACATTTAAACTCATTATACGCTGATGCTGCATGTAGTGAATGGCTGTAGATATTGTCATAAGTTCAATTTATACTCATATACTCATGTTTTGTCCAACAACCTTTAACTGTCACATAATTATACTCAGCTGTGTACAAGATGACATGTCTAAACGTAGTTTTTTTGAACGATCTCACTAAAACCCCAAAAAGAAGAATACATGACATTGAAATAAGAAATCTATATGACCTCGAGTTCTCAGCTTAATGTTTTCACTCATTTATTTTTGTATTCAGCAAATATGATATTAACAGTTTTTGTATCAGGCATCAGTTAAAATTTGAAGAAAATATCATATCATCTTCTTCAATTGTTTAATGATACTCAATGTCAAAACTATACACATCTCATATAGATAACCAATCGATTTTGTTCGTTTCTACGCTAATGATTGTTTTACATTTTGTGTGTTTGTTGTAGTTTTTCGTCACAATTCGTGTTGTTTATTCTTTAGTTTTCTATGTTGTGTCATGCGTACTATTGTTTTTCTGTTTGTCTTTTTCATTTTTAGCCATGGCGTTGTCAGTTTGTTTTAGATTTATGAGTTTGACTGTCCCTTTGGTATCTTTCGTCCCTCTTTTAAACATGTTAAAAATACATGTTCTCTCAACTTAAAAAACACTAAATTAAACAAATGCCTTTAAAACTATTTCATTTTAATTTAAAATCACATACAGTTATCAAAAGTAGCCCTGTATTTTTGTAGTCCCCTTCCAAATGTCCCCAAAAATATTATTACAATCAATACAATCATTGTCCGTGTCGCAGTTTATTGGTCGTCAGGATCCACTATAGTCTCGTCAATCTTATTTTTTGATATTCAGCATTTTCCTTAATAAACCACTTCTACCTCTGTTTGCCTTGAGAGCATTTTTAAAGTTGTCGAAATTCAAACTCCTCTTCTCACTGGGTTTTGGTGGCAGCTGTGGAAGATCGTGTCCTGATCCAGAAGACTTTTTGATATTAAACGATCGTTTGTCCTCGCAATCTTTTGATTCAGATAACAGCCAGACGCAACCCTCTTCATCTTCTGCTTTTGCACAAAAATCATCAGCCGAGGCTTGCAACACAGCTTGCCAGATAACAGATGCGACAACATCCCGACCTCTTCCGTTGCAATTTCCGGAACAAACCTTATCAATTACAGCGTTTATGCAGTCTTCTAAGTTGAAATCTGTACCTTCTTTGTATTGGCATGCTTCTTCGCGAGTGTGAACTGTTTCAAGGTCAACTCCATTTGTCCAAGCGAGGATTCCTAGAAAATCTGACCCAGGACTTGCTTGGACACAGCTGTAAACGCTGACCAACAAAACGAACAACAATTTCATTCTGAAAAATAACAAATATGTTATTAAATTGCATGTTGTTCATTCTTTAAATCTTAATTTTTTTTTTTTTTTTTCAAAAGTGACATATTGTTTTCTAAGCATGCCGATTTCGTGATGTTTTTATAATAATACACGTCAATCGGTTCTTTAAAGTTGATACCTTTTGTACAATAAATACTCTATGATGGTTTGTAGCTTTGTTCCCAGTGGCAATTCCCTATCGTTCTTCCTTGCATACATGTAATCTCATTTTTGTATTAACTGTTAAATTTTCGTTCCGAAATAATTGCAATTTGTTCTAAGTAAGCCACACTCAATTATTTAATGTGTGTTTGCAACGCACCATGTGTTTTTTAGTCTCTGTGGTTATCGTGATTTTTTTTAATACAAATGAGTTGAGTTGGATAGAAATTAATATCAATACATCTAGATCTGTATTTCGGGTTAAGATATATGTAAAGTATCTAACTGTTGTTTTTATTTTTCTCTGGTAAAAAGTTTCTCGTCGACGTATGTGCACGTCGAATCTCCTTTTAATAATGACTATTACATATAAAACGTTTTTAAAAATAAAAACACGCACCTTGTAAAAATGCCTTGAAGTTCATAAAGTCGCCAAATTCTTGTCACTTTGATAAGTCAAAACATTTATTTTTTAAATTTATATTTGTAAACGTAATCAACTTTTGATATAAAACATGCAGTTAACATTGCAAAGAATGAAATTAACTTTTATGAAGCTAAAGGAGCGGAGGTTCTCAACTTGAAAGAAACATTCTTTTTATCAGTGTTAAAAGATTTTACAAAAAAAAGTAGTAAAAAGAACATTTTATTTACCAAAATTTAAATGTTAAAAAATGTTATCGAAATAACGAAAAAAAAAACATCTGCATGAATTATAAAATAACTTTTCCATCTTATTAAATGATTTTCAAAGATCTCGGCTCGCCCTATTACACTGCGTCCTTCAACACACGTCCAATAAAATATACCGAATAAAAAAGTTTAGCAATAAATGTTGTAAATTTTGTATTTTAGAAACAATTTTTATTTTTAAACATATTAAAAAGAAACGTATTGTAAAGAAATTAAACCATCTTTACTTGACAAAATAATATAATTAATAAATACTAAACATTTCTATGCATTCACATTGAAATGCATGATTGTAAATCCATTTTCACAAAATCTCAATAATTATAATGTTAAATATATCGACTATTTCAACTTAATTGATACGTGTAGGGAGCAAAAATAAAACGAAAAATCAAGTAAATAAAAAGAAGCTTTCAAATCAATTAAGTTGTAATAATAAAGACTTACATTTTGTGTCTGTTTTCTGAATACCTCTGGCAATAATTTAAGAGTAAAGCAAACTGACATTTATACGAGAGTTCTTTGCTCAAATTGACCAATCAAAAAAGTTGAACACTTACTCTAGTTTACATTTTTAAAAATAACTACAATTATTTCGAAATACATTAAAAAATCGCTGACAAAACATTTTAAATTATTTCGTTTTCAATAAACATCTTAGTTTTTAACCCATATTTCTCTCTTTTGTGTCAAAAGATAGAAAATTTGTTTCGTTTGAATAAAGCATCTGATTCACGTACATGGTTGACAGATTTGTCTTTCACCTGTCTTTTGTTCTTCAGACGAACGATGAGTTCAAGGTTTCATTATCTGACCAATACATTTGAATACAATTTGTTTAAATTACACCCGTTCGTCTTCATCTCATTGAATTATCAACACAAAAAGTTCTCAATTTACAAAAACTTCAAATCTAATAGTTTAATCTAATATAATCGACGCTCTATAAGTAAATTTAAATATCGAAACTGGTTTGAATGAGATCTGACTTGAATATATACATTGTTCTCTTTAAGATGCTTTCTAAAGTCATACCTGTGAGAAAACGTGGCTTATAACTGATAGGGAGGATACAATTATATATAATATAGGTCAAAACAAAATAACAAGAACGAAGAGTAAGGACTTATTTAAAAATAAGAAGATGTGGTGTTATTGCCAACGAGATACATGTAACCCTAACAGTGGCGGATCCAGAAATTGTCATAAGATGGGCCCACTGACTGACCCAAAGGGGGGCGCCCGCTCTAGTCACGCATCAGTAATTCTTTATATAAGCAACCAATTTTTCCCGGGGGCTGCTTCTGCCTAATATGGTATGCATGTATATTGTAAAAAGTGCATACTTGTAACAAGATAATAAGTTTGTGCACGAAGTTACAGGTTTATCAACTAAACGATAAACCATCCTATACACCAACACAGACGGCAGACGGACATATCAAAACACGTAATGCACCCTTACAATTGTAGGCGGGCATTACATACATATATTAACGTTTGCAATATCCAGAGACTAAATGTATTACATTTGTAATTCACGACGTAAGAATTATATGCAATTGTTACATAATTAAATGTACAGTGGCGGATATAGGGTGGGGGAGTTACGGGAGTTGAACCCCCCCCCCCTCTTTTTTTGACGATTAATGCATTTAAATGGGAACATATAGTTAGAACCCCCCCCCCCCCTTTTTATAAATGACTGGATCCGCCCCTGGTGTACATATAATAATGCAGTTATAAACTAATAATGCAGTTAGAAACTTGGTAGTCTAAATGGAGAAGATTGTAACGAAATCCACCATTGTGGAGAAATATTGAACTAAAGTTGACAATAGCGTACCGTGTTGGGGTCATCTAAATAAATACCGAAATGGGAGCAACACTTTTAAACACTCTCTTCCTTTGTGGTCACACTATTTTCATTATAGAAACTTCTAACCGAAATATATAATTTGTTGAAAGGTTAACTACTCTGTGGTACATGTAATTGTAGGAATTCAGACAACATTTAGAAGTTAATTCAAGCTGACAATTGGAGGCCAGTTTGGGGAGGGGGTGTTTTTTTATGATATTATCGTAAATAAAAACACCAATAAAATCATTGGAAAACATTTTTTTCACAGTAAAAGTTGGTAATAGAAAAATAGTCGATTGAAAAAGGTTTGTTTGGTCCATCTCATATAAATGACAAATGTAACAAATGATAACATAAATACATTAACAATTATAAGATATGACAGGACAATAATGGATTGCAATCGTATGTATTTTAATGGAGATATGTTTGAACACAGAAAGGGAAGTTAGCACCAAAGATATTAATTCGAAGGAACGTCCACTGCAAAATGTCTGAATTAATTATGAAAAAAATTGATAAATAAATTAAAGGATATGAATGGTTTATTGGGTTGGCTTGTCTAGCTTATTTATTATTATAATAAATGTCGGTACTTTTCTTTTAGAATATTCAAAATTAAAATTAATAAAAAAAAAAAGAAATTAAATTTGACCGGATACAACCTGAATTCAAATTTTAAAATAGTCCTCAGTAAAATTATGTAACCATTCTTTTTTTTTTTAACTTTAAATGAAAGACGCAATTAGAATTGTGAAATAAATGCATAACAAATACGGGTTTTTAATATAACGAAAATTTAAATTAAGCACACTCAGGTACATTTGTACTCATTCATAGGTCTTTTTTTTTACAAATATTTAACTTTTTTCAAACACTTAAATGTTAAATGTATTACTACCTCTTGATACTATTTATAAAACACTTTGAAAAGTACATTGTAAAGGTGGAAGTGCAAAAAGAGTAATGTAAAGGAAGTATTTAAATTTTGGCAGCTAAAGGTCACAGTGAAGGTCGCAGTGATTTTACATCGGTGCGATGTTCGTTGTAGCTTTAATCAAATGAAAGTTTAATAAACGGAGTTAACACAAATTGTTATCAGTGGCAACGTTTTTGCAACCACATAAAATTATAAGAAAGAGGCAGTCAGTGCTATTATCTTGAAATTTCAAGTAAAAGCACATTGATTTATTGCTTCCTGTAACCAGATGCAGTACTTAAAAAAAAGCAACAACAAAATCAAAACCCTAATAACGTTTGCCTTACTGGTACAGAATATTAACGGCTAAAAAGAACACTGTGCATCTGATAAGCCTTTTTTAACTCATTTTTATAGTTCGTTCTTATGTTGTACTGTTATACCACTGTCCCATGTATGGGGGAGGGTTGGGATTCCGCTAACATGTTCAACCCCGCCACATAAAGTATGTATGTGCCTATAATTCAGTGGTTGTTGTTTTTTATGTGTTACTTATTTGTTTTTCGTTCATTTTTTATACATAAATTCGGCCGTTCGTTTTCTCGTTTCAATTGTTTTACATTGTCATTTCGGGGCCTTTTATAGCTTACTATACGGTATGGGCTGTGTTCATTGTTGAAGGCCGTACGGCGACCTACATATGTATTCTGTGTCATTTTGATATCTTGCGAAGAATTGTCTCATTGGCAATCATACAGCATCTTCTTTATATGATAGACTGAACCTGGTTATTGATGATATTATATATTGTATTTAGTACTGCGAGCTCTCTTTTTTACCATTCAAACTCGAGATCAGCTTAATTTCATATATATAGCCTATATCGTGTGCTTGATTAAAAAAATAGGATGATTAATACTCGCCATGATATTCCAATGGGATAAAATAACAAGAATGTGACCCCATTACATGGATGCCTCATCCGCACTATCATTTTCTATGTTCGCTGGACCTTGAAATAGGGGTCAAAATTCTAATTTAGCAAGATCATTTCATAACGAACATGTGTACCAAGTTTCAAATTGATTGTATTTCAACTTCATCAAAAACTACCTTGACCAAAAACTTTAACCTGAAGCGGGACAGACGGAAGGACGCACAGGCGCACAGACCTAAAAACATAATGCCCATAAATAGGGCATAAAACTACAAATATACCCGTATTATCACGTGTTGACATCAAAAGAGTGCCGCATTTGTGTACACCCTCTCAGGAAATCAGTTAAGTATTACATAAATCAGTACTAGTATTAGTTTTAATAAGCTGACTATCGATATCCTCAAAATATTATGCATTACATATTTACAATCAATTAAGATTGCCTATGAAATAACTGTGCACAATGTTCAAATGAAGTGGATATAGACAATTATATACGGCCTTAAACAATGAGAAAAAAATCATACGGTATGGTCGGCTATACGGCCTTTAACAATGAGAAAAAAAACATACCGTGTGGACGGCTATACGGTCTTAAAAAAATGAGAGAAAAAACCACATACCGTATGGTCGGCTATAGAAGTCCCGATATGAAAAATATGAAACAATTCAATTTAGAAAACTTATGGCTTTTTTTAAACAAAACAATTTACGAAACACAAATATGACAGACCCGAACCAACGACAACCACTGACCTACGGGTTCCTGACTTGGGACAGACACATGTAGTATGGTTTTTAACCGCATGACTGTTGTCCTGTATTCAAATATTATTATTAAAATTGAATTACAACAACCCGAACAAAGAACAGAAAACAGAAAACAGCCGAAGGCCACCAACGGGTCTTCAATTCCGCACTCGGAGGTGGACCTTAGATGGTGCAAAAAAATAGGTGTCCTAGTTCTGTAAGAATAGACGTCATACTAAACTTCAAAACATATAAATGAACCAAAATTTAAAAAAACAAACCATACAAGACTAATACAGGCCAGGAACTCCTGATTTTGGACAGGTGCAAAAAATGCGGCGGGTCTTATCGTGTTTTTTTAGACCCCCCCCCCCCCCCATAATACCTCTAGCCAACGTAGAATAAAGAAACACATATCACTGTTTGTAATATGTGTGATCCCAACCTATACAAACATTTTCACGCAGGACAGACTTGTATGTCTCTGTTAGATCAGGATTACGATAAAAATCTCCAACACAGAGAGAAAATTCCGCACCCGAAGGCGTGCTTTGGAGGCCATACTAAACTCCAAAACATATAACTGAACCAAAATTATTAATTCCTGTTTCTTAATCTCATAGTACGGATTTATTTAATGCAAACAGATGTGAACATTTCATCAATAGAACAACTCTCCTGTAATTAAAGAACTATTAAAACAACTCTCTTAGGGATCTGAGGTTGGCGTGTTGCAAGACAAAATGTAGTACCCTTTCAAACACCTAATGTTTGAAATATCAAATCAATCAATCAATAGTAAAATGAAATCAAAGTACTGAAGTACTGAACATCGGATGACCGCAAGTTCTTGTGGATGGTCAAAAGTACATGTCACAGAAAAAGATCACACCTCTATACCTGACACTGAGGTTCATGTACATGCAGAGACAATTTCGTGCGTGGATGATAAATAAATGACCGGAAATTCAACTAATTTCTAAAAGATTGGATATGAGAAGCCATCATTTTTTCCCGCAAAAACAATTACAGAGTTACCGGTCCTAGCCGGGAGTGTAGCTAAACGTTCTTGAGATATTCTTCCGCAAGCTTTAACACAATTATTCGATATGTGTACATAGATATTATCAATGGAGTTTTACTTTTATATATATATAGAACAACAAAACATTTTCATATTATTAATTTGTGTTTAAAATATTTTTTATAGGAGTATCCAGTGAATTTAGAACAAGCGATAAGGAATGTTATTTTGCACTAGATAATGTCCGCGGATCTATAATTTTTATGGATCGGTTGAAAACCCAAAACTAATTTGCATAATGGAAATTTTGGCGATAGCAATACATCGGAATGACCTATTTTTTTTATTTTTTTTTTTATCAAATTTGATTTTACTGCAACATAATGTTTGCTAATACTTAATTTTTGTTTTCAATTTTTAGAAGAGTAAAATTTTAATGCTAAAAAATACTCAGTGTATTTTACCTGTTGTTAATTAATAATTGTTATTTAAAACACCTATTGTATTTTATTTGTAGGCATAGATTTAATATATATTTATCAAATGTTGGCATAGGTTGAGGACACCTTTTGGATGTATAAGAAATGTACAGTAATGTTATTCATAATAAATAATGCGGTCCAATCAAACCGTTTTATTGTGTGTGACTTGTCAGCAGACAGTGCCCTAATGTCGACGTCGATATTGCGGTTTTTTTTTCAGGTTGTTGTTAAAAAAATATTTAAATATAAGATAGAACGATTGCATATGATACATCTCTTCACCAAATGACGTAGAAATTACATGTGGCGGGTACAGAAATTACATAAGTGGGGGCCCACTGACTGCCTAAGAGGGGGCTTGCTCCAGTCATGCTTCATTGATTCCAATATCACCAACCAAATTTTCCCCAGCAAAAAAAAGGGGGGGCTATAAATCCGCCTTTACTTATAAATTTATAATTATTGTCCAAGTGTACCAATAACAGATTACCTTTCTTAAAGTTCTATCAATTGTTCGCCTGTAAATATAAAAAAGAAGATGTGGTATGATTGCCAATGAGACAACTATCCACAAAAGACCAAAATGACACAGACATTAACAACTATAGGTCACCATACGGCCTTCAACAATGAGCAAACCCCATACCGCATAGTCAGCTATAAAAGGCACCGATAAGACAATGGAAACCAATTCAAACGAGAAAACTAACGGCCTTATTTATGTAAAAAAAATGAAAGAAAGAAAAACAAATATTTAACACTTATCCTTCTTACTAGTTAGATGTTCATTTGATAAAGTAAATTGAAAGACCAAGTTCGTAATACAATATTATGTTAAATATTCGTAATATTTGTGAACACTTCGGAATGTCAAATTCAAAATAAAGACCGATTTAGAGGATTTTCACGATGTCTTATTTGTCGTTGAAGAGTATTGCAGGTACATTTGTACATTTTAAATTCCAAAGGATAACAAAGCATTATCGGTGGAATAATATACACGAACAGACACATAAGTATAAAAAGAAGATGTGGTATGATTGCCAATGAGACAACTCTCCACAAGAGACCAAATGACACAGAATTTAATAAATATAGGTCACCGTACAGCCTTAAACAATGAGCAAAGCCCATACCGCATAGTCGGCTATAAAAGGTCCCGAAATGACCAGGCAGAAGCTAGCGAACAATAGCTAGCGAACAATAAGCCAGCGAACAATAAGGCGATATATCGAGAAACCAAAAAACAGAATAAGACAACAACGGCCGTTAAATAAAAAAATATTCAAAAAGGCAGAAAATCAGTTAAAATATAGCAATTTTAACTCAATTTTGAAATGATTTTTATCCAATCCATTGATTTAACAAGTCGCATAACTTTTTCGGCTAATATTCAGTACCACAATAACTCTGCATCTATCAACGGATTATTTGTAGGTGTAGGGCCACCTATGCACCTTCTTTAATTTAGAACGTATGTAAAAGTAGTCCTACCCTGTAAAATATAGCACCTTTTATGTCATTGTTTAATCTACAGCTCAAAATTTGAAAAAAATGTCAAAAAATTAGGGGGGTCGGCCTATTCCAGGGCTTCTAGAGAAAAATAATGAGGGGTGTCACGGGGAATGACTATATAGGTCTTGTAGAAGAGAAACAGGCGCTTCTTTTGCGCTAGGTATCGAAGGGCGCTATGTTCAAAAATCTGAAACTAGAGCTCAAAATTTGAAACAAATGTCAAAAAATTAGGGGGGGTCGGCCTATTCTAGGACTTCTAGAGAAAAATAGTGAGGGGTGTCACGGGATATGACTATATAGGTCTTCTAGAGGAGAAACAGGCGCTTCTTTTGCGCTAGGTATCGAAGGGCGCTATGTTCAAAAATCTGAAACTAGAGCTCAAAATTCGAAAAAAATGTCAAAAATGGGGGTAGGGTCGGCCTATTCCAGGAGTTCTAGAGAAAAATAATGAGGGGTGTCACGGGGTATGACTATATAGGTCTTGTAGAGGAGAAACATGCGCTTTTTATGCGCTAGGTATAAGAGGGCGCTATGTTCAAAAATCTGAAACTAGAGCTCAAAATTTGAAAAAAATGTCAAAAAATTAGGGGGGTCGGCCTATTCTAGGACTTCTAGAGAAAAATAATGAGGGGTGTCATGAGTATGACTATATAGGTCTTGTAGAGGAGAAACAGGCGCTCTTTTTACGCTAGGTATCGAAGGGCGCTATGTTAAAAAATCTGAAACTAGAGCTCAAAATTTGAAAAAAATGTCAAAAAATTAGGGGGGTCGGCCTATTCTAGGACTTCTAGAGAAAAATAATGAGGGGTGTCACGGGGTATGACTATATAGGTCTCGTAGAGGAGAAACAGGCGCTTCTTTTGCGCTAGGTATCGAAGGGCGCTATGTTCAAAAATCTGAAACTAGAGCTCAAAATTTGAAAAAAATGTCAAAAAAATGGGGGTAGGGTCGGCCTATTCCAGGAGTTCTAGAGAAAAATAATGAGGGGTGTCACGGGGTATGACTATATAAGTCTTGTAGAGGAGAAACAGGCGCTTCTTTTGCGTTAGGTATCAGAGGGCGCTATGTTCAAAAATCTGAAACTAGAGCTCAAAATTTGAAAAAAATGTCAAAAAAATGGGGGTAGGGTCGGCCTATTCCAGGAGTTCTAGAGAAATATAATGGGGGGTGTCACGGGATATGGCTATATAGGTCTTGTAGAAGAGAAACAGGCGCTTCTTCTGCATTAGGTATCGAAGGGCGCTATGTTCAAAAATCTGAAACTAGAGCTCAAAATTTGAAAAAAATGTCAAAAAATTAGGGGGGTTGGCCGATTCTAGGACTTCTAGAGAAAAATAATGAGGGGTGTCACGGGAAATGACTATATAGGTCTTGTAGAGGAGAAACAGGCGCTCTTTTTACGCTAGGTATCGAAGGGCGCTATGTTCAAAAATCTGAAACTAGAGCTCAAAATTTGAAACAAATGTCAAAAAATTAGGGGGGTCGGCCTATTCTAGGACTTCTAGAGAAAAATAACGAGGGGTGTCATGGGGTATGACTATATAGGTCTTCTAGAGGAGAAACAGGCGCTTCTTTTGCGCTAGGTATCGAAGGGCGCTATGTTCAAAAATCTGAAACTAGAGCTCAAAATTCGAAAAAAATGTCAAAAAATGGGGGTAGGGTCGGCCTATTCCAGGAGTTCTAGAGAAAAATAATGAGGGGTGTCACGGGGTATGACTATATAGGTCTTGTAGAGGAGAAACATGCGCTTTTTTGCGCTAGGTATAAGAGGGCGCTATGTTCAAAAATCTGAAACTAGAGCTCAAAATTTGAAAAAAATGTCCAAAAATTAGGGGGGTCGGCCTATTCTAGGACTTCTAGAGAAAAATAATGAGGGGTGTCATGGGGTATGACTATATAGGTCTTGTAGAGGAGAAACAGACGCTCTTTTTACGCTAGGTATCGAAGGGCGCTATGTTAAAAAATCTGAAACTAGAGCTCAAAATTTGAAAAAAATGTCAAAAAATTAGGGGGGTCGGCCTATTCTAGGACTTCTAGAGAAAAATAATGAGGGGTGTCACGGGGTATGACTATATAGGTCTCGTAGAGGTGAAACAGGCACTTCTTTTGCGCTAGGTATCGAAGGGTGCTATGTTCAAAAATTTGAAACTAGAGCTCAAAATTCGAAAAAAATGTCAAAAAATGGGGGTAGGGTCGGCCTATTCCAGGAGTTCTAGAGAAAAATAATGGGGGGTGTCACGGGATATGACTATATAGGTCTTGTAGAAGAGAAACAGGCGCTTCTTTTGCACTAGGTATCGAAGGGCGCTATGTTCAAAAATCTGAAACTAGAGCTCAAAATTCAAAAAAAATGTCAAAAAATGGGGGTAGGGTCGGCCTATTCCAGGAGTTCTAGAGAAAAATAATGAGGGGTGTCACGGAGTATGACTATATAAGTCTTGTAGAGGAAAAACAGGCGCTTCTTTTGCGCTAGGTATCAGAGGGCGCTATGTTCAAAAATCTGAAACTAGAGCTCAAAATTTGAAAAAAATGTCCAAAAAATGGGGGTAGGGTCGGCCTATTCCAGGAGTTCTAGAGAAATATAATGGGGGGTGTCACGGGATATGGCTATATAGGTCTTGTAGAAGAAAAACAGGCGCTTCTTCTGCACTAGGTATCGAAGGGCGCTATGTTCAAAAATCTGAAACTAGAGCTCAAAATTTAAAAAAAATGTCAAAAAATTAGGGGGGTCGGCCGATTCTAGGACTTCTAGAGAAAAATAATGAAGGGTGTCACGGGAAATGACTACCTAGGTCTTGTAGAAGAGAACCAGGCGCTCTTTTGACGCTAGGTATCGAAGGGCGCTATGTTCAAAAATCTGAAACTAGAGCTCAAAATTTGAAAAAATGTCCAAAAAGTGGGGGTAGGGTCGGCCTATTCCAGGAGTTTTAGAGAAAAATAATGGGGGGTGTCACGGGGTATGACTATATAGGTCTTGTAGAGGAGAAACAGGCGCTTCTTTTGCGCTAGGTATCGAAGGGCGCTATGTTCAAAAATCTGAAACTAGAGCTCAAAATTCGAAAAAAAATGTCAAAAAATTAGGGGGGTCGGCCTATTCTAGGACTTCTAGAGAAAAATAAAGAGGGGTGTCACGGGATATGGCTATATAGGTCTTGTAGAAGAGAAACAGGCGCTTCTTTTGTACTAGGTATCGAAGGGTGCTATGTCCAAAATTTGAAACTAGAGCTCAAAATTCGAAAAAAATGTCAAAAAATTAGGGGGGTCGGCCTATTCTAGGACTTCTAGAGAAAAAAAAAGAGGGGTGTCACGGGATATGGCTATATAGGTCTTGTAGAAGAGAAACAGGCGCTTCTTTTGCGCTAGGTATTGAAGGGCGCTATGTTAAAAAATCTGAGACTAGAGCTCAAAAATCGAAAAAAATGTAAAAAAAATGGGGGTAGGGTCGGCCTATTCCAGGAGTTCTAGAGAAAAATAATGAGGAGTGTCACGGAGTATGACTATATAGGTCTTCTAGAGGAGAAACAGGCGCTTCTTTTGCGCTAGGTATAAGAGGGCGCTATGTTCAAAAATCTGAAACTAGAGCTCAAAATTTGAAAAAAATGTCAAAAAATTAGGGGGGTCGGCCTATTCTAGGACTTCTAGAGAAAAATAATGAGGGGTGTCATGGGGTATGACTATATAGGTCTTGTAGAGGAGAAACAGGCGCTCTTTTTACGCTAGGTATCGAAGGGCGCTATGTTCAAAAATCTGAAACTAGAGCTCAAAATTTGAAAAAAATGTCAAAAAATTAGGGCGGTCGGCCTATTCTAGGACTTCTAGAGAAAAATAATGAGGGGTGTCACGGGGTATGACTATATAGGTCTTGTAGAGCATAAACAGGCGCTTCATTTGCGCTAGGTATCAAAGGGCGCTATGTTCAAAAATCTGAAACTAGAGCTCAAAATTTGAAAAAAATGTCCAAAAAATGGGGGTAGGGTTGGCCTATTCCAGGAGTTCTAGAGAAAAATAATGGGGGGTGTCACGGGGTATAACTATATAGGTCTAGTAGAGGAGAAACAGGCGCTTCTTTTGCGCTAGGTATCGAAGGGTGCTATGTTCAAAAATCTGAAACTAGAGCTCAAAATTTGAAAAAAATGTCAAAAAATTAGGGGGATCGGCCTATTCTAGGACTTCTAGAGAAAAATAATGAGGGGTTTCACGGGGTATGACTATATAGGTCTTGTAGAAGAGAAACAGGCGCTTCTTTTGCGCTAGGTATCAAAGGGCGCTATGTTCAAAAATCTGAAACTAGAGCTCAAAATTTGAAAAAAATGTCCAAAAAATGGGGGTAGGGTCGGCCTATTCCAGGAGTTCTA
The DNA here is from genome assembly GCA_019925275.1 of Mytilus edulis. Taxonomy (NCBI): domain Eukaryota; kingdom Metazoa; phylum Mollusca; class Bivalvia; order Mytilida; family Mytilidae; genus Mytilus; species Mytilus edulis. The sequence continues at coordinate 83,598,447 of CM034354.1, read as the reverse complement.
GAGAAAAATAATGGGGGGTGTCACGGGGTATGACTATATAGGTCTCGTAGAGTAGAAACAGGCGCTTCTTTTGCGCTAGGTATCGAAGGGTGCTATGTTCAAAAATCTGAAACTAGAGCTCAAAATTTGAAAAAAATGTCAAAAAATTAGGGGGGTCGGCCTATTCTAGGACTTCTAGAGAAAAAGTAATGAGGGGTGTCACGGGGTATGACTATATAGGTCTTGTAGAGAGGAGAAACTGGCGCTTCTTTTGTGCTAGGTATCGAAGGGTGCTATGTTCAAAAATCTGAAACTAGAGCTCAAAATTTGAAAAAAAATGTCAAAAAATTAGGGGGGTCGGCCTATTCTAGGACTTCTAGAGAAAAATAATGAGGGGTGTCACGGGGTATGACTATATAGGTCTCGTAGAGGAAAAACAGGCGCTTCTTTTGCGCTAGGTATCGAAGGGCGCTATGTTCAAAAATCTGAAACTAGAGCTCAAATTCGAAAAAAATGTCAAAAAATGGGGTAGGGTCGGCCTATTCCAGGAGTTCTAGAGAAAAATAATGGGGGGTGTCACGGGATATGACTATATAGGTCTTGTAGAAGAGAAACAGGCACTTCTTTTGCACTAGGTTATCGAAGGGCGCTATGTTCAAAAATCTGAACTAGAGCTCAAAAATCGAAAAAAAAGTCAAAAAATTAGGGGGGTCGGCCTATTCCAGGGCTTCTAGAGAAAAATAATGATGGGTGTCACGGGGAATGACTATATAGGTCTTGTTGAGGAGAAACAGGCGCTTCTTTTACGCTAAGTATCGAAGGGCGCTATGTTCAAAAATCTCAAACTAGAGCTCAAAATTTGAAAAAAATGTCAAAAAAATGAGGGTAGGGTCGGCCTATTCCAGGAGTTCTAGAGAAAAATAATAATGGGGGTGTCACGGGATATGACTATATAGGTCTTGTAGAGGAGAAAACAGGCGCTTCTTTTGCGCCAGGTATCGAAGGGCGCTATGTTCAAAAATCTGAAACTAGAGCTCAAAAATCGAAAAAAAATGTCAAAAAATGGGGGTAGGGTCGGCCTATTCCAGGAGTTCTAGAGAAAAAATAATGGGGGATGTCACGGGATATGACTATATGGGTCTTGCAGAGGAGAAACAGGCGCTTCTTTTGCACTAGGTATCGAAGGGCGCTATGTTCAAAAATCTGAAACTAGAGCTCAAAATTCGAAAAAAATGTCTAAAAAATGGGGGTAGGGGGTCGGCTTATTCCAGGACTTCTAAAAAAAAATAATGAGGGGTGTTTTTTTTAATTTTTGGCTATACCTGCTCGATTTCACCTAAGGGCTGATATCACTTGACATGTAGATGATTTGCTAGGATGAAAGTCAGAATTATAACCATTTGGTGGTTATCATTTCAGGTTGATCATTTATTAACTTGATATATTTTCTGGGCGTTAATTTCATATACCAATGTTAAAAAGTTATAATTTGTACAACATTACAACTTGTACACAACACATATATTACACACTGAATTAAAATATTCAATTATTGAAATATCAATTATTAATGCGTGTTTACTTGCTTTGTTCATCTACAATATGCACCATTCGTTCTGCTGAGCAATTTTCCTATGCACAGCTTAAAAAAAATGCACTATCTGTATTTCATAACTTCCGCCAATCAAGACTCACCTCCAGAGAAGCACACCTCCAGAAAAGTATCAATTTGTGAATGTTTTCAACAAGTAAAGCGAACGTTTTTTTAAGTATGGATGTATACCGGACACTCTTAAGGTAAATCCAATTTATATCAATCTATCTACAAATACCACATTTCCAGTACTAAATCAAAAACCACATGCACACATATTACAATGTACCTTAAATTCGGAAGCAGTCCTCAGCTTTTTAAAAAGCTTAAACTTATTATTCTATTATTTCCTGACTTTAATTTTCATACATTTTAGTGACGAAACAAACCTCGCATTTGTATTCAAAATATGTTTTCCACTCTAAACCAATCAGAGACCTCAATTGTGTTCCCGCGGAAAGTGACTTCGTGCAGCGATTGTCTCTGGGACATCATTACAAGTTCAGAGTCTCAGGTAAGTAGATGTGTATGTTAAGAGGGATAATTCCGCCATGTGCGAGTTTATTTATTTTATTTAAGAAGTCGCGGTAAAATCTCGTGATATTTAGTGTTTTCCCTAGTATATTGAGAAACAAAAATTGTGTTTCGACATTTTGCAATAAAGAAACCCTCCTACAATTTTCTTTATATTTTGTTTGACTAAAACTTGCTTATTTTTGGCCGGAATTTGCGTTGAATATTTAAGCAAAAACTTTTACTATTTGTATATTGAGACGTCTTGTATACTAAGAAAGCTTTTCTCTGTTTAATAGAGTTCCTGGGCTGAGGTTTGAAAAGTTCATAGAAATGAATAAAAGTTCTGTTTTCAGTTTGAAAAGTTCATAGAAATGAATAAAAGTTCTGTTTTCAGTTTGAAAATATCGAGACCCCAATGATGAACAATATCGATAATACTAAAATTACGAGGTCCAATTTGTCAGCCGTCATCACGTAAAAACGATGAATCAAAGAATTCAACTTTATATATAACTAATATAGTACAATAGTGTTGATCGAAAATAACACCACTCCAGGCCCATTTGTTTCCCACGTAATTAATTTTGCCAATAATTATAAAGTTTCGAATCTAATCCGACACCGATATCAATAGTATATTCACCTGTTACCTATTACCTTATCTGTTCGTTCCGCATCTGACAGGCGCACCACCAAACGGTGTATTTCTAATTTTGCTGTATACTGTTGAGTAAATAATACTCCATTCCAGGCCCTTTTGTTTTCCAAATTATTAATAATACCAATAATTGATAGGTTCAAGGTCGACGGGTTCAAACAGAAAGATTTTGAAAGCAGAGAAAACTGTGCATCTTATAATCGGCCTGACTTTATCAGATGACAATACCAATACTAAAATAGGGCATACGCATAGTTATATACTTTTATTCAGTCACGGACCCGGGATATCACGGGTGTGTTCTAGTATGGAGAAAAATTAAAGGCGACAAAAATAATACATGCACTAGTAGATTTCATAAATATTAAAACAAAATCAGTGTACCTGGTTTAGGTTTGTTCTTCAAAATGCCTCCAGATGTCAAGCCTGAATAACAACTGTTTGGTAGTGAAGACGTGTTCTTACTCTAGTATCAATAATGAATAATAAGCACTCAAGAAATCTGGCAAACCAATAATTAACCTTTAACTGGAAATTTTCAATTTGCAGTTATCTGTTTCACATCTGTTCGTCGTCCATTTTATCCGTTATACGTCCAGTATTTATTCCGTTTTACATCCATTTAATCGTTAAAAAAACGAACGCCAACCGGATGGACAACGGACAGTTCACGCTCTGAACGTACGCTCAAAGTTTTGAACATGCTCTAAATTTTCGACCGAAGAGAATGGACAATGACGGATAAAACGGACATTAGACGGATATGTAAAGCTGGGGTCACACCTTACTGGATATTTCGAACAAACGCCGAACGGATGAAAACGAAGTTTTCCGTCGACCAAATGTGAATCAAATACACTGCAGTGTTAGGAGTCCGTTGCAGATAGTAATACGGACACGTAACGACGTCGGCAACACTCATTCCTTTTTAGGCCTGGTTGACACCCCATTATCCTTTTTAACCGTTTAATTACTTAATTTGAGAAACGACAAAAACAAATTTGAAAAAAAATGTGTTGCTAAATTTGTATGGCTCAGTTTACAAGAGGGTATGTACTATTTCTAAGGTCAAAAATACAAAAACTTTGGTTCAGTTGAACCGTTATCATTTCAAAGTTTATACTTGAAATATATATTAACCAATATCACAGCTTGTCATAATGTTTGTACAACTTGTTCAAAGGTAGAGGTCATGAACTTTGGTTTCAGTTGACAACTCCATGTCATATGGAGGAGATCGTGTCCGCTCTATATCTTAAGAACCGGTATGATTTCAAAGTTTGTACTTGACATGTATATTAACCAAACCCAAAGTTGGTGTCAAAGTTTAGATTCAACTTCCTAAATGAGAAGTCAAGGTCAAAATGGTTTCAGTTGACAAACCAATGGCCTTTGGTAAAGATCGTGTCCACTCTTTAACTTGAGAACCGCTATGATTTAAAACTTTATACTTGACAATACCAGAAGGTGTATCATGTGTGTACAACCAATGCCAGACCTTGTATCATGTTTGTACAACTTTATAGGTCAAAGGTCAAGGTAAAAAAATTGTCTTAGTTGACAACCCCATGTCCTATGGTAAAGATCGTGTCAGCTCTATATTTTAGGAACCATTATGACTTCAAAGTTCATACTTGCCATGTATATCAACGAACCCCAGAGGGTGTGTCGTAATGTATTTTAAACTTCCCAGGTCAAAGGTCAAGTTTCCCAAACTGGTTTCAATTTCAATGTCCTATATGGTAATGCTACACATGTTTTACCACACGCTATTCACATGGTGGCCCACGGAAAAGGCTCCAATCTAAATGATATGTAGTTATGCCTGCCCTAGTGAAGTCGAGTTGCTTAGATAATAAAGTTGACTCGCCGACACAATTATCTCAAGCAGTATAATAAAGTTCTGCATCCAGTTGTATTAGTAACATCTTCTGCCTGTTTCTCGATACAACTTTGTACGGTAAGATATTATAATGTTGTTGTCACGCAGGTAAGATACAAACGCACACACTGATGGATATGAGATGACTTTTCCAGAATGTTGTTTTACAAATGTATTCATGTAGATCATTATTTGTTTCAGATACGGATACTGCATGACGACACAGGTGTATGGACATTGTAAGTATATACTCATTAGTTTATGATTATGAAATAAAAGTATATAAAAATGAGATGTGGTATGATTGCCAATAAGACAAAAAGAGACCAAATTGACACAGACTTAAACAAGGTCACCGTACGGCCTTAAACAATGAATAAAGCCCATACCGCATATTCAGCTATTTAAGTCCCCGAAATGACCATGTATTTAGCAATTCAAACGAGAAAACTCACGGTCTTATTTATATATAAAAAAAAGAACTAAAAACAAAAATGTAACACTTGAACGACAAGCACTGAATTAGTGGTTATTATTATGATTTTCTAAATTTGAATTATTATTTTGTTTTGAATGAGTTTTGTTTTGAATGAGATTAATGAGATAAATAAATGCATGCATTCCTAGTGTTATGATATAAATGCTTTACGTTTTAAGTATACTTGGGATTTGACTGGAACAGACCAAAAAATGTGTTTACATGTAACAAATTACAATATGAATGACGAATATAAACATGTGTTTATTTTAAATATGTTTTCAATTTCTTTGTCCAGGTGAAAAAGACCATGATGGTGCTTTGGGTTTTCTGCTGGTTTGTGGAGATGTGGAGACTAATCCTGGTCCACTGCAGGTAAAAATCCAAAAAATGATATTCATAAATTTATTTATTCAAAAGTTCTCCGGGATATACAAGTTTAATTGTTTATGACGAACCTCCATAACTGCTGACGATCCATAAAGGAAAACGGTTCATGCAGTTCAATGACACTTAAATAAACTGACAGTAGCTACGGCTGTTATGCAATGTTCATATTTCTCCCGGTATTTTGTTCAATTTGGAAAGTCTTAAAACCAATTGATTAAAAATAAAGACGACATCAGTTTACCTTACATAATAACATGGATGGTTTTAGGGATTTTAAATACAAATTTCTACCATTTGCATCTATAATATATGGTGGCCGGATGCGGCCATTTCTCCTTTTTCGCGTTTTCGCGTTTTCTCCTTTCACTTTCACGCGAAATCGGGAAATAGGGAAATCGAGAAATCGAGAAAGCAAAAACGAGATATAAAAAAAAGTCATTTTGCGTTTATGCTTTCTCGATTTTTCCATTTCCCGATTTCTCGATTTCCCTATTTCCCGATTTCTCAATTACTCGATTTCGCTTTCTCGATTTCCCGATTTCCCGATTTCGCATTTGCAAAGTGAAGGAAGAAAACACGAAAGAGCGAAATGGCCGCATCCAGCCAACATAATAATAACAAGTTGAGAAGTTCAGAATGTTTTATGTCAAATTAACCTTCATTTTTATATGTTTAAGTTAAAGAAAAGTCGGTGTTATACACACTGATATATATTAAAAAATGTTATATTTGTACCAAGATCCTAATAAATTCTATTTTAAATTTTTCTTATTTCCCTGTATTTATAGATACTATAGTCCGAACGCTGATTTTTGTTGTTCAAAAATCGTTTAACACGCTAATGCCCGACTGTAAAACTCATTCATGTCCAGTGCACAATGTAAAAATGTCGACCTTGCAATATTTTCGATGTTATCACGATATTGTGTCAACATCGTATACATTGTAAGACGTATGTCATATATTGTCTACATCGTTAACATCACAATGTATATGTTGTGTACAAGATGTAAGTTTGTACAAATTATAATTTGTATAGGGTTTTTGTACAATTTATAAGTTTTTTTTACACCTACCTTCTTGCAACAGGTGATACAGGTTATTCTTATAAAATGTACCAGTGTAATGTTTTAAATTCAAATAAATATACTTCAACCAAACATTAAGTTGTATTCTCCTTGTTTCCAAACTGTAAATGAGGATACATGAATGGTTTAAATTCTAATTTTATTATTTTCCTTATACTTTATTCATATCCATACAAAATCTTTGTGTGGTCTTATAATGTTTTTTGTATCAATGCTCAGTATTAGACTTTATCTTACCTCCTATACATTTCCAGGAATATGATTGGTTAAAAGCGTCCGCGTGCAAACCATGTATATTTGATATTAGGTTAGTAGGGAGGCGGGGCTTATCTCATACACGGTTAGTAGTGGAGTTACGTCCCTTTATATTCCTTATTAGGTAAGAAGGGGGCGGGGCTTATTTCATACACGGTTAGTAATGGTGTTATGTCCCTTCGTAAAAAACAAAACGGTACTGAGAAAAAATCTTAAAAGTTCCAACGGACGAAGAAATTGATGATTAAGATTGAAACAAATTCATAAAACACATTTAAACCTTACAAGTCGTTATTGTTGTTGGCATCTGTTTTTGTAGGATCAATGGAAGTAATTTCTTAGCGCTAACAGTATTGAAGACTTGCTCGTTTTGAGAATCACTAGTCTTAATTCCACACGTTATTTAAGATAGTCGGTAAGATAAATTCGTTACATAGTGTGCTAGTGACGTAATACGGTATATATGGGGTCAGTAAATTCCATATGGGGATTCGAGCTTCGCTCTCACCCCATATGGAATTTACTGACCCCATATATACGTATTAGGTCACTAGCACACTATGTAACTAATAATATCATGAAGATGTGAAAATATGACAGAAATATGCGAAGCAAAAGAATCTGTGTTTGCATCATCCATTTTTGTTCAGCAGGTCATAAACACTGATAACTTGTACAAAAAATCTGTACAAATTATAATTTGTACAACATTACAACTTGTACACAACATATACACTGTTATAATTCTTATATGATTTGCAAATCTATGGTCAGTAAGAATTTTTCTCTTACTTTACACTTTGATAGAACGTGTTTCCGAAACTACTTTCGTAATTTATTTATGCGATGTACACAAGTTTGAGGGGATCCCGGGATTTTCAGCAAATTCAGATAAAAAATTAATGCATAACAGTTGTGTTTATTGTAGTGCATATATACCCCTCCAAAAAAAAAAATGCAATAAAGCTTCGAAAATGTGTAAAATTAAAATTTAAATAACATCCGCGAAATTTAAGATATCTTGGTACAATCGCGATCTTTACAATGAAATAACGATATCATGGTACCATCACGATTTTAACTATGTTTGCACCATAGTGTGTCAACATCGTTGATATTGTTAAATCTCTTAGATACCGTTCACGATGTATACAATAAACATGTAGTAAGGAGATTGTATTAACATTTTTTAAATTTATGATTTGGATACTTTTCCAATTTTTAGCTCACCTGACCCAAAGGGCCAACTGAGATTTTCACATCACTTGGCGTCCATCGTCTGTCGTTAACTTTTACATAAATCGTCTACTCTGAAACTACTCGGCCAAATTTAACCAAACTTGGCCACAATCATCATTGGGGTATCTAGTTTAAAAATGTGTCCGGTGACCAAGGAAACCAACGAAGATGACCGCCATGGCTAAAAATAGAACATAGGGATACAATGTAGAGTTTGGCTTATATATCTGTAACCAAAGCATTAACAGCAAATCGTACATGGATTGAAATTGTTTATCAGGTCAAATTCTCTCTACCCTGAAATTTTCAGACGAATTAGATAACCTGTTGTTGGACCATCATATGTTTCACTCTCTCAAAGTCAACTATAAAACCGATTCTGTGCACCGCAAATCTTAAAGTCATTAGACCAGGTTCAATTTCGTTGCATTTCCGTCAAAAAATATTTTACTGACATCATTAGTGCATTTAGGGCCATCGTCACTTCCTTCCTATGTTAACCAAACGGTTGAAAAACTATTCTGATATATTGCACGAACTATTCGTAAAATAAAATTCTTGAAATTTACTATCATCACTGCATTGTCTATGACACGCCGTTATTATATTTATTCAATTTCGAGATATCTTACTTAGTTAAATAAGATATCTTAAAAACTAATTGAGATATCTTAATAACAAAATGAGATATCTTATATATTAATTGAGATATCTGACTTATTAAATAAGATATCTGACTTATTAAATAAGATATCTTATATATTAAATAAGATATCTTATTAAAATGTTTATAAAGATATCTAATTAAATATATAAGATATCTTATTTAAAATATAAGATATCTCTATTAATTTTTAAGATATCTTATTAACTATATAAGATATCTTATTAACTATATAAGATATCTTATTAACTATATAAACTATCTTTTATATAGTTAATAATAGATATATCTTATTTACTTAATAAGATATCTTTAAGAAATAGAGATATCTTATTTACTTAATAAGATATCTTAAAAAATAATAGATATATCTTATAAACTTATAGAGATATCTTATTTACTTTCAAATTAAATAAGATATCTTATAAAAATTAAAGATATCTTAATACTTAAGAAGAGATCTTGTTAATTAATAGAGATATCTTATAAACTTATATAGATATCTTATAAACTAATAGAGATATCTTATCAACTTTTAGAGATATTTAATTAACTTATAGAGATATCTTATTTAATTGGTTATAAAGATATCTTATTTAATTGGTTATAAAGATATCTTATTTAATATACAAGATATCTCCGTAAGTTAATGAGATATATCTGTTAGTTTATAAGATATCTCTATTAATTAATAAGATATCTTATAAAGTATGTATCTTATTAATTTATAGAGATATCTTATTAACTTATAGAGATATCTTATAAACTTATAGAGATATCTTATAAACTTATAGAGATATCTTATTTACTTTCAAATTAAATAAGATATCTTATAAAAATTAAAGATATCTTAATACTTAATAAGATATCTTGTTAAATAAATAAGATATCTTAAATTTAAATAAATATAAAAACGGCGTGCCATACTATGGCACAATAACGAAGACCTGCGATGAACGAGGCAGGTGATCCCCTCTCATTGGTAAATTACATCATACAGAGTGCATACAAGACCACTCGAGTTTATTCGTCAACGGTGAAAATCGTCATTAATGCCCCCTTAAAGGCGTCATTTACCAGATAGCATGAAACGCCTGTATCCCTGCATGTTTAGAGTTCATCAAGCGTCTTAATGATCGCCATTGTGCAGGTTAGACTAGAAAAAAATATTTGTTTCGTGGGTACCCAATCTAGTAGTGTTTACGTGCAATATAGCATTATCTTTTTGTCTACCAATCGCCAAATAAAGGAACGTAGGGGACGACGCACGTAAACGCACGAATGATGTTCACTGAAACCAAAGTTTTTTGACGGATTTTCAACAAACTCGAAAGTTGTCTATTAAGAAACGTTGCTGGTCAAGGACATAGTCGATACTGGTCTATTTCAAAGTTTAACCCAAAACTGCATTGTCAGGTTTTTTTTATTGATAGTTCTTTTTAGATAGTTGAACTTTTCTCTGATGTATTCGAACTAACTATGCAAAGAAGAAGATTCGCGTAACACATGAGAGTGAGAAACTTATCTTGCTAAATTACCATTTTAATCGGAGACATGACCACTGCTAATAAAAGGTCAACCCTTTACTTTTCAGGGGAAAATTTGGTTGTTTTTATATGAAATCGCTGGAGCGTCCCCTTTATTTAGGCCAGTAAGTGCCTCCCCCACACCACTTTTAAAAGCCATGATGATCACGTTTACTTTTTATTTTCTATTTTGAATGTGAACTCATTCGGTTTGTATCTAAATTGACATTAACAACCTTCTATATATTTTCAAATACCAAAAAGTTAACTAGAGGCTTTCAAGAGCCTGTATCGCTCACCTGATTTTACTTGGGTTTTTGAAGTCATATAAACAAATATAAGATTTGGCTTAAAGTAAATACACAACCTCATAAGGAAAGGAACATTCAGGCAATGTTTGATTTCATTCAAAAGTCCCCCACTGGCGGCCATCTTGGATGATGGATCGGCTACAAAGTAACAACACTTGGTCAGCACCTCATAAGGAACATTCATGCCATGTTTGGTTTCATTCCATTTAGTGGTTCTCTTTAAAGAAGACATTTGTATATATTCCCATAGGGTCCTATGTTAAACTAAGTCCCCCGCTGGCAGCCATCTTGGATGATGGATCGGCTACAAAGTAACAACACTTGATCAGCACCTCATAAGGAACATTATTGCTATTTGTAGTTTCATTCATTCAGTGATTTTCTGAAAGAAGACATTTGTAAATATTTTCCATGGGGTCCAATGTTAAACTAAGTCCCCCGCTGGCAGCCATCTTGGATGATGGCTTGGCTACAAAGTAACAACACTTGATCCGCACCTCATAAGGAACATTCATGCCAATTTTAGGTTTCATTCTATTCAGTGGTTCTCTAAAAGAAGACATTTGTATATATTTCCCATAGGGTCCTATGATAAACTAAGTCCCCCGCTGGCAGCCATTTTGGATGATGGATCGGCTACAAAGTAACAACACTTAATTAGCACCTCATAAGGAACATTCATGCCATGTTTGGCTTCATTCCATTCAGTGGTTCTCTAAAAGAAGTTCAAAATGTAAAAAGTTAACGACGACAACGGACGACGGACGCCAAGTGGTGAGAAAAGCTCACTTGGTCCTTCGAGCCAGGTGAGCTAATAAAAAGTACATAAAAGAAAAGAAAAAAAAAGTAAAACGTGCCGAAAATTCTACACTGAAAATTGACGTTACACATTGTACAGACTGAATACATTAAACTATGTGTATTTCGTAAATGTGAAATTGAGAATGGAAATGGAGAATATGGCAAAGAGACAACAAACCGACAATAGAAACAAGAAAACAGCAGGTTACCAACAGGTGTAGTCTTTTTTTTATTTCAGGTGATCATTGTATATAATTAACAAAACCTAAGAAACTGAAAGGGAAATACAAAAAGGAAAAGTCCAAGTTAAAACTGACAAAATCGCACTTTATCAATCAATGGAACGAGGGAAAATATCTGTTATATAATTCCTTACTTGGAACATGGATTTTCCATAGAAAGTAAAGTACCACAATGAGATATCAGTCTTATTAACAAGATCATTTATCCAAATATCACACTTATTTCTAGCTTCTGAAGGTAAGGTGATGGAAGCTTAAATATATATGTAAAGATCAAAATATGACGTTAAATCAGACAGATGTGAATAACAGTATTGGAGATCAGACTTTTATGCTGAACAACATTTCATACTTAAAATTTGCATCTGCTTTAAAATAATATATAATGCGGGTAAAGTTCAATCTTTATCGAATGACGTTTTATAGTTTCATGTTTTTGTTCATTTTATAGCCATTAGGTAGAGAAGTGAAGATAATGTCGCAACGACACATTGATCAGTAGAATGATCTGGATTTCATGATTTCTATTTTACATGGAAAAATATAGTAAAATCTACGCCACCAAGTGTGTATCTGCAGAAAACTATGTATTGAAGAGATTGTTTGTTATTTGGTTGATATTTTATGAATACATTATACTGCAAACATCGAGAAAGACCTGTGTTAATATGTGTATATTTAAATGAAATAAAAAATGTATACAGAAAGAGGGAAAACAGGAAGTGAATTATCGTTTTATTTCTTTATCTAAGTTATGATGCTGTATAATGGTCAATTACTAGAACCAACCAGCGAAACGCGGCAACTTGGAGCTTGTCAGACAGTATGTAAACTTTTGTAGGATGAATTTTTGTACAAGATTTTATGTCTGGAGAATTTTCAGAAAAGGTATCAAAAATGGAATCATTTTTAGCCGAAGTGACACTATTTCCAAAGTCCGTTCTCTTTTTTTTTTTGTAAATTCCGTGATTTTCGCGTTTCTGTGAACTAACAACATACCTATATTATAAAGATAGTGTATTTGCTATAAACTTATAATATAAAGATAGTGTATTTGCTATAAACTTATAATATAAAGATAGTGTATTTGCTATAAACTTATATAAAAAGGATAGTATATTTGCTATAAACTTATATTATAAAGATAGTGTATTTGCTATAAACGTATATGATAAAGATAGTGTATTTGCTATAAACTTATATTTTAAAGATAGTGTATTTGCTATAAACTTATATAAAAAGGATAGTATATTTGCTATAAACTTATATTATAAAGATAGTGTATTTGCTATAAACTTATATTATAAAGATAGTGTGTTTGCTATAAACTTATATAAAAAGGATAGTATATTTGCTATAAACTTATATTATAAAGATAGTGTATTTGCTATAAACTTATATGATAAAGATAGTGTATTTGCTATAAACTTATATTTTAAAGATAGTGTAGTTGCTATAAACTTATATTATAAAGATAGTGTATTTGCCTATAAACTTACATTATAAAGATAGTGTATTTGCTATAAACTTATATAATAAAGAAAGTGTATTTTGCTTTAAACTTATATGATAAAGATAGTGTATTTGCTATAAATTATATTATAAAGATAATGTATTTGCTATAAACTATCAATTTGAAGTTTCTTATAGGTGTATTTTCATAGTATACGTCATGCAGAATAACGAGAAAATTATTGTCCTTTCCCAGAGTATATTTATGCAAATTATGTTTTAAAGTTTAAAACCGGAAGTTCAATCTTTTCAAAATAACCCAATCTGAATAAACATAAGGATGGATGACAAATGCGACTATACATGGTACCTGTAGGACACATACGCATGCTGGTGGATTTATTGCAGAAAGTAGAGAAGCGACACACAAAATGAGGTCTTCTCGTTTAAAAGTAAACATGGCCCTCTGAGGAGCGAGTTGACAGTTTTTGGTGTCCTCCTCACTTGCAGAATCGTACCAGTAACCAGTTATTATAAACTGAACACATGTTTAATTTTATTTTTAGAAAGACAAATAATGAAAATACATTCTGCTACATAAAGTGATATCAACAAATGAAGTTCATGTCTCAAAAGCCATTTTCAGGATAAGTCTTCTGGATAACGCGCTAAGCTGAATATTGAAAAACCAATGATGTATATAAAACCAAACACAAATTCTAATGTAATTATTTTGTAACAATTGTTCTGATTGGATAACAGCAAGCGTAAAATTCTCTATCTCCTTGTCTCTAACTAAGGAAGCCGACATTTTGAATTTCGGAATGTATTGACATGTTATTTCTACAATAATTAACAAAAAACTCACTTGATGCGCCTAAAAATCTTCTTTTTACCAAATTTTATTACATTCTGAAGCGGCACAGAAGCCAGAAAACGCACGATGTTTATGTTTGACGCGGGAAGCATACCTATGACTTCATCTAGTGTAGGGACCAAAGAACATAACATCTTTTCGCGGAATTTTCTTTAATGAACATTTTAGACTAAATTAATGATTGAAATTTAATTATAATCTTGTTTTGCATTATAATAGAGATAACTGTATTGTATTTGAAGCTTTGAGGACGTCCATCGGTAGTTTTACTGTCGCAAATACCCGTTTACCTGTCTCCGCTCCGCGTCGCCAGGTAAACTAAATTTGCGACAGTAAAACTACCGATGGACGTCCTTAAGGGCATACGATGCAGTTTTGATCCTGTATTTACAAGTTCGTGAAAATTTGCATATAGGCTATTTTTTACCTGATTAAATCAAATATGTAATAACAAATATACCTTCATGTGCTACTTTTGGAGTAAAATGAGGTCGAAATTTTGTATATTTTTTCACAATTCAGATTTGTGGCCGTAATTTCTTTTTCGAAAGAAAGACATAACTTTTTTGTTATAAAAGATAAACACAAATTGTTTTATGTTAAATAATCTGTAATTTCTGTATTTTATAAATATCCTAAAAAATTATGCATTTTTTAAATCAGAAATAACTTATATTTATCAAATGTTCATAAAGTGAGGAAAATACATAATTTTTTGCTGCATGTTTACCAAAATAAAAAATAAAATTTGGGTCACATAATCTCCCTGCAAAATGAAACAAATTGCTGTTTTGAAAAATAGGGGTCCATGAACTCGTTTTCAAATTAAATCAGTTTGAATTATAAAAATCAGTCGAAAAATGCATCTTTTCCCGATATGTCACAGTTTGACGTCGCGAAAATAAAATTTTACGTTAGCAACGTCATTACCTCCCCTGTAACTGTATCGTATGCCCTTAAAGCTTCAAATACAAAATAGTTATCTATTAAGTGGAAGTTCGTGCTTATTCATCTGCACAATGCTTGAACTGTTCCTATATTATGTATCCACATCCATCTTCCGGTGGGGTCCAATACTGAGCGGTAATATTCATTATATGGTCTTACTTATTTATGCCTGTCCCTTGGTGTTTTGTGGACAATCGTGTAAATTTTGTCATATAAAGTTCAGAACACTTTTGGTATGTTGGCAGATATTTTCGTAGTATTTTAGTGTCTGTATGATGTTGGATGTTTGTGTACACAAAAACAAATGTCTTGTAATAGTCTTACACACAATCTTCGACGGAGAGTGTCTCTAATATCAGTAATGGAAAGCAAAAATAGCAAGGGCCCAAGTACTTTTCAATGTGTAACGCCTGATCTTGCAGTTGTTGTGCTGGTCCTGCTTTCATCAAACACAACTGGGTTTATTTTCTATATAAAAGCATGATTTCAATCGAGTTGGCTGTTGGGTGAATGAAACAATAGTTTCTCAGCCTGTGTAGATGTCAATGTGTTACAGTATCGAACGGTTCATTGAAACCCAAACCATAGTAGGGTGGCTGTTATATTGGCCTTATGGCTATTTTTTTCACTGTGTTCACATGCTGTTGTTTGCAAAATGGTTCTGTTATTCCTTTTTTGGAAATATGCGGGTGTCTTCATTTGTTCACATGATCCATAACATTGATGACGATTATATGTTCGAAATTGTACAGGATTCAGTGTTATTTCTACTGTCCTGTAGCTTGCAGGGTCAATCTTATCTTCCCCTACATGACTATTGATCAAGTTTCATACCTTGTTATTTTTCCTGCATTCAAAGATTACAGGGTATGGCGTCTGGTCCTGAAGCTTATCTTTGGTAACTGTTTGTCTATACCAGTCTGGCAGATGTTATTGTCTTGTGTAGCTATTTAAGCCAATTATGTCCTTTTGGACAATACAAAAAAATGAAATGAAGTAAAAGTGAAGTCCTGTGGGGGTGTCATATTCTTGTATGGAAAAATCAATCACTTCAAATGAAATATAAGGAGAGTCCATTGGGTCAACCCCACACCCTCATATTTTAAACACGTTTACATGGCCGAGATTACCACCCCTAAACCATATATTATGTTCTTGTATGGAAAAAAGACCAAATTATACGATTACTTCTTGTTATTTGTATGTTTGAAGTGTGCAACATTTTAATATGATTTGAGTATTATAATCAAACTGATCAAAACTGTATTCTGGGAGCGAACACATAACTGCCTGTATATGACATGAATTAAGTAAACCAAAAAATCACACTCTAAATGTCTAACCTGTTTTACTGAACAAAATTGTTATGTTGAAATTCTTAACGATAAGGGTTTTACTAGAACTATCACATATACTTATCATTCTTAGAGATCCATTACAAAAAGAGGGACGAAAGATACCAAAGGGACAGTCAAACTAGTGAATCTAAAACATACTGACAACGCCATGGCTAAAAATGAAATAGACAAACAGAAAAACAATAGTACATATGACACAACATAGAAAACTAAAGAATAAACAACACGAACCCCACCAAAAACTAGGGGTGATCTCAGGTGCTCCGGAAGGGTAAGCAGATCCTGCTCAACATGCGGCACCTGTCGTGTTGCTAATGTGATTACAAATCCGGTAAATAGTCTTAATTCGGTAGGTCAAATTCATGAAAGGGAAGAGGAATATAGTTACGACGTAAGGAAGATATCCAATATCATTTGAAACGGTTATTCCATAACGGTCAACCAACTCGTGATGGCGTCCGTAAAATTTACGAAGGGATGATTTCAACTTCACCATTGGGAACTCTTGGTTTAATAGCTTCCTTGTGAGCAGTAACCCTCTATCAAGAAAATCATGATAGGAAATTCAAGCACGGAAATATCGTATCAATTAAAAAATATATATACCCCGTATGCAGGTGCTGCTGGAATGTTGCTACTTAGAAATGGAAAGTTCACAATTGGAAAGTTCACAATTGGAAAGCTGAAATCATCTCTTTTGTCGTAAAATTTTGTCTTCAACCAACTCTCATTGTCAATTTCTAGATGTAAGTCAAGATATGAAGCCGACTTAACTGTATCTGTAGTATCCTTTATCTCCAATTCGATGGGATAAATGCGTTTCACATAGTCACCAAATTTTGAATGGTTTAGTGAAAGAACGTCATCTATATAGCGGAAAGTAGAGTTAAAGGATATTGCTAACTTCTTATCTTTATTCCTAAGAAGTTCCCGCATGAAGTCAGCCTCATAATAATAAAGCAACAAGTCAGCAAGTAGAGGGGCACAGTTTGTTCCCATTGGGATGCCGACCGTCTGTTGAAAAACACGTCCTCCGAACGTAACAAATATGTTGTCAATCAAGAAATTAAGCATCTTGATAATATCTGTTTCAGAGAATTTTTTGTTTGAAACAGAGTGATTCTTTACAAAGTAGGATTTATCCATCCCTAAGACAAGATACTTGTATCTACGTTGGCCATTCTTTTTTATGAAGCAAAGTAATACCAACTCTTTTAATTTGTCTTTTCGTTTGGAATGTAAAATACTTGTGTAAATAGTAGAACAGTCAAATGTTTTAATACTGTTACAAGATGAAAGAGAGTTATATTGTATGCACTCTAAAAGATCTTTGGAATTTTTAAGTATCCACATCTGATTCACGCCACCTCTAGAATATGCAGTTTCACAATAATGAGGCCAAGGTCCGGTTAAAACCGTCACACAGACATGAACATCTTATAAGCATTCCATACACTGAATATAAAAATTAGAATTGAAACGGTGAATGTGTCAGAGACAACAAGCCGATCAAAGAGCAGAAACAAGCCGAAGGCCATACTTGACCTCTTGCATACAGTACTTGACAAACAGACCAGACCAAAATACTGAAATTGACACAGACCAATTATCCATATGAATGAGATTAAGGTCATATCATACCGGCTAGACAGACGTGTACACCTAACAATCATTCGAGAAACCAAATGAAGTTAACCTATTGATTATAATGCAAGAAAAACGGACAAAAACACAAAAACTTAACATTGACCAATTAACAATGAAAATGATGACACCAGCTAGACAGACAGACAGACATGTAAATTTTACGATCGTTCCATACACCAAAATACATTGACGCATTA
Organism: Mytilus edulis; assembly: GCA_019925275.1. Classification (NCBI taxonomy): domain Eukaryota; kingdom Metazoa; phylum Mollusca; class Bivalvia; order Mytilida; family Mytilidae; genus Mytilus; species Mytilus edulis. Next base: position 83,580,345 of record CM034354.1, on the reverse strand, counting down.
TTTACAGTATTTGAAAATCCAACCAAACAGCCAGTTATTCACAATGATCAATCAATTACAGAAATGAGGTCAAGGTCAAACCTGCCAGTCTGACATGCACGTCTTACAGCGTGTTTCGTCTACAAAAGACTCAGCATTGACGCTCGAATCCACCAAAGTTAAAAAGGCCACAAAAGTACGACGTTGAAGAGTGATAAGACATTGAATGCTGAATGGTCTAAAACAATGGCATGTCCCTAGACCGCCTGTTCATCATTCATACTCTAAAATATCGTAAAATGTAGAAAAAATGTTATTTTTACTTAATATAAGTTCTTTAATAATTCAAAAGTATGTTTAGAGCCAATATATTTTAATAAACAGCTTTTACGGATGGGACTCTTGTGGTTTTGTACTCAAAATTCAATTTTGTACGGACAAAAGTCACTTTTGTTCAACAAAAATGAGTTCAGTTTGACAAAATTTGTAACATACTACAAATTAAAGAAATTGTCATAAAAAATTATCTTTCAGTGGACAAAAGTCACTTTTGTCATGACAAAATTCATTTTTTGTTACACAGACTTGACTTTTGTTACCTAATTCGAAAATTAAAGGACAAAGGTCAATTTTGTATGCAAATTAGTAAAGTTTGGATTCTGTGAACTAATTTGCATACAAAATCAAATTTTGAGCTCTAGTTTCAGACTTTTGAACATAGCGCCCTTCAATACCTAGCGTAAAAAAAGCGCATGTTTCTCTTCTACAAGATCTACATAGTCATATCCCGTGACACCCCCCATTATTTTTCTCTAGAAGTCCTGGAATAGGCCGACCCTACCCCCATTTTTTGATATTTTTTTCGAATTTTGAGCTCTAGTTTCAGATTTTTGAACATAGCGCCCTTCGATACCTAGCGCAAAAGAAGCGCCTGTTTCTCTTCTACAAGACCTATAAAGTCATTTCCCGTGACACCCCCCATTATTTTTCTCTAGAACTCCTGGAATAGGCCGACCCCCCCTAATTTTTTTGACATTTTTTTCGATTTTTGAGCTCTAGTTTCAGATTTTTGAACATAGCGCCCTCTGATATCTAGCGCAAAAGAAGAGCCTGTTTCTCCTCTACAAGACCTATATAGTCATACCCCGTGACACCCCTCATTATTTTTCTCTAGAAGTCCTAGAATAGGCCGACCCCCCTAATTTATTGACATTTTTTTCAAATTTTGAGCTCTAGTTTCAGATTTTTGAACATAGCGCCCTTCGATACCTAGCATAAAAAGAGCGCCTGTTTCTCCTCTACAAGACCTATATAGTCATATCCCGTGACACCCCTCATTATTTTTCTCTAGAAGACCTAGAATAGGCCGACCCCCCTAATTTTTTGACATTTTTTTCAAATTTTGAGCTCTAGTTTCAGATTTTTGAACATAGCGCCCTTCGATACCTAGCGTAAAAAGAGCGCCTGTTTCTCCTTAACAAGACCTATATAGCCATATCCCGTGACACCCCCCATTATTTTTCTCTAGAACTCCTGGAATAGGCCGACCCTACCCCCATTTTTTTGACATTTTTTTCAAATTTTGAGCTCTAGTTTCAGATTTTTGAACATAGCGCCCTTCGATACCTAGCGCAAAAGATGCGCCTGTTTCTCCTCTACAAGACCTATATAGTCATTCCCCATGACACCCTCATTATTTTTCTCTAGAAGACCTAGAATAGGCCGACCCCTAAATTTTTTGACATTTGTTTTCAAATTTTGAGCTCTAGTTTCAGATTTTTAAACATAGCGCCCTTCGATACCTAATGCAGAAAAAGCGCCTGTTTCTCTTCTACAAGACCTATATAGCCATATCTCGTGACACCCCCCATTATTTTTCTCTAGAACTCCTGGAATAGGCCGACCATACCCCCATTTTTTTGACATTTTTTTCAAATTTTGAGCTCTAGTTTCAGATTTTTGAACATTGCGCCCTTCGATACTTAGCGTAAAAAGAGCGCCTGTTTCTCCTCTACAAGACCTATATAGTCATATCCCGTGACACTCCCCATTATTTTCTCTAGAAGTCCTAGAATAGGCCGACCCCCCTAATTGTTTTGACATTTTTTTCGATTTTTGAGCTCTAGTTTCAGATTTTTGAACATAGCGCCCTCTGATACCTAGCGCAAAAGAAGCGCCTGTTTCTCCTCTACAAGACCTATATAGTCATACCCCGTGACACTCCTCATTATTTTTCTCTAGAAGTCCTAGAATAGGCCGACCCCCCTAATTTTTTGACATTCTTTTCAAATTTTGAGCTCTAGTTTCAGATTTTTGAACATAGCGCCCTTCGATACCTAGTGCAAAAGAAGCGCCTGTTTCTCCTCTACAAGACCTATATAGTCATACCCCGTGACACCCCCCATTATTTTTCTCTAGAACTCCTGGAATAGGCCGACCCTACCCCCATTTTTTTGACATTTTTTTCAAATTTTGAGCTCTAGTTTCAGATTTTTGAACATAGCGCCCTTCGATACCTAGCGTAAAAAGAGCGCCTGTTTCTCCTCTACAAGACCTATATAGTCATATCCCGTGACACCCCTCATTATTTTTCTCTAGAAGTCCTAGAATAGGCCGACCCCCCTAATTTTTTGACATTTTTTTCGAATTTTGAGCTCTAGTTTCAGACTTTTTAACATAGCACCCTTCGATACCTAGTGCAAAAGAAGCGCCTGTTTCTCCTCTACAAGACCTATATAGTCATACCTCGTGACACCCCTCATTATTTTTCTCTAGAAGTCCTAGAATAGGCCGACCCCCCTAATTTTTTGACATTTTTTTCAAATTTTGAGCTCTAGTTTCAGATTTTTGAACATAGCGCCCTTTGATACCTAGCGCAAAAGAAGCGCCTGTTTTTCCTCTACAAGACCTATATAGTCATACCCCGTGACACCCCTCATTATTTTTCTCTAGAAGTCCTAGAATAGGCCGACCCCCCTAATTTTTTGACATTTTTTTCGAATTTTGAGCTCTAGTTTCAGATTTTTGAACATAGCGCCCTTCGATACCTAGTGCAAAAGAAGCGCCTGTTTCTCCTCTACAAGACCTATATAGTCATACCCCGTGACACCCCTCATTATTTTTCTCTAGAAGTCCTAGAATAGGCCGACCCCCCTAATTTTTTGACATTTTTTTTCAAATTTTGAGCTCTAGTTTCAGATTTTTGAACATAGCGCCCTTCGATACCTAGCGTAAAAAGAGCGCCTGTTTCTCCTCTACAAGACCTATATAGTCATATCCCGTGACACCCCTCATTATTTTTCTCTAGAAGTCCTAGTATAGGCCGACCCCCTAATTTTTTGACATTTGTTTCAAATTTTGAGCTCTAGTTTCAGATTTTTGAACATAGCGCCCTTCGATACCTAGCGCAAAAGAAGCGCCTGTTTCTCTTCTTCAAGACCTATATAGTCATTCCCCGTGACACCCCTCATTATTTTTCTCTAGAACTCCTGGAATAGGCCGACCCTACCCCCATTTTTTGACATTTTTTTCGAATTTTGAGCTCTAGTTTCAGATTTTTGAACATAGCGCCCTTCGATACCTAGTGCAAAAGAAGCGCTTGTTTCTCTTCTACAAGACCTATATAGTCATATCCCGTGACACCCCCATTATTTTTCTCTAGAACTCCTGGAATAGGCCGATCCTACCCCCATTTTTTGACATTTTTTTCGAATTTTGAGCTCTAGTTTCAGATTTTTGAACATATCGCCCTTCGATACCTAGCGCAAAAGAAGCGCCTGTTTCTCCTCTACGAGACCTATATAGTCATCCCCCGTGACACCCCTCATTATTTTTCTCTAGAAGTCCTAGAATAGGCCGACCCCCTAATTTTTTGACATTTTTTTCAAATTTTGAGCTCTAGTTTCAGACTTTTTAACATAGCGCCCTTCGATACCTAGTGTAAAAAGAGCGCCTGTTTCTCCTCTACAAGACCTATATAGTCATACCCCATGACACCCCCATTATTTTTCTCTAGAAGTCCTAGAATAGGCCGACCCTACCCCCATTTTTTGACATTTTTTTCAAATTTTGAGCTCTAGTTTCAGATTTTTGAACATATCGCCCTTCAATACCTAGCGCAAAAGAAGCGCCTGTTTCTCCTCTACAAGACCTATATAGTCATTCCCCGTGACACCCCTCATTATTTTTCTCTAGAAGTCCTAGAATAGGCGGACCCCCCTAATTTTTTGACATTTTTTTCAAATTTTGAGCTCTAGTTTCAGATTTTTGAACATAGCGCCCTTCGATACCTAGCGCAAAAGAAGCGCCTGTTTCTCCTCTAGAAGACCTATATAGTCATACTCCGTGGCACCCCTCATTATTTTTCTCTAGAAGTCCTAGAATAGGCCGACCCCCCTAATTTTTTGACATTTGTTTCAAATTTTGAGCTCTAGTTTCAGATTTTTGAACATAGCGCCCTTTGATACCTAGCGCAAAAGAAGCGCCTGTTTCTCCTCTACAAGACCTATATAGTCATTCCCCGTGACACCCCTCATTATTTTTCTCTAGAAGCCCTGGAATAGGCCGACCCCCCTAATTTTTTTACTTCTTTTTCGATTTTTGAGCTCTAGTTTCAGATTTTTTAACAATCAATCAATCAATCAAATATTTTATTGTCATGTAAACTTTACAGTTTGTGACCAACATATATTATTACAATAAACACAATAAACATATATACATACATATTAAACATACAAAATATCAACAGCATAATGTGTCATGATTTCATAAGACAGTTATTGTGAAATTTGTAGGACAATACCATCTAACTGCAGATAAGATACTCAACATAATACGTTACAACCAATCAGAAGAACCAACACTGAACTTACTTGAGGAACGAGCCAAAAAATAGCGCCCTTCGATACCTAGTGCAGAAGAAGCGCCTGTTTCTCCTCTACGAGACCTATATAGTCATACCCCGTGACACCCGTCATTATTTTTCTCTAGAAGTCCTAGAATAGGCCGACCCCCCTAATTTTTTGACATTTTTTTCAAATTTTGAGCTCTAGTTTCAGATTTTTGAACATAGCGCCCTTCGATACCTAGCGTAAAAAGAGCGCCTGTTTCTCCTCTACAAGACCTATATAGTCATACCCCATGACACCCCTCATTATTTTTCTCTAGAAGTCCTAGAATAGGCCGACCCCCCTAATTTTTTGACATTTTTTTCAAATTTTGAGCTCTAGTTTCAGATTTTAGAACATAGCGCCCTTCAATACCTAGCGCAAAAGAAGCGCCTGTTCCTCCTCTACAAGACCTATATAGTCATTCCCCGTGACACCCCTCATTATTTTTCTCTAGAAGTCCTAGAATAGGCCGACCCCCCTAATTTTTTGACATTTTTTTCAAATTTTGAGCTCTAGTTTCAGATTTTTGAACATAGCGCCCTTCGATACCTAGCGCAAAAGAAGCGCCTGTTTCTCCTCTACAAGACCAATATAGTCATACTTCGTGGCACCCCTCATTATTTTTCTCTAGAAGTCCTAGAATAGGCCGACCCCCCTAATTTTTTGACATTTGTTTCAAATTTTGAGCTCTAGTTTCAGATTTTTGAACATAGCGCCCTTCGATACCTAGCGCAAAAGAAGCGCCTGTTTCTCTTCTACAAGACCTATATAGTCATTCCCCGTGACACCCCTCATTATTTTTCTCTAGAAGCCCTGGAATAGGCCGACCCCCCTAATTTTTTTACTTCTTTTTCGATTTTTGAGCTCTAGTTTCAGATTTTTTAACATAGCGCCCTTCGATACCTAGTGCAGAAGAAGCGCCTGTTTCTATTCTACAAGACCTATATAGCCATATCCCGTGACACCACCCATTATATTTCTCTAGAACTCCTGGAATAGGCCGACCCTACCCCCATTTTTTTGACATTTTTTTCAAATTTTGAGCTCTAGTTTCAGATTTTTGAACATAGCGCCCTCTGATACCTAGCGCAAAAGAAGCGCCTGTTTCTCCCCTACAAGACTTATATAGTCATACCCCGTGACACCCCTCATTATTTTTCTCTAGAAGTCCTAGAATAGGCCGACCCCCCTAATTTTTTGACATTTTTTTCAAATTTTGAGCTCTAGTTTCAGATTTTTGAACATAGCGCCCTTCGATACCTAGCGCAAAAGAAGCGCCTGTTTCTCCTCTACAAGACCAATATAGTCATACTTCGTGGCACCCCTCATTATTTTTCTCTAGAAGTCCTAGAATAGGCCGACCCCCCTAATTTTTTGACATTTGTTTCAAATTTTGAGCTCTAGTTTCAGATTTTTGAACATAGCGCCCTTCGATACCTAGCGCAAAAGAAGCGCCTGTTTCTCTTCTACAAGACCTATATAGTCATTCCCCGTGACACCCCTCATTATTTTTCTCTAGAAGCCCTGGAATAGGCCGACCCCCCTAATTTTTTTACTTCTTTTTCGATTTTTGAGCTCTAGTTTCAGATTTTTTAACATAGCGCCCTTCGATACCTAGTGCAGAAGAAGCGCCTGTTTCTATTCTACAAGACCTATATAGCCATATCCCGTGACACCACCCATTATATTTCTCTAGAACTCCTGGAATAGGCCGACCCTACCCCCATTTTTTTGACATTTTTTTCAAATTTTGAGCTCTAGTTTCAGATTTTTGAACATAGCGCCCTCTGATACCTAGCGCAAAAGAAGCGCCTGTTTCTCCCCTACAAGACTTATATAGTCATACCCCGTGACACCCCTCATTATTTTTTCTCTAGAACTCCTGGAATAGGCCGACCCTACCCCCATTTTTTGACATTTTTTTCGAATTTTGAGCTCTAGTTTTAGATTTTTGAACATAGCGCCCTTCGATACCTAGCGCAAAAGAAGCGCCTGTTTCTCTTCTACAAGACCTATATAGTCATTCCCCGTGACTCCCCTCATTATTTTTCTCTAGAAGCCCTGGAATAGGCCGACCCCCCTAATTGTTTTACTTATTTTTCGATTTTTGAGCTCTAGTTTCAGATTTTTTAACATAGCGCCCTTCGATACCTAGTGCAGAAGAAGCGCCTGTTTCTATTCTACAAGACCTATATAGCCATATCCCGTGACACCACCCATTATATTTCTCTAGAACTCCTGGAATAGGCCGACCCTACCCCCATTTTTTTGACATTTTTTTCAAATTTTGAGCTCTAGTTTCAGATTTTTGAACATAGCGCCCTCTGATACCTAGCGCAAAAGAAGCGCCTGTTTCTCCTCTACAAGACTTATATAGTCATACCCCGTGACACCCCTCAGTATTTTTCTCTAGAACTCCTGGAATAGACCGACCCTACCCCCATTTTTTGACATTTTTTTCGAATTTTGAGCTCTAGTTTCAGATTTTTGAACATAGCGCCCTTCGATACCTAGCGCAAAAGAAGCGCCTGTTTCTTCTCTACGAGACCTATATAGTCATACCCCGTGACACCCCTCATTATTTTTCTCTAGAAGTCCTAGAATAGGCCGACCCCCCTAATTTTTTGACATTTTTTTCAAGTTTTGAGCTCTAGTTTCAGATTTTTTAACATAGCGCCCTTCGATACCTAGCGTAAAAAGAGCGCCTGTTTCTCCTCTACAAGACCTATATAGTCATACCCCATGACACCCCTCATTATTTTTCTCTAGAAGTCCTAGAATAGGCCGACCCCCCTAATTTTTTGACATTTTTTTCAAATTTTGAGCTCTAGTTTCAGATTTTAGAACATAGCGCCCTTCAATACCTAGCGCAAAAGAAGCGCCTGTTCCTCCTCTACAAGACCTATATAGTCATTCCCCGTGACACCCCTCATTATTTTTCTCTAGAAGTCCTAGAATAGGCCGACCCCCCTAATTTTTTGACATTTTTTTCAAATTTTGAGCTCTAGTTTCAGATTTTAGAACATAGCGAACTTCAATACCTAGCGCAAAAGAAGCGCCTGTTCCTCCTCTACAAGACCTATATAGTCATTCCCCGTGACACCCTCATTATTTTTCTCTAGAAGTCCTAGAATAGGCCGACCCCCCTAATTTTTTGACATTTTTTTCAAATTTTGAGCTCTAGTTTCAGATTTTTGAACATAGCGCCCTTCGATACCTAGCGCAAAAAAAGCGCATGTTTCTCCTCTAGAAGACCTATATAGTCATACTCCGTGACACCCCTAATTATTTTTCTCTAGAAGTCCTAGAATAGGCCGACCCCCCTAATTTTTTGACATTTGTTTCAAATTTTGAGCTCTAGTTTCAGATTTTTGAACATAGCGCCCTTCGATACCTAGCGCAAAAGAAGCGCCTGTTTCTCTTCTACAAGACCTATATAGTCATTCCCCGTGACACCCCTCATTATTTTTCTCTAGAAGCCCTGGAATAGGCCGACCCCCCTAATTTTTTTACTTCTTTTTCGATTTTTGAGCTCTAGTTTCAGATTTTTTAACATAGCGCCCTTCGATACCTAGTGCAGAAGAAGCGCCTGTTTCTATTCTACAAGACCTATATAGCCATATCCCGTGACACCACCCATTATATTTCTCTAGAACTCCTGGAATAGGCCGACCCTACCCCCATTTTTTTGACATTTTTTTCAAATTTTGAGCTCTAGTTTCAGATTTTTGAACATAGCGCCCTCTGATACCTAGCGCAAAAGAAGCGCCTGTTTCTCCTCTACAAGACTTATATAGTCATACCCCGTGACACCCCTCATTATTTTTCTCTAGAACTCCTGGAATAGGCCGACCCTACCCCCATTTTTTGACATTTTTTTCGAATTTTGAGCTCTAGTTTCAGATTTTTGAACATAGCGCCCTTTGATACCTAGCGCAAAAGAAGCGCCTGTTTCTCCTCTACGAGACCTATATAGTCATACCCCGTGACACCCCTCATTATTTTTCTCTAGAAGTCCTAGAATAGGCCGACCCCCCTAATTTTTTGACATTTTTTTCAAATTTTGAGCTCTAGTTTCAGATTTTTTAACATAGCGCCCTTCGATACCTAGCGTAAAAAGAGCGCCTGTTTCTCCTCTACAAGACCTATATAGTCATACCCCATGACACCCTCATTATTTTTCTCTAGAAGTCCTAGAATAGGCCGACCCCCCTAATTTTTTGACATTTTTACAAATTTTGAGCTCTAGTTTCAGATTTTTGAACATAGCGCCCTTCGATACCTAGCGCAAAAGAAGCGCCTGTTTCTCCTCTAGAAGACCTATATAGTCATACTCCGTGACACCCCTCATTATTTTTCTCTAGAAGTCCTAGAATAGGCCGACCCCCTAATTTTTTGACATTTGTTTCAAATTTTGAGCTCTAGTTTCAGATTTTTGAACATAGAGCCCTTCGATACCTAGCGCAAAAGAAGCGCCTGTTTCTCTTCTACAAGACCTATATAGTCATTCCCCGTGACACCCCTCATTATTTTTCTCTAGAAGCCCTGGAATAGGCCGACCCCCCTAATTTTTTTACTTCTTTTTCGATTTTTGAGCTCTAGTTTCAGATTTTTTAACATAGCGCCCTTCGATACCTAGTGCAGAAGAAGCGCCTGTTTCTATTCTACAAGACCTATATAGCCATATCCCGTGACACCACCCATTATATTTCTCTAGAACTCCTGGAATAGGCCGACCCTACCCCCATTTTTTTGACATTTTTTTTCAAATTTTGAGCTCTAGTTTCAGATTTTTGAACATAGCGCCCTCTGATACCTAGCGCAAAAGAAGCGCCTGTTTCTCCTCTACAAGACTTATATAGTCATACCCCGTGACACCCCTCATTATTTTTCTCTAGAACTCCTGGAATAGGCCGACCCTACCCCATTTTGTGACATTTTTTTCGAATTTTGAGCTCTAGTTTCAGATTTTTGAACATAGCGCCCTTCGATACCTAGCGCAAAAGAAGCGCCTGTTTCTCCTCTACGAGACCTATATAGTCATACCCCGTGACACCCCTCATTATTTTTCTCTAGAAGTCCTAGAATAGGCCGACCCCCCTAATTTTTTGACATTTTTTTCAAATTTTGAGCTCTAGTTTCAGATTTTTTAACATAGCGCCCTTCGATACCTAGCGTAAAAAGAGCGCCTGTTTCTCCTCTACAAGACCTATATAGTCATACCCCATGACACCCCTCATTATTTTTCTCTAGAAGTCCTAGAATAGGCCGACCCCCCTAATTTTTTGACATTTTTTTCAAATTTTGAGCTCTAGTTTCAGATTTTTGAACATAGCGCCCTTCGATACCTAGCGCAAAAGAAGCGCCTGTTTCTCCTCTACAAGACCTATATAGTCATTCCCCGTGACACCCCTCATTATTTTTCTCTAGAAGTCCTAGAATAGGCCGACCCCCCTAATTTTTTGACATTTTTTTCAAATTTTGAGCTCTAGTTTCAGATTTTTGAACATAGCGCCCTTCGATACCTAGCGCAAAAGAAGCGCCTGTTTCTCCTCTAGAAGACCTATATAGTCATACTCCGTGACACCCCTCATTATTTTTCTCTAGAAGTCCTAGAATAGGCCGACCCCCTAATTTTTTGACATTTGTTTCAAATTTTGAGCTCTAGTTTCAGATTTTTGAACATAGAGCCCTTCGATACCTAGCGCAAAAGAAGCGCCTGTTTCTCTTCTACAAGACCTATATAGTCATTCTCCGTGACACCCCTCATTATTTTTCTCTAGAAGCCCTGGAATAGGCCGACCCCCCTAATTTTTTTACTTCTTTTTCGATTTTTGAGCTCTAGTTTCAGATTTTTTAACATAGCGCCCTTCGATACCTAGTGCAGAAGAAGCGCCTGTTTCTATTCTACAAGACCTATATAGCCATATCCCGTGACACCACCCATTATATTTCTCTAGAACTCCTGGAATAGGCCGACCCTACCCCCATTTTTTTGACATTTTTTTCAAATTTTGAGCTCTAGTTTCAGATTTTTGAACATAGCGCCCTCTGATACCTAGCGCAAAAGAAGCGCCTGTTTCTCCTCTACAAGACTTATATAGTCATACCCCGTGACACCCCTCATTATTTTTCTCTAGAACTCCTGGAATAGGCCGACCCTACCCCATTTTTTGACATTTTTTTCGAATTTTGAGCTCTAGTTTCAGATTTTTGAACATAGCGCCCTTCGATACCTAGCGCAAAAGAAGCGCCTGTTTCTCCTCTACGAGACCTATATAGTCATACCCCGTGACACCCCTCATTATTTTTCTCTAGAAGTCCTAGAATAGGCCGACCCCCCTAATTTTTTGACTTCTTTTTCGATTTTTGAGCTCTAGTTTCAGATTTTTTAACATAGCGCCCTTCGATACCTAGTGCAGAAGAAGCGCCTGTTTCTATTCTACAAGACCTATATAGCCATATCCCGTGACACCACCCATTATATTTCTCTAGAACTCCTGGAATAGGCCGACCCTACCCCCATTTTTTTGACATTTTTTTCAAATTTTGAGCTCTAGTTTCAGATTTTTGAACATAGCGCCCTCTGATACCTAGCGCAAAAGAAGCGCCTGTTTCTCCTCTACAAGACTTATATAGTCATACCCCGTGACACCCCTCATTATTTTTCTCTAGAACTCCTGGAATAGGCCGACCCTACCCCCATTTTTTGACATTTTTTTCGAATTTTGAGCTCTAGTTTCAGATTTTTGAACATAGCGCCCTTTGATACCTAGCGCAAAAGAAGCGCCTGTTTCTCCTCTACGAGACCTATATAGTCATACCCCGTGACACCCCTCATTATTTTTCTCTAGAAGTCCTAGAATAGGCCGACCCCCCTAATTTTTTGACATTTTTTTCAAATTTTGAGCTCTAGTTTCAGATTTTTTAACATAGCGCCCTTCGATACCTAGCGTAAAAAGAGCGCCTGTTTCTCCTCTACAAGACCTATATAGTCATACCCCATGACACCCCTCATTATTTTTCTCTAGAAGTCCTAGAATAGGCCGACCCCCCTAATTTTTTGACATTTTTACAAATTTTGAGCTCTAGTTTCAGATTTTTGAACATAGCGCCCTTCGATACCTAGCGCAAAAGAAGCGCCTGTTTCTCCTCTAGAAGACCTATATAGTCATACTCCGTGACACCCCTCATTATTTTTCTCTAGAAGTCCTAGAATAGGCCGACCCCCTAATTTTTTGACATTTGTTTCAAATTTTGAGCTCTAGTTTCAGATTTTTGAACATAGAGCCCTTCGATACCTAGCGCAAAAGAAGCGCCTGTTTCTCTTCTACAAGACCTATATAGTCATTCCCCGTGACACCCCTCATTATTTTTCTCTAGAAGCCCTGGAATAGGCCGACCCCCCTAATTTTTTTACTTCTTTTTCGATTTTTGAGCTCTAGTTTCAGATTTTTTAACATAGCGCCCTTCGATACCTAGTGCAGAAGAAGCGCCTGTTTCTATTCTACAAGACCTATATAGCCATATCCCGTGACACCACCCATTATATTTCTCTAGAACTCCTGGAATAGGCCGACCCTACCCCCATTTTTTTGACATTTTTTTCAAATTTTGAGCTCTAGTTTCAGATTTTTGAACATAGCGCCCTCTGATACCTAGCGCAAAAGAAGCGCCTGTTTCTCCTCTACAAGACTTATATAGTCATACCCCGTGACACCCCTCATTATTTTTCTCTAGAACTCCTGGAATAGGCCGACCCTACCCCCATTTTGTGACATTTTTTTCGAATTTTGAGCTCTAGTTTCAGATTTTTGAACATAGCGCCCTTCGATACCTAGCGCAAAAGAAGCGCCTGTTTCTCCTCTACGAGACCTATATAGTCATACCCCGTGACACCCCTCATTATTTTTCTCTAGAAGTCCTAGAATAGGCCGACCCCCCTAATTTTTTGACATTTTTTTCAAATTTTGAGCTCTAGTTTCAGATTTTTTAACATAGCGCCCTTCGATACCTAGCGTAAAAAGAGCGCCTGTTTCTCCTCTACAAGACCTATATAGTCATACCCCATGACACCCCTCATTATTTTTCTCTAGAAGTCCTAGAATAGGCCGACCCCCCTAATTTTTTGACATTTTTTTCAAATTTTGAGCTCTAGTTTCAGATTTTTGAACATAGCGCCCTTCGATACCTAGCGCAAAAGAAGCGCCTGTTTCTCCTCTACAAGACCTATATAGTCATTCCCCGTGACACCCCTCATTATTTTTCTCTAGAAGTCCTAGAATAGGCCGACCCCCCTAATTTTTTGACATTTTTTTCAAATTTTGAGCTCTAGTTTCAGATTTTTGAACATAGCGCCCTTCGATACCTAGCGCAAAAGAAGCGCCTGTTTCTCCTCTAGAAGACCTATATAGTCATACTCCGTGACACCCCTCATTATTTTTCTCTAGAAGTCCTAGAATAGGCCGACCCCCTAATTTTTTGACATTTGTTTCAAATTTTGAGCTCTAGTTTCAGATTTTTGAACATAGAGCCCTTCGATACCTAGCGCAAAAGAAGCGCCTGTTTCTCTTCTACAAGACCTATATAGTCATTCTCCGTGACACCCCTCATTATTTTTCTCTAGAAGCCCTGGAATAGGCCGACCCCCCTAATTTTTTTACTTCTTTTTCGATTTTTGAGCTCTAGTTTCAGATTTTTTAACATAGCGCCCTTCGATACCTAGTGCAGAAGAAGCGCCTGTTTCTATTCTACAAGACCTATATAGCCATATCCCGTGACACCACCCATTATATTTCTCTAGAACTCCTGGAATAGGCCGACCCTACCCCCATTTTTTTGACATTTTTTTCAAATTTTGAGCTCTAGTTTCAGATTTTTGAACATAGCGCCCTCTGATACCTAGCGCAAAAGAAGCGCCTGTTTCTCCTCTACAAGACTTATATAGTCATACCCCGTGACACCCCTCATTATTTTTCTCTAGAACTCCTGGAATAGGCCGACCCTACCCCCATTTTTTGACATTTTTTTCGAATTTTGAGCTCTAGTTTCAGATTTTTGAACATAGCGCCCTTCGATACCTAGCGCAAAAGAAGCGCCTGTTTCTCCTCTACGAGACCTATATAGTCATACCCCGTGACACCCCTCATTATTTTTCTCTAGAAGTCCTAGAATAGGCCGACCCCCCTAATTTTTTGACATTTTTTTCAAATTTTGAGCTCTAGTTTCAGATTTTTTAACATAGCGCCCTTCGATACCTAGCGTAAAAAGAGCGCCTGTTTCTCCTCTACAAGACCTATATAGTCATACCCCATGACACCCCTCATTATTTTTCTCTAGAAGTCCTAGAATAGGCCGACCCCCCTAATTTTTTGACATTTTTTTCAAATTTTGAGCTCTAGTTTCAGATTTTTGAACATAGCGCCCTTCGATACCTAGCGCAAAAGAAGCGCCTGTTTCTCCTCTACAAGACCTATATAGTCATTCCCCGTGACACTCCTCATTATTTTTCTCTAGAAGTCCTAGAATAGGCCGACCCCCCTAATTTTTTGACATTTTTTTCAAATTTTGAGCTCTAGTTTCAGATTTTTGAACATAGCGCCCTTCGATACCTAGCGCAAAAGAAGCGCCTGTTTCTCCTCTAGAAGACCTATATAGTCATACTCCGTGACACCCCTCATTATTTTTCTCTAGAAGTCCTAGAATAGGCCGACCCCCCTAATTTTTTGACATTTGTTTCAAATTTTGAGCTCTAGTTTCAGATTTTTGAACATAGCGCCCTTCGATACCTAGCGCAAAAGAAGCGCCTGTTTCTCTTCTACAAGACCTATATAGTCATTCCCCGTGACACCCCTCATTATTTTTCTCTAGAAGCCCTGGAATAGGCCGACCCCCCTAATTTTTTGGCATTTTTTTCAAATTTTGAGCTGTAGATTAAACAATGACATAAAAGGTGCTATATTTTACAGGGTAGGACTACTTTCTAAATTAAAGAAGGTGCATAGGTGGCCCTACACCTAAAAATAATCCGTTGATAGATGCAGAGTTATTGTGGTACTGAATATTAGCCGAAAAAGTTATGCGACTTGTTAAATCAATGGATTGGATAAAAATCATTTCAAAATTGAGTTAAAATTGCTATATTTTAACTGATTTTCTGCCTTTTTGAATATTTTTTTATTTAACGGCCGTTGTTGTCTTATTCTGTTTTTTGGTTTCTCGATATATCGCCTTATTGTTCGCTGGCTTATTGTTCGCTAGCTATTGTTCGCTAGCTTCTGCCTGGTCCCGAAATGATAATGTAAAACAATTTAAACGAGGAAACTTACGGCATAATCTATGTACAAAAAATGGGTCTATTTTGCTGCAACACTTAAAAATAAAATTTAATTGTAAATAAAATCGACTAACAATGGCCAAAAAATGACCAAAAAACAAAAAAAGTAACACATCAACAAACGACAACCACTGACTTACAGGCTCCTGACTTGGGACAGGCACATACATTCACATTGTGTCGGAGTTAAACATGTTAACGGGATCCCAACCCTCCAATAACCTGGGACAGTGGTGTAACAGTACAACATAAGAACGAACTTTAAAAACCAGTTAAAAAGGCTTAACTCATCAGATGGATACAAATAGAAATACATATATAACAAAAACATGTACTTACTTGATTGTAATGTTATTAAGTTTTTTATTTCGATCTTTTGTCACGTGATCATGATTTGTAGGTACGAGTATAGGTAACGTGTTTTCCTATTCCGAAAAGATGCACAAAGGACATAAATTAATTCTAATGTAAATTTTAAAGTACAAAAAAGTGGTCGCGTAGATTCTTTAATTCTGGTCCCTGGGACATTGTCATAAGAAAAAACCATGAAAAGGTTTGATCAAGAAATCTTGTACAAGAAAATTTTGATTGTGATAACAGTCATTTAGAAAACGAATTGCCATTATTAGATTAGGTTATGTAATGCTTCATACACATGTAAGTCCGAGTGTCCGAGTGTCCGAGAGAAACACGAAACTTAGGCGAAATAAGACAATTCAGCATAATTTATCCGGTTGTTTTTTTCTGTATTCAAAAATTGTTTTGAAAGATTTAGGTCGCTTAAAATATGGGTGTGTCAAGGCTTTTATCGACGAAGTTTTTTTTCTCATTTTCTAAAATTTAGGGTGTCGGAAATATTTCCATTTTGAAAAAAATCATAAGATTAGATAAAAGACTAATTGGAGTCATAACATATCTGATCTATCTTTCACCTATCATATAACATGTATTTTGATTTTTACAGGATAGAATTTAAGAAAATCAGAGAACTCTTTGGATTTATACAACGCTTAAAACACTTGAGCTGACTACAGTTATAAACCAGAGGAAGAACAAAATAACTAATAAGTTCTCCGGAACTTTTCGGCTACTTACTTTTTTTCGTGGCATCATTCTGAAAATATTAAAAAGAGGTTCAGAATA
This sequence comes from Mytilus edulis, assembly GCA_019925275.1. Lineage (NCBI taxonomy): Eukaryota > Metazoa > Mollusca > Bivalvia > Mytilida > Mytilidae > Mytilus > Mytilus edulis. The sequence continues at coordinate 83,563,995 of CM034354.1, read as the reverse complement.
ATGCAAATTCCAATTAAACTGTGACTTCTTCAGTACTTTCTCTTCATTACCTGTAGAACAAATTCTGAAAATAAAATTCCATAATATTATATTTCATCTTTACAATTAAAATTGTCTATTTCAGGAAGTCCGTCCATTTTGATTTATCTGATACATAATATATTTTAACATAATTTTTTAAGATTTTTACAGCATCTTCTAGACTTGCTCTTGATTGTTTTTTCTACTTTCCTCTGAAACAGTAGAAGCCAATTTTTCTGCTTGGATAATGCTTTCTTTGTTTAATCTTTTATTATTTTCAATGCATTTACGATTTTCAACAACAAGTGTGTATAAACAAGCAAAAATATCAGCACCATTTCTGTATATCATTCTCCCTAAAAAAATTCTTTGGCACAATATATGATAGGGCTCGGCCAAGGCATGACTTCAACATGGTAAATAACCACTGTGGACGATGAAAAACCTTCTGCTCAACACATAAGCCTAGCTTGTTTGCATTTTTGTGTAAAATACATGTGTACTGTTCAAATAAATTTGGTAAAAGCAAGGCTTTTAATTCTACAAAATTTTTTATAACAGATTCTAGGACAGACCTGAAAAAAAATCTATGTTTTCTGTTGTAACCTTTTCAGTGTCTATAATCATAAAATTTTCCAAACAACTGAATAAATATTCAGTCGTTTTGGACAGCTGGTCCTGTGCAGCATCTGATCTAGAAAAGGAATTTAAATTATTGTAACAATGAGGACAACAAATTTAATTTTCCACACACATATCAAAGTTAAAGTTACGAGTAAATAGCTCCCGTTTATCCTCACTGACAGTTTTAATAGAACCAGCGCATGTTCTTTCCAGAAAATTTGTCACATACTATACACTGTACAACAGTTAAGTTAATACATTTGTTCAATTTATTATAATGGGAATGACAAAGATGAGAAAAATAGGTATCACTGGTACTGTATTCTGGAAACTGTGTATGCGTAGAAACTGAAAAACCTTTTTCAAAAACTGGAACATTGATTTCTGTACTCTGGAAAAAAATAATTTCAACTTACCCTCACATTTTCTGCATATGCAGTCAAAATCAGCAATTTTATAGTTTGAAGAAACAAAATTAGTAAAATCTGGCAAGTCACTCGCTTTCTGAATTAAATGAATATATCTATGGTCCTGGTCTTCTCTCTGGGTGTAATTTACTACAACTGCTAAGACCAGACATGGTTATGGGTAAATGAATAAAGTCATCAAATTTAAACATAAATGCAACCAAAAAAAACCAGTTGCCGCTAGCGAAAGATTTGTTTTTTTTTACATACAGCGCCACCTATAAGAAAATTCCCGATTATCTCCACGAATTTCGACATCCAATGATCTGATTGATTGATTCGACCCGTGGCTTCCGGAACTTTTCGGCTACATAGTTTTTTTCCGCCCGGAACTTTTCAACGTCGGAACAAAAGAGCATTTACATAAACACATGACACTGTGTATCAATACACTGAATGGCTGAATAAATACATGACACTACGTATCAATCCGCTTACTGAATAAACACATGACATCACACTACGTACATGTATCAATCTGCTTACTGAATAAACACATGACATCACACTACGTATCAATCCGCTGACTGAATAAATACACGTGACATGACACTACGTATCAATCCGCTGACTGAATAAACACACGCGACATGTCACTGCGTATCAATCCGCTTACTGAAAAAAAACACGTGTCATGACTGCGTATCAAAACACTTGACTGAATAAACACATGCTATTACGTATCACTCCGCTAACTGACACAAAGGTATCTTTCATGTCTGGGTCTTTTAATGACAACTATACGGGTATATATGGGTATTTCCCATAGCTGAAGCCCCTACTGCTGCCTTTAATGGCTTATATCAACTTTATTTGAACTCTACTGGATGTTAATCTCATTTGCAATCCCACCACATCTCCTTTTTCTTATATAATTATATCACAAACCTGTACTTTAAACCGTCAACAACATGCAAAAATCAGATCTAAAGTACTTCAGGAATAACTATGCAATGTGCCACGTATGCTTCAAATACTTAAAAAAAACCAACATCAATAGACAGGATTATTAAGAGTCTAGGTCAAACAAGTACAATAGATCAAAATCTCTATATATAGCTCTCAATCAGACCTGCAAGAACTTTTTAGTTTTATAGTTCTCTGTCAAAAGCTGATAAGCATACACTGAGTTTTGTCTGTATACCATCTACAGGGAAAACAACGGAAACAAAGTCGATAACGAGGTTTGTAACTGTAAGAAGGCTTATCATTATCATGCATTGGTTTTTGATGAAATAAATCATAAATTGTAATTGGTGTCAAACATTTGACTTGCAGACTATTTATAATGTAAATGTAATCAACTATATAATTATCTCTTGATCTGTGTTGAGGATTCGATCGTAACTGTAATGTGCTAATCTTGTATTTACACATCTGTGTCAAAGTAACGATAATAATTTTATAGTCTAATCACGTTGTCAAAAGTTCGTTTTTATGATGGCGTTTTATGAGACAATTTTTATCAAAATTCGGGTTGAGTAAATTTTAAACATTTTAAATGCGATATATATAACGAAAGTGCAATAATTGATAAAACAAATTCTACATATGAAAACAAAAACATCGAAAAAAACTCACAGAAACTCAGTTATATATTGTACTTGTAGACTCAATTATTTGCAAAAGTTTTTAAGTTTCTTTTACGACAATTAATTTTGAAACCGTATTATAAATGTTGATCTTCTGAATCGTCCCCTGTTGTAATTATACATCATCTAGACTGTTTTACTGTCAATAACTACGCGGAAACATATATATAGATTGCAATACAATCAATCGCTCAACACATCCGTCACAATGAATAACCTACAGATTTTACAAGATTGCAAAATGAAGACTTGGAGCCAACTTATTGTCACTCTTTTTACTGAAACGGACAAACGACCCGTTTGAACAATATAAATTGTAAATGAGAAAAATGCCCATCAAAGTTAATTTATTCATGAGTATGTCCTTATCTTTAGGTGTTTTTGTCATATGATGAAATTGGCGGTTAAGTACAATGTCAGTCTCTGCTGCTATCGATAAAAGCCTGAATATCGAATGGAATATCTAATTTACTGTACTTTTTAACAAAGTAAATACTCGAAACTCACAATATAAAGACCTTCCTCAAATAATACAATGTCCAATGCAAAAGTTGTTTACATTTGTCTGGACAGTAACGTGTAAATATTTGATATTCATATTGTTTTTTCTCATCATGTCATAGACGACATTACATAATATATGACATGTTCAAATATTATGATGCCATTCTGCAGCACAGCAATGCTTTGTTATATACGAAGTTCTGTATGTCATAGATTTTCCGGAATGGTCGTGTTATCATTTTCATCAAAGATCACCAATCACCACTACGAACTAGCGACTCTTTTCACAATAAATCTTAGATAAATTTTACCCTTCAGAGTATTCTTAAGATTTTTTAGAAATCTTAAGAAAATAAAAATGGCTGCCTTAGCTATTTTCAATGTTATAAACAGAAGATTTTTAAGAAGAGATCGCGTTTTTCGTGACAGGACAGACGACCATGATTTCTAAATGATGACCGGTTAATTACACAGTATCGTTTCCCCAGACAGTCCATTTTAGATTTAACAGACAAGCTCAGAGATGCCATTGAAATACATTACCTTCCAACAGATCAGGGCAATCCCTCTTACTTATTTTAAGCCATATGTCGGCCACCCTAATGATGCAAGATTGTTTCAGTAGTTTCAGAGTAGAAGATGTTTGTAAAAGTTAACGACGGACGACGACAGACGACGACGGAAGATGGTGGACGCCAAATGCTTTAGTTGGCCTTAGTACATTTTGTTTCAAGCACAGAAGACTGAGAAAAAAATACGCCTTACATCTGTATATGTACAATGCGATATCCAGTTCTCACTTGTTACGAAAGCTTTAGATATACGGAATTATAAAATGTTTTTGTTTAAATCAGCCGTAACGAGGATAATAATATAAACATAGCTTTCCGCCAAAAATTCAATACAGAGAGGAGATTCAACAATCCATGAACAGGGGGAAATCGATCGGTAAAAATATTGCCTCCCAGAAAACATCAATTTGACTATGTGTGTTCCGTTTAAGCAACGACGCTTTTAATTATGAATAAACAAGAAAATGTTCTGATTAATAATAACAATAACGTATTTTTACTTGTTTTGTATGTTCTGTATTGTGTTTTTCTAAAATTCTGATTGAAATTCAAAAAAGGAGGGAGTTGAAATTTGAATAAAAGGTTTAAAAATCCAGCCTTATATTTGCCTTTTCAAAAGCTAAGAACCTCGTAAGTAGAACTTTTCCCACGTTATATATTGAAGTTGTTCTTTATTTCGAAAATCCTCTACTAGTATATCATATGTCTTTATATTTTTTGCTGTTGTTGGGTTGTTGTCGCATTGACGTATACATAATATCTAAATATCTATTTGTATTCTAATTTTAGAGAACGAAATCGTTTAATACCGTTTTGCAAACTAAATTTGTATCATCATTAAACGAAATCCACTTAAATGTGTACGTATCACAACGTATCCCTGTGTTTCAGATCATGATCTTCCTTCACTGGAAATAGAGTATTAACTTTGATATTAAAGTCTTTTGACACTATACAAGATTTGTGTAAGGAAATTGTCAGCTTAAATAAGGTAAATGATTTATATGTCGAAACTTAACGACTATTTTTGATCGATATGTCCAAAGGAATCTTGTTATTTAATAGAGAGAATACGAATGTGACCGTTCGGATCTCCCTCAGGAACCAGGGTACATCCATTAGTTTATGGATAACCCGTGTTTCCGTCTTAACAGTTAATTGACAAAGATTGTGTTAAAATCCCACTGAGAAAATTGAAGTAAATGTTTGTAAAATCTTTATCATAACGAATATGAAAAAATAAGATGTGGTATAATTGCCAATGAGACAACTCTCCACAAGAGACCAAAATGACACAGCAATTAACCTTATAGGTCACATACGAAGTTGTTTTTCACAAAAGTTTAGTACAGATTTTCCTGACTATCTATCTTCATTAGTTCTAAATCCGATGATAGACTTATGTATATTACTACGTGACTAGAGGGTCTAGAAATATACAAGCTAAGTTGACTCCGGTTGCGGGAGTTTCTCGCTGCATTGAAGACCCATTGTTGTCCTAATGTTGTTGTCTGCCCTTTGGTCGGGTTGTTGTCTCTTTGACACATTCCCGATTTCTATTCTCAATTCTATGTTGAAAAAATCTTTCGTTAACTATATCTAATAATCAATGTTCATTATTTGCAAATCGGATGATTGATATGTTGATAGCTGACTATTTCTCATTGTTGAAGGCCTTGTAGTCGCCTATATTTGCTTACAGTTACTTCATTTGAATTCTGGCTGAGAGTTGCATAAATGGCAATCATAAAACATCTGTTTATTTTTATATTATTCAATAATTGAACGCTTCTTCTTGTAACTTCATTGGGGTGTAAAGGTATTGACCGAAGTAAATTTTGTATTCTAAAAATGTGAGCACGGTCACTGAACGCTTTTACAACCCTATGAAGTTACGAAAAGAAGCATCCAATACTTGTTAGTACATGTTTTTTTTAGCTAGGATCATGATAACACGATTTTTATCAAGAATTCATTTAATTTACCTGTGCACTTTCTTGTGGGACCTCGTGTCAACCACTAAATTATAGAAGTAGGACCGACAGCAGACCATCAAAAACCAATCAATTACAGAAGTAGGACCGACAGCAGGCCATAAAAACCACTAATTACAGATGTAGGACCGACAGCAGACCATAGACAACCACTAAACTATCATTTAGGGGCCTTATATATCTGAATGAGTTTTCTCATTGCTGAAGGCCATATATACATATTTTAAAAATGCACAAATTTATAATTAAAAAAAGAAGATCGTTCTTCCAGGTTAGAAACTTTACTGATTAAGTATATATGAAAGCAAATTTACAGATCTAACATTGTTGGGTTGATGTTTAGACGAGTTGTATATATATATATTTATGCACACATACAATACATATTTGTTTGTCGTTTTTAAGATGTATTATGTTTTATAAGAATTAAGCATTCATGACTTGTGTTAATTCAAGATGATACATCATCTAAAGAGCGTATTTGAAATATGAATGGGTTACAGTAGTTAAATATTGAGTTATACATGTACATGTAACTACATTTATTAAATTTGATCACAGTTCAATATTATACACGACGCTCATTATACATGTTTCACAATGTTGCGTTTTGAATTAAAAAAAAAGTTAAATCACAAAATTACTGAACTCCGAGGAAAATTCAAAACGGAAAGTCGCTATTCAAATGCTCTAACATCAAACGAACGGATAACAACTATATATCATATTCCCGACTATGTACTCGCATTTTCGTATGCCAGTTGTGTATATGAACCAACATTACCAG
>CM034354.1:83464411-83557334 GCA_019925275.1 Mytilus edulis | reverse complement strand
AAAAGAGTTCCGGAATGGTTAAAATGTCTAGTGTTCCGATTTCTAGCGAAACTATTTTGCATACGTATTTCAAAATGCAGTCCGAAAGCTAAATCGAAAATTATCAATGTGTCTTCAAAATCTCGGGTTTCTATGGAAGAGACCGATAATGTCCGAAAGAATCATTTACATTTCGAACTGATGGATTTATCAAACAATGTTGAATCACATCAGACGGAAAATACACGTTTCCGAACTGGTATGATCGATAGGGACGATAACTCTAATCATCGTACTGAACGGAAGGAAAGCATTAAGCGTTTAATCGACCGAGATGAGTGGTGTAAACGTTTAATAGATATTCTAGAAATAAAACAGTCTGAAGATGACGACGACGAGGAATGTTATCGTGAATGGAGGGATGTTGCCTTTGTTTTGGATAGGTTATTTTTCATTCTGTTTTTGATATTGACGTCTTTATCAACATTGTGTATTCTTGCAATGAATCCTGGCGATCATTTCATATTTTAAAATCATGCAATGTGTTCTTCAACAGAGATCCGTACACACAAATACAGTTCTTGACTCAAACATGTATCTTTAAGTTATCATATATAAACATATATTTACATCAATTTAGTTATAAATAAGGAGTAAAAGTACTATACCTGATGAGAAGGGAAAACTATGAAAGGGATATTTCAATTGATAAGTCGATAACAAACTGGCAATGTCATAGCAAACTAAAAACCGACAAAAAGACAACAGTATACAAAATACAACATAAAAACTAAAGACTGAGCAACAAGAACCCCACAAGAAAACCGCAGATGATATCAGGTGATCCGTTAGGGAAAATATATCATGCTACGTATACAAATGTGGCAGAATTCGTGTTGTCAATGTATGTATTAAACCAAGTGTTTCGATAGGTAACATTCGAGGAAAAGGACGGTATTTAAGTTAAAACAAAACTGTCGTAATCTGTAAAACAGATATTTTATAACATTCAACCAACCCATGATGGTGTCCGAACATTTTTCTAAGGGATTATTTCAACTTTTCCTTTTGAAACTTTTGCTTTAATAGTTTCCTTGTTAGCCAAATCGCTTTATAAGGAAACTCATGATTTGAAATGCAACATCTAAAATATAAACGCAGATGTATAAACTTCATATGCAAGTGCTGTTTGAATATTGCTACATAGGAGTTGAAAGTTCACAATTGGAACACTAAAATCACGTTTTTCGTCGAAAAGTTTAGTTCTCAACTGACATTGTATACGGTTATATATAAAATGATATGGTTGCCAATGACAAAACTCTTTACAAGAGACCAAATGACACAGAAATTAAAAACAGTTACTATAGGTCACCGTATGACCTTCAATAATGAGAAAATCCCATACCGCATAGTCGGTTATACATTTGTGTTACAAGCCCCGCAATGATATATGAAAACGAACAGCCTTATTCATGGACAAAATAATGAACGAAAATAAATATGTAACATAGCTACAAACGACAACAACTAATTGATAGGATCCTGACAATCGTACACAATATGGTGGGGTTAAACCCTATCTTTAACCTTGGACAGCTTAGACAGTGGTGTAAAAGTACAACAAACTAGAAAAAAACATTAGAAAAAGGTTTAGCTCATCAGATTGATACAAAAAGAAACACACCTAACAAAACACCATAGTGGACGTGGCCGCGTACATCCCATTATAAATTGCATGCATCTAAGACTAGAAAGACCTCACAGACTTAACCATTTCCAAAAGCGCAGTCAATTCCCTCTTTTTAGTTTGCCTGGCATAATGTTTGATTGAATCCATCAGTGTTTTAAAGGTAAGTCAAGCAAACCTAACTATATCTGTTGAATAGTTTATCTAAAGCTCTATGAAATAGATGCATTCAGCATTGTCAACAAGCTTACACGCTTGGAATTATATAGTTAGAGATCATCATCAATATAGCGGGACGTAAAGTTAACGGAGAACCCTTGATTTGTCGGTCTTCCGAAGAAGCTCCCGTATGACGTCAGCCTTGTACGAACGAAGAACAAGTCGGTAAGTATATGCGCACCATTAGTACCATTTGGAATGTCGATTGCTTGTTGAAAAATACGTCATCCAAACGAAATGAATATGTTGTAAATCCAAATATCAAGAATTGTGATATTGTCATTTTCAGAGAATTTTTTTTAAAATCAGAAAGTTTTAACAAAGTATGATTTAAACAACCCTAAGACAAAGTAATTAAAGAATCTACGTTGGCCATTTCTTTTAATGAAACAAAAAAAGACAAATTTTTAAAATTGGAATGGGTCTATTGTGTAAAGGATGCCCAGTTTATATTTTATACACTATTGCAAGACGAGAGAGACTTAGATGGTATGTATTTAAACATACATTTTAATACTTTTAGTATCCACATCTGATGCCAACCTCTCAAGAGTAAATAGTTTTTGTGATTTAACTTTTTTATCCGTCGGACTTGTACGGGAAAATTAACATAAAAAAAATATTCATAGAATTGTTGCTCACATTATTGATACATATGAAAGTCATCTATTTCATTCTGTCGTGTTCGCAGAATATTTAGCAAATAATTCTGCAATGCTTGCATTCTGACTCGGATGAATAAACTCCTTTCCAGAAAGGTCTGTTAAATTAGTGCATTCTTTAATTGCAGAATTAGGTACCTGAAATAAAACGTAGGATAGTTGTGAATACTGTTAAAAAAAAGAAAAATACGTGTATTTCCTACATGAAAGCAATTTCATTGGTGGCTCCTTAATTTAGTAATATATTTGTTATGACAAAAGATAGATTTTTTCTTCAGCCTAAGTAAGTGGCTAATGTAAAGCTTCAATATGTTGACATGCCGCATACTTAAGTTGTCTGAACCTAATCCAAGCTTTGTCGTGGTTATGTGTTATTTGGAAAACTATGAAACAGCGAGTCAAAATATATGCAATTGCCCAGTTTTAAGATCCCTTAATAATACTTTCATGTAATCACATATTATTCAACGTTTTACTTAGTGTACAGATTTAAATTCTGTCACAGACAAAATGATATGCTGTATATTTATCGATATGCTCAGCACAATTGTAAAGCAATTTGTACAACTGTTTGGATTAGACGACGACGATTGTGTTAGAGCGATAAATGACATGTTTCTGATGCCTGTAACTTTAGGAAAAATAAAGGCAACAGTAGTATACCGCTGTTCATAACTCATAAATCCATGGACAAAAAACAAAATCGGGGTAACAACGCTATTTGGATACCTGGAATTTAATGGGTTTTTTATGGTTTTTTTTTCAATATTTAACAAATTGATCACAATTCCATACTACAAATCATCTTTCCGTAAACTTTCATTTGAATCTTTGTTGTAAAAAGCACAATAGTCCAGTGTTTGCATATGTTGTCCTGTCGTTTACCTATAAGGACTGACTGTTAGTTAATGTATGCACCTAAGACTTTAACAACTTTTCACAAAAAGTTTATTCATGAATTTTTAACATCGAAATAAGGACTTAAGTGGATACTTATTTTCCATTAGAATCTAGATGCCAGTTTTGTACTGTATGCTGGACCTCCCCAAGAATATGAAGTATATATCTTTAGTCAAAAGAATATGTAAATAAGAATTTAAAAAGAAAGAAAGATTGATACCTTTTCGATAGGAGTGTACTGTGCGTGATGGTGGGCAAACGTTGGTTGTTTGTAGCCTTGTTGTAACACATGATATAAGCCCACCGTCTAAGATTACTACGATTTGCGCTGCTATGGTGCAAGGTGTTGCAATGGAAGAATAAAGCGTCACCTGTATAAAGGAAATACATCAACTCCTCCTTTCTATTCTCAATATTATAGAAATAATACATTTCAAGTCAACTTAAATTGTGATCTATTAATAGGCTAAAAAGTTATCAATTATACCGACAACAGAAAACTAAAGTCTCTTTATTATGATCGAGTTGAAATTATTTTAATATGCAAATGTTTAAGTGTGGGAGAAACCAGATTTAAACTAAATTTAACGCAGTGCAACATTGTTTTGAACCTTCTTTACGTTCCGCTACATAAATCTACATCACAAAAGTCATTTTGACTCAGAAAATTAGGATCGTTCGATAAATAAACCTTACGTCAAAAGAGATGATTTCAATGTTCCTTTTGTGAACTTTCTGTTTTTTGTAAATTATCATCCTAACATCATCTGAACGGAACTATATTTTAACCTTAGGTGGCATGTATTTCCTATTATTAACGCTTTGATATAGGATTGGTGCTAACATTGAAGTTATTTGTTTAGATTGATTAATTGATTTAATTATACTCTGACGCCACTTTTAGCACTATGTACTTGCTATTGGCTAGTAATTGGCGTCCAATTTGTATTTTATGGAGTAAACCGGAATGCAATGAGTGTTCACAAGTTCAGGTTTTAGCATTCCCGATGAAGGATACAGCCGGGATACATTTACATTCATGAGACGTTGCACAACCAATTTAATTCTCTGATTTGTGTAGTAGGTAACCTCTTTATCTGTATTCCTCAAGCCCTTATATCAGGTGAATAATAGCATAAAAATATCAAAATGTTCTAGGAATATCACAAAGACATATGTTACAGTTATGTTGTAATTAAAAACTTTGCGTGAATTGGCGGAGAAGAATAAATTGTATATAAAACCTGGATTCATTTCCGCGTATATGTGAGGACACTTTTCCCTGATGACATCAACCCTTGATTTCTGTGCTACTATTTGTCCATCATGTGGATGGTGTTCTATTCGACCACAATTGTTTGATCCACTTAGTATCTGTAAAATGTGCAATAAATTACATTTGTTTCCTTTTAATTGTTGCTACAAATATTAAACATGAAATATCAATAATTCAATAATTCAATAATTATCAAAGGTACCAGGATTGTAATTTAGTACGCCAGACGCGCTTTTCGTCTACATAAGACTCACCAGTGACGCTCATATAACAATATTTATAAAGCCAAACACGTACAAAGTTGAAGAGCATTGATGATACAAGATACACACAAACTTTAAAATCTTCTAAAAGGGGAATGTTTAATGTTGTTTCATTATGTGCATATCCGATATCATCATCTTATCTAAAATACTAACTTTCCTTACTAAATGTTATTAAGTTGTTTTCGCCTTTTTTCACACTTTTAATCATCATGAGAAACACGACACGACAGATAACACTACTAGAGTAGGAACATCATACATTTTTAATGCACAGTAATACGATGCTGGCGTCGCTGAATACTTGTGTTTATGTGTTTTTTTGTAACTATTGTTTGTTTGGGCAATTTGTTTATTTTGACCACTGTGATGTATTTCTGTATTCGACTATTCGATTTGTATGTTTTTTTATTGACGTTCTGTTACTGCTGGTGAAGTTTTAATTCCCCGAGGATATAACCAGCTCAGTAGTCAGTACTTCAGTGCTGACATGAATTATCATTGATATGGTCATATTTATAAATTAACTGTTTACAAAACTTTTGAATTTTTGAAATACTAAGGCTTTTCTATCTTAGGAATAGATTTTTTTAGATGTATTTTGCAAACCTTTTAGGAATGTTGATTCTAGATGATGAGTCTTTTCATCTGGCACAACTACAAAATTTTGTCCTGGTATCTGTCCTGATGAGTTTATTTATTATTCTTTGAACAAAAACGACGTTGAGGTTTACTCATCTGTGGTTCATGAGAAGACAACTGGTGTTTGTTTCAGTTCATGTAAATCAGTCTTTAAGTTTCTATGTTATGTTTTGTATACTTCTGTTTGTCTGGTTTTTACCATCGTTTTGTCAGTTGTTTTTCGACTTTAGAGTTTGAATGTCCCTTCGATATATTTCGCCTCTCTTTGGCATTTTTTTCTGCGTTGTAAACCGAAATTTTTGAAACATCAGGTAAAAGGAAATACACAATATTACAAAAACTATATAAAAACACAACACATTTAATATGGAGTAAACAGTTTGAAAAACTACACATTAATGGCATACGATACAGTTTTTATCCCAAATTGAAATTTTGCTGACAATTGACATCTAGGCGGTTTTGTGAACGTAATTTTCCTTTCGACAGATACACATAACTTTAAAAGATAAACACAAGCTTTTGTTAAGTTATTTGTAATTTCGGTTTTATATAAGTATCCTATAAAATATGATTTTTTTGTTTAGAAATAGCTCAAATTTATCAAATGTTCATGAATGTAGAAAAACGTCATGTTTTGCTGTATATTTATAAAAATTTAAAAAATTGCACTATTTACGAACATTTGATTAATTTGAGTTATTTCTAAAAAAAAAAATCATAATTTATAGCACATATAATCTTGGTACGTAATCAAACCAAATGGCATTTTAAAAAAGAGGGGTCCATGAACTCGTTTTCAAGGTAAATAAGTTTGAATGATAAAAATCAGCCGAAAACTGCATCTGTTTCCGATAAGTCATCGTTTGACGTCGCGAAAATTACAATTTACGTTAGCAACGTCTCCTTTGTAACTGTATTGTATGCCCTTAAGGAAAACATTTTTTATTTTAGGTACCAATAGATGATGCATGATTAATTTGTAATAACATTCTTAACCATTCCTCACACAAAATATTAATTGATAGTACCAGACTATGCCGATGTTTGACAATGGTATCATCAACATATGTTATTACTTGATAAAACAGTGTTAACTAGAAATCCTTATACATCAACCAAACAATTGAATTTAAAAAAAGAAGATGTGGTTTGATTGCCAATGAGACAACTCGCTATAAGAGACCAAATTACACAGAAATTTGCAGCCATAGTTCATCGTACGGCTTTCAACAAGGAGCAAAGCCAAATTGTTTATTGTTAGATTTAGCTAGGCTATCTGTTGTATTTTATGCTATGAGTGTAATTACTTCGTTCAGAGCTGGAGTTACAACTACATTTGGTATATGTATTTACAAATGATCCAATAACTTACTTCAAAATAGGATTTTACATGTAAAAATACATATGTATTTACAAATGTCACAATAACTTACTTCCAGACAAGAATTTTCTTTAGTGCATTTATCTAGAGCTACCCATACTGTCATCATATCCGGATAAAGATTTCCGCAATTATACCAGTATCTAATGAAGAAGAAAATAATAAGTTTGTATTAAAACAAATATAAATGAATGAAATTTAGTGAAAGAAAATGAAATAGTCACATTGTTTTGTAAAGCTTGACAACGTGTCTTTTTCTATATATAGCTATTTACAAATAACATGTAATATTTAAGGTTACCGGAATTATTCTTTTATTAGTTTTATTACTCGTACCATGTGATCAGAAAACACAATATTTAGCAATCGTCTTGATATACTCACAAGTCTGTATATCAGTACTAAGTGTTTTTACAATGAATATTTTGTTTGCCTTTGTTTGTACTTTTTTATTCGGCGGAATATGTGCTGAGTGTTTACTGTAGTCTGTTGTACAGCTGTTTGATAATTGATACTCTTCTGCACATTACACTTTATCTTATTGGGACTAGAAATGTTTTAAAACAAACAAATTAATTTATAGTTAAAGAAAGAAAGAAGATAGACAGAACGAAATAACGAAAGAAAATGGAAAAAGAAACATTACCCATAGTCTTGGTGCCAGTAATGTGGTGCTGTAATTTTAGCATCTTTTAGCATATATTTTGAATGGTAATGGTATACCTCGCCACCAAGTAGCTGTAAAACAAAACAAAACTACAACATGTGCGTAAAAAACTCACACATACCATAAAAAATATATACACCCGTACAGAAAAATATACAAAAGTACTAAACTATATTCACATGATACGGACGTAATAGAAATATAAACACACAATTTTCGATTTATTAATAATACGTTACATGTATAAAACCTTTTTGTTAGCGCCTAAAACCTAAGCAATGTAAACGTGACATCGATTATTATGGGAATCGGATAGATATTAACTTATTTTGTATTTTAGAAGGATTGGATAATGTCAGGATCAAACGTAAAAAAAAGAGTGGAGAGAAAAGTGTAGAGAGTGGATTTTTTTTGAAAGTAGGAATGAATGTATTAAAATTATGTATATTAATGTTATATTCATTATTACCCTTGTGAATCGTATTTGAGGGTCTTGGTTGAACTCATTTTAATTTGCTAAGACAGAAGATTTTGTTTTTCCAAATTGGGACAGTCAAGTATGTGGTAGGCGATTTTGGAAAAGCGATTCGTGTTCTTTTTACTGATTTTTATTTTATTTTTCTCTATATTAAAGGTTTTACAATACCTTTTCGCACGTGTTGACCACCTTCTCCGATCTAGCCGCTAATCCGGTCACGTCACTTCCTGGATGACTCCATGTTATTCTGGGAACTTTTCTTTCCCCGGCTTCTAGCTAAAAGTAGACAAGTGTCAGACATATTTTTCTTACTACCCGTTTTAAGACTAGTTATTCCGCTGTTTTTATAACATATTTTGATAGATATCCTCTCTATAGCAAACACAAACAGAGTTGATTTTGGGAACGATACGTACAGTCATATAAATAATAATAAATTTTTAAAGTGTTATCTTTTTTTTTGCATTTTAGAGTGGTAATCAAGAAAGAGCTTATCTAGTTAATTGAATTTTTGTTTTGTTTTAAATGCTTCAACATTTTCTAAGTTTTTAATCCTCATTGTTACGTTTTTAATCCTATATCAAAGAAATCAGTTTTAATCCACCAAAAGTAGAGAAAAACAACTCGCGATCGTGTCTAATGAAATGCTGTTATAAATTGTACATGATTCAATGCACCACATTCAGTAAAGAGCTCAAATATTTAAAAAAGCAATCCAAACGAATGAACAAACAAACCAACAAATTAACACAAACTTGAGTGTTAATGTGTGTCTGTTCCTTTATTTTATCTCTAATTGGTTATGATGTCTGCTGTAATCTGTTTTCTTCACCTTATGCTGTTATTACGGTGTCGGTTTTCACCCCTTTTCTTGAATTGCAAATTACCAATACAAATAACAGAAATGTCATAGAAAGGAAACGTATTCTGTGAACATCCATAATTCAAAACATCATATATACATGTTTCACTCACCACATTCTTTATACATGTATCAAGTGCCAGTAATTCAGCAGTCAGCTGATTCATGTCTGTCACATTTGGATTTTGTTTTTTTTAGAAAATCGTATTGCTATAAAATAGACCTTTTATTTCTCGTTCGGATTTTTTCATATTTTTCAATTCGTGTCATTTTACATCTGACTATACGGTGTGTGTTATTCTCGTTATTCAAGACCCTACGATGACCTATTATTAATTATATCTTGACCTCGAGTTGAAAGTTATCTCATTTGTAATCATACAACATCTACTGTATTTATATACAAACGTTTTTTAAGCCGTTGGAATTGTACAACTAATCTTACTACATATGCGTTCTTGTAGAAGGCATCGCTGTCAGTCATTGCTTTAATAAACTTCTCAACCTCATCTTTATCAAACAAGTTCCTAAAAACAAATACAATACTAAATTCATTATTTATATTTATGTAAAACGCCTATATAACAATAGGAAAATAAGAGGACAGCAAGAAAAGTGACGTAATTCGATTTATGTATTAAATTCACCACTGCTTCGAGTGCGATAGGAACTAGAGCAGTAAAATCTTTATAGTTGGCTTACTAGAGAAAAGCAAATGCGTTTATTTACTAGTAAACATCTTATATGTATTGATGCAAGCAATTTACGTTGCTATCCCAAAGGCAAGCCTTGTATTAATTTAATGTACTGATCCTGTTTTGACATATTATGGTTTACTTTTATAAATTGTGACTTGGTTGGAGGGTTGTATCCTTGGCACTCATACCATCTCTCCTTTTTTCATATTTAAACGTAATTAAGATACAAGAAATACACATACCTAACAAGAAGATAACCTTTGTCTTTAAAATCTTGGACCATTTGGTCGGTAGTCTCAAAATTATCAGTGAAGTTATACTCTGTCAAAAAGAACGATTAAAATGATCTCAGTTTGGTAATTCAAGGTCGTATGATTGACAAAATCAACACGCGACACAAGGCAAGGAAAACAACGAAAATCTGCAAATGTCTTTAAAACTTAATTTTACATCTTCTAAGAATTGTCGCACAGGCTTTTCCTGTTTCTAGTACATAAACCAAAACCAACATCTACAGTCAACAAGTACGAAATAACGGTCTTCATAAGTTACATTATATCCTTTGTGTCCGTATACACAACTTTGGTTAAACTTTCGTTTTGTCATGCGCATTGGGTTCATCATCAGCTGCGTTGTGATTTTGATTTTTTTAAGGTCACTTGAAACATACTTGAACCAAACGCACCGAGGAGTATTTTGAAGATTTATATAATCCGACCTTTTAAAAAGATAAATATTAGGTTAACATGTTTATCATTCATATTTTGTTCATAAATTAAGCCGTTAGTTCTCTCGTTTGAATTGTTTTACATTTGTCAATAAGGACCTTTAATAGCTGACTATGCGGTATGGGCTTCGCTCATTGTCGAAGGTCGTACAGTGAGTGAAATATAGAACTTTATTAATTTATGTGGGTTTTGTTTGTTTGGCAATCATACATTGTACCACATAATCTTTTGTATATATAAAATGTAACCTATGCCGTTCTGGTCTATCACAGACCAAAAGGCTTGAAAATCAGTAAATTTTCATTTTTATAAGAATTCAAATATAATATGAGTAAAAAATAAAAACATACCAGCTAGCTTTTCCATGCTGAAAAGGTTATCAAAATCATTTAAAGATAATACATTTTTTGTGGACCATTTTTTTCAGTGTCTGTTTGTTCTTTTTTTTTAACCATGGCGTTGTCCGTTTATTTTCTTCTTTAATCTATAATACTAAAATTACGAGGTCCAATTTGTCAGCCGTCATCACGTTAAAACGACGAATCAAAGAAATCAACTTTATATATAACTAATACAGTACAAAGGTGTAGATTAAAAATTACACCACTCCAGGCCCTTTTGTTTTCCACGTAATTAATATTGCCAATAATTTAGAAGTTCCGGGTCGAGTCCGATACCGATACCAATAGTATATTCACCTGTTATCGATTACCTTATCTGTACGTTCCGCATCTGACAGGCGCACCACCAAACGGTGTATTCAGGATTAATATGCTATATAGTATTACACGGGTCATAATCACAGGGTTGACACTACTTAATTGTCAAAATGTTACCTATTGTAGTATTTTAATCAGTTAGACTTTCTAAGATAACAATACGAATACTAAAAATCTGGACTAAAATAAGGCGTATAGGTACAGTTTTCAATTTGTTAGCGGGCATGACGTAAAACAGCGAATCAAAGAATTCAACTTTATTTATAACTTACATACATGCATGTATATAGGACAATGCTGTTGATTAAAAAATATTCCATTCCAGGACCTTTTGTTTTCCAAATAATTAATATTATCAATAATTGATAAGTTCCAGTTCGACGGGTTCAAACAGAAAGATTTGAAAGCAGAGAAAACTGTGTATCTTATAATCGGCATGACTTTATCAGATGACAATACTAATACTAAAATGAGGCTTGCGCATAGTTATATACTTTAATTCAGTCACGGACCCGCGATATCACGGGTGTGTTCTAGGGCGTTTGAAATGTCCCTCTGGTATATTTAACTCAATCGAATAACAAAGCAATTGCATTAGACCTCATCTGCATTAAAATGGCTAGTACGATTTGTTTAAACAAATATAAAAGAAAAAGCAACACAGGGTATTTTAGGAACAAAACAAAATGTCATAAGGTCATGAGATTAATTGGAATCTAATACGATTGCAGTGGCGGATCCAAGGGGGTTCCGGGGGTTGGAACCCCCCTTTTATTTGGAAAATCAATGCATTTGAATGAGGACATGTGGTTGGAACCCTCCCTTTGTCCTGGATTAGGAACCCCCTTTTTAAAATGGCTGGATCCGCCACTGATTTGACAATTTCTTCTTGTTGTCATAATTTTATTGGGTAGATGAATAAATTGATAATCAAACTTATTTTGTTCAGGATGCTTTGCAACCAAATTCCTAATCTGACGTGGTTTATTGGGTGAAAAAATCTAATCGTTTTTTTCTCGACATACGAAGAACGATTAAAGGAAAACAAATGTTAATTTTTAAAAACATTGTCTTACAAAGTCCGTGGCTGCTAGGAATTGTGAACATAATGAACCGTTGGAAATTCGTTTAACGTTCAGTGGCAAGTATATCATTCATGGTCTACTGATTTGTCATTGATTCTATGTATTATTGTCATATGTTTTGCTTGTACGCTATTATTTTTTGTTTGTGGGTAAATATTCCATTGTTTGATCGGTTGGTATATTATATAAAGCGATGTGTGCAAGTGTTCAATGTGAGATGATATTAGTCTTTTAGGTTTCTAACAGCGATGATTTAGTAATACAAAAGGCGAGGCAATGGAGGTCCGACAGATGTACAGTATAATCAATATACAATAAGTAACGCGACTTCTCAACTCACCTTACTTTATTTATTTACATCTTTACTCGGTTTATAATTTATTTACCAGACTCAAGCTAGCGACCAATTCTAGCGACCAATCAAGCTAGCGACCAATTCTATCGACCACTTAAGTTAACACTGAGCATAAACACATAACAGATCCATTTCGAGATATGTCTGAAAATCACAAAATGACATTATACTACAACGTTCTACTAAATTAAATATTTAATAGCAATTCTCTGTAACCACCAACCAAGTTGCGGCACGCATAGTCTCAGATTTTCTTGAAACTTGGTCTGTTGGTAGCTATCGATAATCTAACAAGAAAAATGTAGACAAAAAATTTGTTTATGCCCCCGTTGCCATGGTTACGGGTCCCCTTGGATTTTGCCTCAAAAATGCATATTTTGAGGATAAAAAATGACCCATTTTAAGCAGTTATTATGCATACATTTCAAGTTTTATGAATATTTTGACTATAATTCATTGAAATATAACACTTTATGGGTAAGATGAAAGATAAAAATTATTTCTGACAAAAGGGGAGGAAGGGGGCATCACTGGTTCAAATAGTGGAATTTTCAATGTATTCAAAAAGGCAAATTATAGGCATTTTGCATGACATAATTTTACACTTTTGCATCCACAACCAACTATACTAAAGTGATAAATGTAAATTATGACTGTTGCCTAGGAATAATTTATCATTAAAGGTTTGGGAAATAGGTTGCTAGGGTGGTTGCTATGGGAACATAAAAGTGTCATTATTGGTATTTTGAAGAAAAATTTTGACATTGTTATTTGAATAGTTTAAAAACAGTGACAAATACAAAATAAAAATCACTTGGGACATGTTGTGCATTCAATGACCTAAAAGTTTACCTCAAGGTCAAAGTTTATTTATGACCTTGACTTTGACCTTCGGTCTTTTTTTATTTAATTGTGATAGAAATTATATCAAATAAACCCAAAAAGTATTTAAAAAAGTGTTTAAACAAAATTTTGCTTACATTTCGCTAGAAAGCAAAATGCCAGAGGTCAAGGTAATGTTAAAAGTTCTTAGCAACGACCCTTACTTGATATAAAAGTACCTAGCAACCATACATATTTGGGTTCAGAACAATGATATACATCCTAATTAAAAGTTGAGGGGTCAATATTTTCAACATAAACTTTACCAGCCATTCTCATATAATCAGAAAATGCATAGCAACCATCCTTGTATTGGTGCTTTACTAAAGTTATAATTCATTCTTCCATTTAGACTCTCAAATTTCTTTAAAGAACAGGTATTGTGTTTCTTAAATAGTTCACGTACATGAGTTTACTCAGGTAAATTTCAGTTAATTGCAAGCAACTTTGTTTCCTGTTCTTACTTGAATTACAAATGCTGTTTTTTCCAATGTATTTTATCAATTTTACGAAAAAAATACCAGTTGAATCATTATTTCATTAACTAGGGGACTCGTGTTTTACTTTTATGTAACAAAACATTATTTTTATTGAAACTTATATATATAAATGATCAATTTAATAATAAAAATTACCAACAAACCTCAATCATTTAATCAAAATATTCGAAAATTTCATTTTACTCCATATAGGTGTTTTGCCTTTTAATGAATACTAGTATTAAAGGAGAAAAATTCAAATAACAGCATTTATTTTGTGTTTCCTTATACCAATTATTTACTCTTCTTTAGTTACTCTTGTAGC
Organism: Mytilus edulis; assembly: GCA_019925275.1. NCBI lineage: Eukaryota > Metazoa > Mollusca > Bivalvia > Mytilida > Mytilidae > Mytilus > Mytilus edulis. The sequence continues at coordinate 83,543,041 of CM034354.1, read as the reverse complement.
TATACATAGCTTATTCTATATTAATATATTTATGTTAATACTAAATGACGATACATTGACTTTAAAGGGTATTTGCTCTTATTAGGGGTTGTCAAATAAATTTAAGGTAGATTCATGGTATACCGCCATCTTGGATTGCACAATCACAGTACAAATTGGTCTACTTAATTGCCTAAATCGACAAAGGAGAAGGTACCTATGAAAAGAGGAGTTGTTGGCCCCCTCTCAAAAGAAGTCTTTATTCATACCATTGCTAGCCTCAGTATAGAAACTTAAAAAAAAAAATGATTTTTATTTTGTTCCGGTAAAAAGAAGGTTGTCTAGCAACCATTTTTACTACATAATATAATTAGCACATACGAATTGATGTGTCTGTACAAATAACCATATTTTCCAGATAAGATGGTTGGTTTGAGAAAAACTTGAAGTTACAAATGAATAGTCACTTCAATTTGAGTTCACTAATTGTTTAGCAACTACTTAGCAACAAAAATATTCCTGAGCAACGGTTAATAAAGGGTGATTTGTGTCCTCTGAAGTATGAATCTAGCAACATAAATTTCATAAAAAACAATTGTCCTTATTTTTTTTACTAAAATTTTTCTTTTCAAATGATCCATTTAAGGGGAGATAACTCTTTCAGTAAAAAAAATATACTGGACTAATAGGAATTTTTTTTTAATTATTACTTGTAGCGAAAAAACGAGTTCAGTGACACCATTGTTTCTTTTATTTTCTAAAAACATAATATGATGAAACCTATCTTCCCACAAATATTCAAAATTCTATATCAAAGAAAAAAATTTGTATGCACACAAGTGTGTTTTTTCAAGAACAATCCAACCAAATTTAGGCAATTTCAATGACTTTTAGCTTGTAAAATAGCATGGTGACCCAACCTTTTTATTATATTTTTAAACTAGAGGCTCTAAAGAGCCGGTGTCGCTCACCTTGATCTATGTGAATATTAAACATAGGTCACAGATGGATTCATGACAAAATTTTGTTTTGGTGATGGTGATGTGTTTGTAGATCTTACTTTACTAAACATTCTTGCTGCTTACAATTGGCTCTATCTATAATGAACTTGACCCAGTAGTTTCAGTGGAAATTGTTAGTAAAAATTTACAAATTTTATGAAAATTGTTAAAAATTGACTATAGAGGGGAAGAACTCATTAGGGGGTCAATTGACCATTTGGTCATGTTGACTTATTTTTAGGTCTTACTTTGCTGTTCATCATTGCTGTTTACAGTTTATCTCTATCTATAATAATATTCAAGATAATAAAAAAAAAAACGGCAAAATTTCCTAAAATTACCAATTCAGGGACAACAACCTAACCACCGATTATCAGATTCATCTGAAAATTCCAGGGCAGATAGATCTTGACCTGATTAACAATTTCACATCCTGTCAGATTTGCTCTAAATGATTTGGTTTTTGAGTTATAAGCCAAAAACTGCATTTTACCCCTATGTTCTATTTTTAGCCCTGGTGGCCATCTTGGTTGGTTGGCCGAGTCACCACTCACCAGACACAGCTTTTAAACTTGATACCCCAATGATGATTGTGGCCAAGTTAAACTTGGCCCAGTAGTTTTAGAGGAGAAGATTTTTCTAAAAGATTACAGATTTACGAAAAATGGTTAAAATTTGACTATAAAGGGCAATAACTCCTAAAGGGGTCAACTGACCATTTTGGTCATGTTTACTTATTTGTAAATCTTACTTTGTTGAACATTATTGCTGTTTACAGTTTATCTCTATCTATAATAATATTCAAGATAATAACCAAAAACAGCAAAATTTCCTTAAAATTACCAATTCAGGGGCAGCAACCTAAAAACGGGTTGTCCGATTATCTGAAAATGCCAGGGCAGATATATCTTGACCTGATAAACAATTTCATCTCCCGTCAGATTTGCTATAAAAGCTTTGGTTTTTGAGTTATAAGCCAAAAACTGTATTTTACCCATATGTTCCATTTTTAGCCATGGCGGCCATCTTGGTTGGTTGCCCGGGTCACCGGACACATTTTTAAAACTAGATACCCCAATGATGATTGTGGCTAAGTTTGGTTAAATTTGGCCCAGTAGTTTCAGAGAAGAAGATTTTTGTAAAAGTTAAAGACGACGAACGACGGACGCCAAGTGATGAGAAAAGCTCACTTGGCCCTTTGGCTAATAAAGCAAAGTTAAATCTTTATTTTAGCAAATAATAAGAAAATTCTGTCTAAAAAAAGTCTATTTTTATGATCTACCTTAACCATGTTAAATTATTTGTAATCGTGTCATATAACTCCAAAACGATAAATGTGATGCCACCCAATTTTCAAATTGACATGTTTTATGTGGCAATAAGCATGGTAAGGTTAAAACAATATTTGGCTAAGGCAAACTAAAATAAGAGAACGAATACCAACTTTTGGGAAATACGGACGGACGAACGTCCAAACAGATGGAAAGCGTAACACTAAATGCCACGTCTGCTTCAGCGGGGCATAAAAAGGTTAACATTCATCCTTTCAGGCCAGAAATTCCCCTGTAGATAGATAGTAGGTAGACCCTTTCATTCGGAATATTTAAGGTCCTTTCAGGGTTTTCTATTTATAACAATTTTTTATGATGATGGACAATTTAAACTTGCATTTTATTCCTTTATTCTATTTAAGCCATGTAAGCCATCATGGGATACATTTTGAAAGTATATTATTACTTTAATGATGATTGTGTCCAAATCTGGTTTGTGGAAAAGTCCGGTTAAAAGATAATTTTTCGAAAAATGTTACATTTTAGACACTTTAAAAAGTATGTACTTCACTTGAATCAATCAGTTTGAGTTAAAGATTTGAACTGATTTCATCATTACAAATACTTAAATTCAAGTTCAAATATGGAAATAAATCAAATTTGCTATTACATTTCATTTTTAGAATGTTTTTAGTCTTAAATGGAAGTTGTCGAATTCATGTCTTGTCTCATCATTTGTATAAGTAAGTGCTCAATTTCTTAAAGCATTGTTTCACTGTGTTGTCAAAGACGATTCATATTTATCTAACACACGCTTTTTACTTTCTTATAAATAGCGTTAGAGTTTACTTTTTAAGCAAATGTAATAATTCTATATTTTGGGGCCAAAAGGGGTCCTGATTGGCCTAGTCTGTTCGATTACTAAATATCAATAGGCACTGAGACTCTGTTAAAAGAACTTTTTTTTTAATATATATTGTTTTTAATCTTCCACTGTTGATATACAAAAATAGCAATGGATAGATGCATGGCAGTTATATTAGTTAGGAAAGAGCATTTTATCTTTTGTGATGGGGATGATGGAAGTTTAACGAAATGAATGTGATAGTGTCTTGATCTGAAGATAAATAATATTGCCCAAAACATGCTAAACACAAATTTCTGTACATTTAGATGCACATCTAAAACTATTTAAAATACAAAAACAGTGTGTACGCAATGAAAAACAATTTTGATGAAACATATGAAATAATCAAGCCTTATAAGTTATAACGAGTGAAAATGAATATATTGTATATGCATAACTTCTTTGCTTGAAAGGCCAACTCCAACCAAAATAAACTGGTTGATCTCTTAGCAGTTATATTCATTTTCTCTTCTTCTTGTAGATATAAATAATTTGTCTTTAAATAACATTTGGTTGTCTTCTGGAGAGTTGTCTCATCAGACGACATCTTTTAAATTTTGTATATATGTGTAATCAGTCTCATGAAATTAAATTTGCTATATCATTTACTTTTCCGGATTAGACATGTGTTTTTAATATTATTTTTTTCTAATTTTTGTCCAAATGAAATCTAAAATAAACTGTTACTGTGCATGGTTGCTAGGTACATTTGTTATCAAATAAGGGTGGTTGCTAAGCACTTTTGACATGACCTTGACTCTTTATTTTTCATATGCTGATAAAAGGTGGCTTAAAACATCCTGATAATTTTCTCCATGTATAGTAGCCTCTTTCTATTATATTTCCTTTCAAAATTCAATTAACATACACAAGGTCAAAGGTCAAGGTCATCAATGACCTTTGATCTTTGGACAAATTTATGTTAATTTAATTGCCAATAGTTTGCACATCATAGTCATTCAATAATAATTACTTTTTGTGGATTATTTTAATAAAATGGCTACATTTTAGAAGTAAAAAGGCAAAAATGACACATTTTTGTTTCCATAGCAACCATCCTAGAACCTAATTTCCCAAACATTTTGTTATATTTTTTTGATACTTTTCCTTCATAACCACAGGTTAAATGGAGGTGGATGCAAAAATGTCTATTTTGTTCATACAAAATGTGTAAAATTTGTCTTCTGAACTATATTGAAAAATGACCTCTGCTTCTGCGGTTGTGACAATATTCAGCCAAAATATATTTTATATATGACATTGCTTTTTTGTTTGTTAAGTTTCATGTTTCTAAAAAAATATTTACAAATATCATTAAATAAAACCTAGTTTTGATTACAAATGACTGCAAAGTAGTTGTTTTTTCGATGCTAAATTCTTCAAAATTTGCGGGAAATCTCATTCACTTGGTTGCCATGGCAACCATGACCTAGCAACATTTGGGTGGGCATTTTTCTTACTTTTTTACATGATCACATGTTTTGGCTAAGTTTCATGAAAATCGGTGACTATGCGTGCCGGCACCCTTATATAAAATGGTTGGTGGTTACAGAGAATTGCTCTTAATACGTGAGGTATCGCTATTGATAGAAAAAATACATACTTAATATACTTTGAAAAGGAAACATTGCAAAGGAAACACCTATTAATTTTGTTTTAATTTTATTTTGGATTCCAACAAATAAACACGAGTAGCGTACTTGCTTGCTGGAGGCTAATATTCTAAATTAATTATTCAGTTTTTGAAGACTTTATATTACATGGTATTATACATTTATTTCAAATCGAGATTTTTGTTTTAACTAGATATACTGTTTCCAGATTAGATATTAAAAAAAAACCTTTATGGTCCAAATACCTTATATGGTCCGGCCAGTTGATAATAAAACGAGTATAATACTAATATGGTCCAATCATACGCGGCGTACGATCAGACCATATGAGTATACGCATATGGTCATGACCGCACGTATATGGTCCAAATATTGATATGGTTAGGAACATATTCGTAAGTATTGTAAAACAGAATAAAAAAATATGTACAGCCGTTCAAATGTCAACTTACGGTGAGATAAAGTGAACAAGGAACTAGAAAAATATCGAGTATTTACTCAAAACCATTTAGGTTTGAGGGGAGTGGTTCTCAAAACGGTATAATGGGTATAGTCCAAGGCACTTCAGATAATACGGAAAGCAGTAAAACAAATAAAAATATAATAAGAAAGAAAAAACACAATGTATTCAATGCAAGTCAAAACATTTAAACTACGTTTAGCCAGATGCATTTTTTTTAATCTTTAATTCAACATTTATATACAACAGATATATTACATATTAATCAAAAATATCACAAGAATGTTTTAAGTATAATGACATAAATAATCAACCCGAAAATTAGAAAATGAATGTTATGAATCCTTCGGTTTCTAGTACAACAATGTTGTTCTTTAAAAAGTGTTTCTCAAAAATATTTCTCATACATCTTGCATAAAACAAGTATTCATACAGAATAGTTATATAATGTTTTATACTGTATAAGGTCAACTTTACTGTTGAGCCTCTTAAGTAAATTCCTTCTGTGAAGATAAAACTTTTATTTTTTTCTCTCGTTTCAACCTTTATTCAGACATTATGTAGCATGTTATTAATAAAGTGACCAATAAAGACAAAAGAGTAATATTAAGTTGTCTAACAGATAACATTTTATACATTATTCCTTATTCAATATATTCTTTTAAGATAAATTATTCGTATTTTTTTTTTATCAATTACAAAATGCATTGTCAAGAAAAAATTCTGATTTAATGACAAAAACTAATGTTGTGTGAATATTCTTTCTTATCTTCTCATATGTGATCAGAGTAAGTTTCAAATATATATCTTTGATTTCGTGTATCGACTTGTTGTTATTTTACCTTTATTCAAACATTCAACTTATACATTTATAAATCATTGTCAATAAGTATAATATTTAGTTCATTTAGGTATCAAATGAAAGCATATTCACTTAGGATCACGAAAGACCCGTGTTGAATAATAATCAGAAAAAAATTAATAAAAAACAGGGCATATTTCCCCCGTTGTATAGTTAGCTTAGTACCTGTTTTTTATTCTGAATTTATAGGGAACCAGAAGACAACAATACACAGTTAGGAGTTTAGTTTCGCATTTTGGCCCCTGTGGATTTTTTATATATGAAAGTTGTTGTGCAATAAAAATCATTTTCAGACAGCTGACTACTAATTTAGCATTCAAAGATGGTTAAGAAAAACATCAATGTTATTTTTACATGTTTAATGGGCTATTTTCTGTTTGACTTTCCGTATTTTCATAGCTACTAGAACACACCCGCGAAATCGCGGGCATTCAGAGCGTAGTTTAAAGTATGTAAAGTGTTGTTGGAAGAATTTTGTAAAATATTGAATGACTGGAGAATTTCACCAAAGGTATCAGAAGTCATATATAGGTTATTTGGGACAGGAAAATGCTTCTTTTTTTAATCCCTCCTCCTTTATTTCCAAAATTCCCAATTTTTGGTTTTCTATCAATTTCAATATGAACATAGTTTTCATTTAGTATGTTATGAACATTTAAGTAAGGAGCCTGTAATTCAGTGGTTGTCGTTTGTTTATGTGTTACATATTTGTTTTTCGTTCACTTTTTGTACATAAATAAGGCCGCTAGTTTTCTGGTTTGAATTGTTTTACATTGTCAGTTCGGGGCCTTTTGAAGCTGAGTATGCGGTATGGGCTTTGCTCGTTGTTGAAGGTCGTACGGTGACCTATAGTTGTTAATTTCTGTGTCATATTGGTCTCTTGTGGAGAGTTGTCTCAACATGGCAATCATACCACATCTACTTTTTTTTGTAATCAATGAATTTTGTAAAAAGATTTAATGACTGGAGAATTTCAGAAAAGTATTCAAAAGTTCACATGAATATTTTTAGCGCTTATCTGTATATTATGAACATTCATTACTATATAAATATAGTGTATTTACTTTCAATTCTAAGTTTACTAATCGATCCATGGTGGTCATTGATATAGAATACAGACCCTCTCTATTTAATAAACTCTGTGACCGCCGTGGATAGTAAACTTGAAAATGATAGCAGATAGAATTCTGAAAATACACTTTATTCTTTGTATATATGTATGTTCAAAGTATACAGAAAAACGCAAACCGGAAGTCTAATCTGACTTAAAATTTTGTCCAATGACGGGACTATATCCGGATGCCTTTTTTTCTCGTTTTTCTCCCAAAATAACTCAATCTGAATAATCATATGAATGGCTGACAAATGCGACTACGCACTGTACCTATAGGACACAGAGGCGTGTTGATTAATTTATTGTGGAAAGGAGAGAAGCGACACCAAAAATGAGGTCTTCTCGTTTAATAGTATAGATACCAGCCATAGGTCCAGAAATTAATGTAATATTTCTGGTGCACTTTCCCACCCGGGCATTTTCATGAATAAAAGGGTCTGGGACAAGCTTTCAATCCACTAGGTGTGGTAAAAACTTGCGTAGGGAACTGTACAGAAGAGTTAAAATATGACCCAACCATTTCTGTATAGTACCTCAAACTTTGGATGGACAATGAAGTCTTCAGTGCACTTTCCCACCCTGGAATTGATACGAGTTGAAGATATGGATGAAAGCTATCAATTAACACCTGCGGTCAAGAACTTTGCCGTAGGGGTGGCAGTAAAGCCACTGCTGCACCACCGTAATGGAAAAAATTGAGAAATTGGGTATGGGGTTGTCAGCTTCTGGTGCACTTTCCCACCCGGGCATTTTCATGAATAAAAGGGTCTGGGACAAGCTTTCAATCCCACTAGGTGGGGGTAAAAACTTTGCCGTAGGGAACTGTACAGAAAGAGTTAAAATATGAGCCCATACCCATTTCTGTATAGGTACCTCAAACTTTGGATGGACAATGAAGTCTTCAGGTGCACTTTCCCACCCTGGAATTGATACGAGTTGAAGATATGGATGAAAGCTATCAATTTTAACCACCTGCGGTCAAGAACTTTGCCGTAGTGGGGTGGCAGTAAAGCCACTGCTGCCACCACCTACCCGAATAAAAGTGGAATTCATAGTGGTAAATTGCGTAGGGAGTAGAGTATGGCAATGTAGACTAAATTGAGACAATGAAGTTTCAGCACTTTACGATTATATGAAGATGGAATATCAATTAACCACTGCGTCAGACTTTCGAGGGGGCGTAAGCACTGCGCCACACCCTATGAAAATAAATGGGAGGTTTCACTTGGCCTTCCCCGGATTAATAAGGTCGACAGCTTATCTGGTGGTAAACTGCCGAGACTTACAAAGTTAATTACCACCATTCGTAGCCCAAACTTGGATGACAGAATCTCAGGCACTTTCACCCTGAATGATATGAGATGAGAAAGTATCAATACCGCGGTCAAGACTGCGGGTGCATAAAGCCCGCTGCACACCTAAGAAAATTAGATTGTATGGTTACTGGGCACTTCCCACCGGATTCATAAAGGTCGACAAGCTTCAATCCTAGTGGGTAAAACTTGCGTAGGAAGTAGAAAGAGTAAAATGACCACCATCTGTATAGTACTCAATTGATGACAAGATCTCAGTGCCTTCCACCCTGAATGATAATTGAAGAGATAAGCTTCATAACCACTGCGTCAAGAATTGCGTAGGTGCAGTAACCTGCGCCACCCTAGAAAAATGAGATTGGGTATGGTTCATTCGGTGCACTTCCCGCATTTCGAATAAGGTCTGGAAGCTTCATCCCTAGTGGGTAAACTTGCGTAGGAGTAAAAAGAGTAAATGAGCCCATACCATTCTTATACCCACTGTGACATATCTTCAGTGCACTTCACCGGAATGACGGTTGAAGATATGTGAACATCAATTACACGCTCAGAACTTTGCGTAGGGTGGCATAAAGCATGCGCACACCTAAGAAAAAATTAGAATTGGGTATGGTTTCAGCTTTGTGCACTTCCCCCGCTTTTCTAAAAAGGTCTGACAAGCTCAACACTAGTGTGGTAAAAACTTGCCGTAGGGAACTCAGAAGAGTTAATATGACCCATACCCATTGTAAGTACCTCACTTTGGATGACAATGAAGTCTCGTGCACTTCCACCTGAATGTAGAGTTGAAGTATGGATAAGCACATCTACACCTGCGCAGAACTTGCCGTAGGGGAGTAAGCCAGCTGCCACACCTAGAAAAGAGATTGTATGGGTTGTCGCTTCTGGGCACTCCCCGGGATTTTCATGAATAAAAGGGTCTGGGAAGCTTTCAATCCCACTAGGTTGTGGTAAAAACTTTGCCGTAGGGAACTTATCAGAAAGATTAAAATATGGGGCCCATACCCTTATCTGTATAGGTAGCCTAAAACTTTGGATGGACAATGAAGTACTTCAGTGCACTTCCACCTGGAATTGAACGAGTTTGAAGATATGGATGAAAGTATCAATTTAACCACCTGCGGTCAAGACTTTGCCGTAGATTGATGCAGTTAAAGCCACTGCTGCTCACACCCGATGAAAATTTGAGAATGGGGTGGGGTTGTCAGCTTCTGTGCACTTCCACCCGGAATTGTCAAAAATAAAAGGGTATGGGACAGCTTTCATCCACAGTGTAAACTTTGCGTGGCAACTGTACAGAAGAGTTTAATATGACATAAGATTCTGGTAAAGCTTTCATCCAAACTTTGATGGTACAATGAGTCTTAGGTAGCACATTTAACCACCTGGAATTGAATACCATTTAGTATAGGTAAACCTATCAACTAAGCACTGCGGCAAGAACTTTGCCGTAGTCCGGAGCCAGTAAAGCACGGCTGCCAAGTATGGAAAAAATTGACAACTTGGGTATGGGGTTGTAGCTTCTGGTGCACTAAGCCCGGCTTCTCCATCTAAAAGGAGAGACAAAGTTAATCATAGGTATGGGTTAAGAACTTTGTCCCGTCAGGGAACTGTATAGAAAGATAAAATATGAGCCCATACTCCATATCCGTATAGGTACTGGGTAAACTTTGGTGGACATGAAGCTTCAGTAGACTTTAACACAGGATGATCGAGTTGACAATTTGATGTAAGTATCTCTAAACCCTACTGGGTCAAGAACTTTGCGACTGGGTCGCAGTAATTGCACGCGTGAACGAAGTAATAATCTAACCACCTGCGGTCAAGAACTTTGCCGTTACGGGTGCAGTAAAAAAGCCCTGCTGCAAAACCCGTAAGGTAAAAAATGAGAAATTGGGTATTGGGTTGTACGCTTCTGGTGCACTTTCCCACCCGGCATTTTCATGAATAAAAGGGTCTGGGACAAGCTTTCAATCCCACTAGGTGTGGATAAAAACTTTGCCGTGGGAACGTACAAGAAAGAGTTAAAATATGAGCCCATACCCATTTCTGTATAGGTACCTCAAACTTTGGATGGACAATGAAGTCTTCAGGTGCACTTTCCCACCCTGGAATTGATACGAGTTGAAGATATGGATGAAAGCTATCAATCTAACACCTGCGGTCAAGAACTTTGCCGTAGATGGGTGGCAGTAAAGCCACTGCTGCCACCACCCGTAATGGAAAAAATTGAGAAATTGGGTATGGGGTTGTCAGCTTCTGGTGCACTTTCCCACCCGGAATTTCATGAATAAAAGGGTCTGGGACAACTTCAATCCCACTAGGTGTGGTAAAAACTTTGCCGTAGGGAACTGTACAGAAAGAGTTAAAATATGAGCCCATACCCATTTCTGTATAGGTACCTCAAACTTTGGATGGACAATGAAGTCTTCAGGTGCACTTTCACCACCCTGGAATTGATACGATTGAAGATATGGATGAAAGACTATCAATTAACCACCTGCGGTCAAGAACTTTGCCGTAGGGGTGGCAGTAAAGCCACTGCTGCCCACCCGTAAATGGAAAAAATATGAGAAATTGGGTATGGGGTTGTCAGCTTCTGGTGCACTTTCCCACCCGGGCATTTTCATGAATAAAAGGGTCTGGGACAAGCTTTCAATCCCACTAGGTGTGGGTAAAAACTTTGCCGTAGGGAACTGTACAGAAAGAGTTAAAATATGAGCCCATACCCATTTCTGTATAGGTACCTCAAACTTTGGATGGACAATGAAGTCTTCAGGTGCACTTTCCCACCCTGGAATTGATACGATTGAAGATATGGATGAAAGCTATCAATCTAACCACCTGCGGTCAAGAACTTTGCCGTAGCGGGGTGCAGTAAAGCCACTGCTGCCACCACCCGTAATGGAAAAAATTGAGAAATTGGGTATGGGTTGTCAGCTTCTGGTGCACTTTCCCACCCGGGCATTTTCATGAATAAAAGGGTCTGGGACAAGCTTTCAATCCCACTAGGTGTGGGTAAAAACTTTGCCGTAGGGAACTGTACAGAAAGAGTTAAAATATGAGCCCATACCCATTTCTGTATAGGTACCTCAAACTTTGGATGGACAATGAAGTCTTCAGGTGCACTTTCCCACCCTGGAATTGATACGAGTTGAAGATATGGATGAAAGCTATCAATCTAACCACCTGCGGTCAAGAACTTTGCCGTAGGGGGTGGCAGTAAAGCCACTGCTGCCACCACCCGTAATGGAAAAAATTGAGAAATTGGGTATGGGGTTGTCAGCTTCTGGTGCACTTTCCCACCCGGGCATTTTCATGAATAAAAGGGTCTGGGACAAGCTTTCAATCCCACTAGGTGTGGGTAAAAACTTTGCCGTAGGGAACTGTACAGAAAGAGTTAAAATATGAGCCCATACCCATTTCTGTATAGGTACCTCAAACTTTGGATGGACAATGAAGTCTTCAGGTGCACTTTCCCACCCTGGAATTGATACGAGTTGAAGATATGGATGAAAGCTATCAATCTAACCACCTGCGGTCAAGAACTTTGCCGTAGTGGGTGGCAGTAAAGCCACTGCTGCCACCACCCGTAATGGAAAAAATTGAGAAATTGGGTATGGGGTTGTCAGCTTCTGGTGCACTTTCCCACCCGGGCATTTTCATGAATAAAAGGGTCTGGGACAAGCTTTCAATCCCACTAGGTGTGGGTAAAAACTTTGCCGTAGGGAACTGTACAGAAAGAGTTAAAATATGGCCCATACCCATTTCTGTATAGGTACCTCAAACTTTGGATGGACAATGAAGTCTTCAGGTGCACTTTCCCACCCTGGAATTGATACGAGTTGAAGATATGGATGAAAGCTATCAATCTAACCACCTGCGGTCAAGAACTTTGCCGTAGGGGTGGCAGTAAAGCCACTGCTGCCACCACCCGTAATGGAAAAAATTGAGAAATTGGGTATGGGGTTGTCAGCTTCTGGTGCACTTTCCCACCGCGCATTTTCATGATAAAAGGTCTTGGACAAGCTTTCAATTCCACTAGTTGGGTAAAACTTTGCCTGTAGGGAACTGTACTGAAAGAGTTAAAATTGGCCATACCCATTTCTGTATAGGTACCTATAACTTATGGATGGACAATGTAAGTCTTTCAGTGACTTTCCCACCCTGGAATTGATTACAGTTGAAGATATGGATGAAAGCTATCAACAACCACCTGCGTTCAGAACTTGCCGTAGGGGTGGCAGTAAAGCCACTGCTGCCACCACCCGTAATGGAAAAAATTGAGAAATTGGTATGGGGTTGTCAGCTTCTGGTGCACTTTCCCACGCGCGCTTTTCCAACCTCCTACAAAGGACTGGGTTAGATGCTTTTCCAATCCACTCGGGTATAAACCTGGGTGGGAATGTACAAAAGTTAAAACTATGGCCATACCAAATTCTGTAGGTACCTAAACATTTGGATGGTCAATGTAGTCTTCTGTACGTTTCCCTACCCGGAATTGATTACGAGTTGGATATGAGAAGCTGTCCCAACCTTTATCATGAAGAACTGCCCTAGGTGGTGGAAAGAGTGCACACCGTAAGCAAAAATAAAATGTCATATTTCTCATTTTGGTCCACTTATGCGACTGGCAGCAGTCGCTTTACTCCCACCTCCTAGGCAAAGTTCTTGACCGCAGGTGGTTAGATTGAAGTATTATCAATTTACCGTATCAATCCTGGTATGGGAAAGTGCACTAAAAGACTTCACTGGCCATCCAAAGTCTGAGGTACCTATACATTATGGGTATGGCTCATTTTTCAGTCTTTCTGTACATTCCCTACGGCAAAGTTATTTCCGACACCTAGTGGATTGAAAGCTTCTCTAGACCATCTTATTCATGAAAATGCCCTAGGTGGGAAAGTGCACCGTAGCAGACAACAACATACTAAATTTCGTATTTGGTCCATTATGGGTGGTGGCGCAGTCGCTTTACTCCCACCCTCCTACGGCAAAGTTCTTGACCGCAGGTGGTTAGATTGAAAGCTATTATCCAATCTTCAACTCGTATCAATCCCTGGTGGGAAAGTGCACCTAGAAGACTTCACTGGCCATCCAAAGTCTGAGGTACCTATAAGTTATGGTATGGGCTCATTTTTTCAGTCTTTCTGTACAGTTCCCTACGGCAAAGTTTTTTCCCACACCTAGTGGGATTGAAAGCTTGTCCCAGACCCTTTTATTCATGAAAATGCCCTAGGTGGGAAAGTGCACCGGAAGCAGACAACAACATACTCAATTTCATTTGGTCCATTATGGGTGGTGGCAGCAGTCGCTTTACTCCCACCCTCCTACGGCAAAGTTCTTGACCGCAGGTGGTTAGATTGAAAGCTATTATCCATATCTTCAACTCGTATCAATCCCTGGGTGGGAAAGTGCACCTGAAGACTTCACTGGCCATCCAAAGTCTGAGGTACCTATACAGTTATGGGTATGGGCTCATTTTTTCAGTCTTTCTGTACAGTTCCCTACGGCAAAGTTTTTTCCACACCTAGTGGGATTGAAAGCTTGTCCCAGACCCTTTTATTCATGAAAATGCCCAGGTGGGAAAGTGCACCGGAAGCAGACAACAACATACTCAATTTCTCATTTTGGTCCATTATGGGTGGTGGCAGCAGTCGCTTTACTCCCACCCTCCTACGGCAAAGTTCTTGACCGCAGGTGGTTAGATTGAAAGCTATTATCCATATCTTCAACTCGTATCAATCCCTGGGTGGGAAAGTGCACCTGAAGACTTCACTGGCCATCCAAAGTCTGAGGTACCTATACAGTTATGGGTATGGGCTCATTTTTTCAGTCTTTCTGTACAGTTCCCTACGGCAAAGTTTTTTCCCACACCTAGTGGGATTGAAAGCTTTTTTTTTTTTCCCCCCCCCCCCAAAACATACTCAATTTCTCATTTTGGTCCATTATGGGTGTGGCAGCAGTCGCTTTACTCCCACCCTCCTACGGTAAAGTTCTTGACCGCAGGTGGTTAGATTGAAAGCTATTATCCATATCTTCAACTCGTATCAATCCCTGGGTGGGAAAGTGCACCTGAAGACTTCACTGGCCATCCAAAGTCTGAGGTACCTATACAGTTATGGGTATGGGCTCATTTTTTCAGTCTTTCTGTACAGTTCCCTACGGCAAAGTTTTTTCCCACACCTAGTGGGATTGAAAGCTTGTCCCAGACCCTTTTATTCATGAAAATGCCCAGGTGGGAAAGTGCACCGGAAGCAGACAACAACATACTCAATTTCTCATTTTGGTCCATTATGGGTGGTGGCAGCAGTCGCTTTACTCCCACCCTCCTACGGCAAAGTTCTTGACCGCAGGTGGTTAGATTGAAAGCTATTATCCATATCTTCAACTCGTATCAATCCCTGGGTGGGAAAGTGCACCTGAAGACTTCACTGGCCATCCAAAGTCTGAGGTACCTATACAGTTATGGGTATGGGCTCATTTTTTCAGTCTTTCTGTACAGTTCCCTACGGCAAAGTTTTTTCCCACACCTAGTGGGATTGAAAGCTTGTCCCAGACCCTTTTATTCATGAAAATGCCCAGGTGGGAAAGTGCACCGGAAGCAGACAACAACATACTCAATTTCTCATTTTGGTCCATTATGGGTGGTGGCAGCAGTCGCTTTACTCCCACCCTCCTACGGCAAAGTTCTTGACCGCAGGTGGTTAGATTGAAAGCTATTATCCATATCTTCAACTCGTATCAATCCCTGGGTGGGAAAGTGCACCTGAAGACTTCACTGGCCATCCAAAGTCTGAGGTACCTATACAGTTATGGGTATGGGCTCATTTTTTCAGTCTTTCTGTACAGTTCCCTACGGCAAAGTTTTTTCCCACACCTAGTGGGATTGAAAGCTTGTCCCAGACCCTTTTATTCATGAAAATGCCCAGGTGGGAAAGTGCACCGGAAGCAGACAACAACATACTCAATTTCTCATTTTGGTCCATTATGGGTGGTGGCAGCAGTCGCTTTACTCCCACCCTCCTACGGCAAAGTTCTTGACCGCAGGTGGTTAGATTGAAAGCTATTATCCATATCTTCAACTCGTATCAATCCCTGGGTGGGAAAGTGCACCTGAAGACTTCACTGGCCATCCAAAGTCTGAGGTACCTATACAGTTATGGGTATGGGCTCATTTTTTCAGTCTTTCTGTACAGTTCCCTACGGCAAAGTTTTTTCCCACACCTAGTGGGATTGAAAGCTTGTCCCAGACCCTTTTATTCATGAAAATGCCCAGGTGGGAAAGTGCACCGGAAGCAGACAACAACATACTCAATTTCTCATTTTGGTCCATTATGGGTGGTGGCTGCAGTCGCTTTACTCCCACCCTCCTACGGCAAAGTTCTTGACCGCAGGTGGTTAGATTGAAAGCTATTATCCATATCTTCAACTCGTATCAATCCCTGGGTGGGAAAGTGCACCTGAAGACTTCACTGGCCATCCAAAGTCTGAGGTACCTATACAGTTATGGGTATGGGCTCATTTTTTCAGTCTTTCTGTACAGTTCCCTACGGCAAAGTTTTTTCCCACACCTAGTGGGATTGAAAGCTTGTCCCAGACCCTTTTATTCATGAAAATGCCCAGGTGGGAAAGTGCACCGGAAGCAGACAACAACATACTCAATTTCTCATTTTGGTCCATTATGGGTGGTGGCTGCAGTCGCTTTACTCCCACCCTCCTACGGCAAAGTTCTTGACCGCAGGTGGTTAGATTGAAAGCTATTATCCATATCTTCAACTCGTATCAATCCCTGGGTGGGAAAGTGCACCTGAAGACTTCACTGGCCATCCAAAGTCTGAGGTACCTATACAGTTATGGGTATGGGCTCATTTTTTCAGTCTTTCTGTACAGTTCCCTACGGCAAAGTTTTTTCCCACACCTAGTGGGATTGAAAGCTTGTCCCAGACCCTTTTATTCATGAAAATGCCCAGGTGGGAAAGTGCAACGGAAGCTTGTCCATTATGGATGGTGGCAGCAGTCTTTCTGTACAGTTCCTTACGGCAAAGTTTTTCCCACACGTGGCGATGTTGTTTTTTTTTTCGTGTCCAACGTACATTCTTTCGGCAAGTCTCGCAAGCTCCATACGGTAACGTACGCCACCGGACATGGCTCAAATAAAAGGTAATAAATCAGAGATGAAATGATTTTTTGGGGGTTAAAACCTTCTGGAAATTGAATCCCACCTACACTTTCTCAGTTACATCCAAATATTAAAGAAAAATTCCTTGGCTCTAACTCCAAATGGACAATTTTATGTTAAGGGGGTCCTTAAATCTTTTGAAAGCTTCCGATGTGCTATTTTTTAACCTTTTCTAATCAAACCGGACCAAATCACTACTTACTCTAAAATTCATGACCCATTTTTTTTTTTACAGTGTGCTTTAATCCCCTTAATTGCTATTTGAGGCATAAAACATGAAGAAATACATTTGGAAGGGGTATAAAAAAAATGGCAAATAAAACACTGTCCACACTAAGGACTATATTCGTGGACAACGAAAAATCAAAGGACGATAACTGTGTACTCGGATCATTTGAGGATGCTGAATGTATAGAACGCCAGTATATAGTATTTCTTTCGAACATAAGATATTTCTTATTTCGTTTATTTGAAAGCTTAAACAATTTACACAGGAACGAGTTTAAGTCAACTCACATTAAATAGTTGTTCTATGCTACGCTTACAACAGTAAAGACCGTATCTGATCTGTAGGTTTGTTCGTTCGTTTGTTTTTCCGTGTATCCATCCATTTATACTGTATTAGATTGAAAGACGACATTGCAGTCAGATCAAGTTGAAACTAGGTACACATGTTAAAATATATTCTTTTTAAAATTATTTACGGTTCTCTGAATATTGAAAATAATTGTGCGAGCAAATCATCATAGACAAACACTGTTGGTTTTTTTTCTAATTTAATTCATTTACTTTTTATTCTCATTTCGTATCCGTAAATTACTCGTATATTATAACTATTATGTGATTGGGGGATATACGATCCGTTTTTAATAGTTTATTTGCAATCCTTGATTTTTGTTTACCATCTCGGTTAAGAGTTTGGGAAACTGAGAAAACGTAAAGAAGGCATCAAAATATAGTATATGCCCTTCTCTATAGAGTAAAATACGTAGAGGAGCGCACTTTCCATTCTATAAATACATATATAATAACATGAAGTATGTGTTTATGTAGGGGAATAAAAATCGTCGCTAAAAAAATTGTTCCTTTGCTTTTTGTGTATTTTGCGCTGTGCATTTGCTGATTAAAGATACCCTATCTCCTTTGTTTTTCTATTGTATTACGATATTTTGACTTTTTACGATTTTCTGGGACGTTCTCCCTTTACTGATTTATATTAAAGCAGACATTTAGCAAGCAAAATAGTCAGTACATTAGGCTACAGACGGCATTGATGTTGTAGTGTACCTTCTGACTTGATATGATGGATACCTCTAGTTATTTAAAGGTAAAAAACAATATAAACCGTATTGGTAGCCATATTTTATTTTTAACAGAACGTTGTTTCATTATGTCGTTTTGTGGTTTTCTCATATACCACATTATGATTCTTTGACAAGTTGATTCTCATTGTGTTCTTTAGTGGTCGCTAGAATTGGTCGCTAGCTTGATTGGTCGCTAGGATTGGTCGCTAGCTTGAGTCTGGTTATTTATTTTAGCAGTTTTTAATTATGAAGAAAATCTTCCATGGAAGGAAATCTAAGGTCACTGAATGATTTTTTCTGTTGGTTAAATGCATATTCAGAACAAGGAACTACCAAAAATTAACATAAAAGGTAAATTTATCTATAAAAATCGACCAGAATGAATGGCTGGAAATGTGATCAACCACTGGTAAAAGAATGTTTGTTGCATTGCAGCATGCTACCTACAGACGATATACAATGTATGTAATGGTTGTGCAACCTAGGTTTGACTTTCCTATCATAACATACTTTATTTAGTGGTCCACCAATAAAAACTGGCCTCCCCGAAATAGCCCAAAAGAGAGCTTAAAAGTTGCGTTAAAACCCCAAAAAATCAAAATCAAAATATAATCTCTATGTTATTTTTAAAATCATCTGTTTACAGAATGTTTATGGAGATTTTCTGTAATTGCATGTAAAACGAAAAAAAAAAAAACACAAGCAAATACAATTGAAATTTACCTTGCAATGTTGTTCAGAAATACGTTAACTTATCTCAATTTTAACGACGTCCTTAAATTTGACCTCTTCATACATGTATATCAGATTATTTACATGTACATTACATACAATTAAGTAAACAAAGAAGTAAATATGTAAGTTATAAATAAACATAACCTACTATATATGATTTTCATTTATTGTTGTGTACAGTCTGTTTTTTATTTTTTGTTGCACCACTGTCGTCCATTTGTACGTCTCGAAGACGGGTTGGGCGCTCAATAACGAGTTTAACCCAATCCTATTCTATATGTGTCTGTCCCAAGTCAGTGTAATTCAGCGGGTTTTCTATTTCTGCTGTATTTCTAAAATCAGGCCTTTTGTTTTTTTCGATTGAATTGTTTTATATTTGTCATTTCTAGGGACTTTTATAGCTTGCTGTGAAGTCTGGGTCTTGCTAATTGTTTTCTTATGTTGTAAGGACGCAAAATGCATCTTCCTATGGTGAAGCTCAATTTTTAATTCAAATGCAAGATTTCTATTTTCATACACCTCAGTGTTATTGTTCAAATATAAAACAATTTAACAAAAACAACTCAACCATTGTTTTTTTTTGCCATTCATGCATGACATTCAATCTCAATCTCCGGCGCAGATATCATATCCGTTCCGTTCATAACTAAGTAACACTACATCCAATATGACCTCTGTCATATTAAATGCAGTATTGCGGAGCATGTTTGGAACGGATATGAACTCTGCGCCGGTGATAGCTTCTATCTGTGTCTAAATGTTTACTTATTTCGCTAGCACTATAATGCTGTTGCGCAGCGAATGACGACAATTTGAAAGTTTCTATGATAACTTGTATAGTTATACCCCATGGTATTCTTTCTCTTTGTAACAAATCAAACATGTAGGTGCGATCGACTCAAATCTCAATTCACCGTTCTAATGCATTCTGGATAATGTATTTAAAAGCGTACACCAAGATGTCGTGATTGGTTAAAAACGTTCTAGACAATTAAAATGCATTTCAGAGAAATAAAGAAATAACACGACGGGTGCCGTATACGGTGCAGGAAATGCTTTCCCTTCCGGAGCACCTGATTTCAATCCCGGTTTTTGGAGGAGTTCGTGTTGTTTCTTATTTATTATTTATAACTGTTGATGTAAATGTCTTTTGGTTTTGTGAGTCTTTGTTTACTCCTTGGTTTTGATTGTTATTGTCTTCAATCAGTGACGTAACGTTATTTTCATTTAATGTACGAACAATGAGATTACCCATAGTCCTCTAGTTTCTGAAAAGGCGAATTGACTAGTATTGTCAGTTTTCTTGCTAAAGTTCAGATTTTCTCCGGACTACGTCTACCAATAAAACCATACCTTCACGGTAGTGCACTGAAAGTGGTGTTCAATACGAGAAATCGATCAATCAATCAAATATCTATTAGAACATAACTTAATCGGTGTATATCACAATAGTGCTTTTCAATTAACACAATTGCCCTAAAAGGTGACGTAACTAAATAAAAAAAAACGTAGTAACACAAATTAACGTACACTGAACGAATAAATTTGATCTATGATACATTGTAAATACAAAGTTAATAATATAAAGGGATAAATAATTAAAGAAAAAGTACTATACCACTATGAAAATGTACGTATAATTCTAAGATGAAATGAGAATGATTTTTTGTTAGTTGTTATTAGCTTTGAAACTGCGAGAGCCTTCATATTGTTGTTGTGGGGATGAATAAGTACCAGTCCACGTTCATTTATTGTTTTTGTTACATAGATATCTATTTGTATATGAGTTAAGATTTTATCAGTTGATTTTTATAGATGTTTCTCATGATTTACTGTTACATGTACATCACTGTCCCAGGGTTTGGGAGGGAAGGTGCCATAAAACTATTTTTAAACACGTCACATTCTGTATACTACTTTCCGAATCCAAGAGTCAGTAAATCAGTGGTTGTCTTTTATTGCGGCGCTTCATATTTGTTTTTCGTTCATTGCTTTGTAAATAATTTAGATCTTTAGTCTCCCGTTAAATTGTTTTCCATTTGTCATTCGGGCTTTTTTTATAGTTGATTATGCGGAATGGCCTATGATGACATACAGTCATTTATTTCTGTGTCGTTTTGGTCTCTTGTGGAGAGTTTTTATGACAATCATATCAAATTTCCTTTTTAAATACATTATAAGAGTTAAATGCATATTTTGTAATTTTTATTCTTGTTGAAGCGTTAATCGTGTGCGCTTCTATGCAAGAAAAACGTAAAAGCTTCACACAAACTGAACTTCTGTTAACGCTGTTTGAACCAAAATTATTTTCTTAAAGAAGCCTTAATTTTTTTAATTAATCGTGGTATTGCTGACGTTGTCTTCGCACATTTATCCCATATACTATCGTTATTTAGGGTTTCATGTAGATCAGAGGGCATTATCATTCTTTCGGTTCTTCTTTTGATGGAGAGAGTCGAGATGACACAATATCAATCATATCAAACACTATATGAAAATAATTAAAAATTATTAACCAACTAAGTACATTATTGCCAAAAATGAATTTCTGTAATGGCCCTGTTTTTTCTGTAATGGCCCTGTTTTTTCTGTAATGGCCCTGTTTTTCTGTAATGGCCCTGTTTTTCTGTAATGGCCCTGTTTTTTTCTGTAATGGCCCTGTTTTTCTGTAATGGCCCTGTATTAATGCCCGGTATGTCTGTATAAAGCTGGGGTCACACATTCACGATTTTTACTGCCGTCCTTGACAGGACCATTCCCGATTAAAATTTGTCAAAAGTCTGATCAAGATCCTGTGAATCGTGGATGGAAATTCGATTTGTATCTTTCGCCAGGTAAAATTCGACCGAGTCTGTCACGACTGCGTCCCGATTATACCGAATGTAATCCGACAGAGATCAGATAGTGACAAGACAGTGAACCGACGCTGACGGAAGTTATCCGTTCGAAAACTGTCGGCATAATCGGGATGATCAGGTACTGTCGGAACGTAATCCTATCACGGTCCGCTCTATCGCATTGCAAACGGCTTTGTCTGGTCTCAGTCGTATTGTATTCTGTTATTGTCGGGACTTCTCCAGATCATTCCCGTTCCACAGGACACCGTCCCGAATACACAGAACATTGTTAGGAATTCGATCCGATACAGCAGAATCTGTCACGACATAGGCACGATTGTAATCCGACTAGACAAAATCGGCTGAGTTTCCCCGAATGTTACGGGACGCACCTAACTGTCGGGGTGCTTTGCCGATCTATTCGGACCCTTCCCGACCAGTAGGAATCTGTTACGAACTAAAACGACTGCGTTCAGACAATAATAGGACATTCCAGATAATTGAGGATACTAATCCGACTTTTTCACTTTTCGTGTCGTATCGCTGTCTGATCTCAAACGGGAGCAATAATCGGCAATGTGTGAACCCCGCATTAAGCACAGTTAGGGTTTTTAAAAAAGTTAATAAAATTAAGTTGTAAAGAGTATAATACTTTTTTGTATTTTATTTAATTTAGTAACCAGCAACCAACATTAAAGAACCATATATAGGGATCACTGTTCCTCCTGTTTTTCAACACATAACTTCTGTCAACTTAATATCTTGGATATTTGGTATATTAACACATACACTTTTATTCAGTTGGTTAATAACTGTATTAAGAAATGGGTGTTTTTATAATGGCTCTGTTATATGTCCTCGGTCAGTAATAATGGCCTCGGATGTCTGTAATGGCCCGAGGCAACATTACAGACTTCCTCGACCATTATAACAGACCTTGGACATATAACAGGGCCATTATAAAAACACCCATTCATTAATACTATAACACAACGAAGCCAAATTAAGTAAGAACTGGTGCGTCGAAAGGATGAACAATTCCTTTTACACTATTGACATTGTATTTTTATTTTACCACAAAAGAAGGAAGGAAGGCAGTTCTTTAAAAGCCACTGAAAAAGATATGCATGTTTTTTTTTTAATTGCAATACAATTCCATAACTGTAAATAACTCTTCATAGATACCAGGAATAAAATTTAATATTTACACCAGACGCGCGTTTCGTCTACAAAAGACTCATCAGTGACGCTCGAATCAAAAATGTTATAAAAGGCCAAATAAAGTACGAAGTTGAAGAGCATTGAGAACCAAAAATTCCTGAAAGTTTTGCCAAATACAGCTAACTTAAAGGTAATCTATTCCTCAGGTAGAAAAGCCTTAGTTTTATTCAAAAATTCAAAGTTTTGTTTATTAATGACACCCAATAATACTAGATGCAAATATTTCGAATTTAGAGATATCCTTTTAAAGAATTTTTAACGACTTTATATTATGTTTTGTCAAAACATTTCAGTTTAAGTATATATTCTTCAAATATATATACATCGAGACAAAAGTAACAAAACCTATTTTATTAAGAACTTCAAACACAAATTAAACATCATCATCAGATATAAAATACAATTATTCATTATAGCAATTTTTGTTCATATTTCAGTTAAAACAATAGAGTTCATGAGTCACAAGATATTTATTTACACAATTTTAGACTGTCCATTTTGTCGCCTCTTTGATCTGAAATATATCGACATCACAACCAAAATGGCAACCATTGCCACTGCTACAACGACGACTCCAGCGATGTACAAAGGCTTGTTTCCCTTGTTTTCTACTTCCGGTTTCTTTCCTGCATTTAACGCCTCTGAACCTGTAATGTTTTGAAAGAAAACATATGCATTGATTTCAGTCTTCAACAAATATGTTTGTTCCGATATTGGAATAATTATCGTGATAATTATAATGTAAAAAAAATCACGCTGTGCTTTATTAACATAAATGAAATACCGGTACAAAAAAAATAAGCAATGAACATGGTTGTTAGATTTGATATATTCTTTGTGCTATTATGTTAAATATTAGCTTGTTTTTGTTCTAATTGAAAATGTGACACGGTGATGACTGCTGTTCCCGTATTTTGACAATTTTTCCCTATTATGTCTGTTTTGATCACGCATCGTTGTCATTATAATGGAATGTGATACGACTGTCATACAAGTGAGAGGTTTAGTGCTATTAAACTAGGTTCAATCTACTATTTCCTACAAGAGAAAATGCCTATTCCAAATCAGGAATATGACAGTTGTTGTCCATTCGTTTAATGCGTTTTATCTTTTGATTTTGCCCTTTGATAAGGGACTTTCCGTTTTGAAGTTTCCTCGGAGTTCAGTAATTTTGTGATTTTACTTTTTAATGTGCTAATTTGCGATGAACGATATTTGAAACCAATGCAAGTTTGTTAGTTTAATAAAAACTTTTTGGACAAATGTGATCTAAATGACTTCTGAATTATTTATAGTTTTAACACATCAATTTAAACTTAACATCCCCATGGATACATAAGGAAATTATCAAAAAGTTTCTACGTCCTTGGACAATTTCGCTACGCTATTACAGTATCTGAATTTAGTTATATGGGTAATAACTTTGAATGCGTATAATCATCCGTGGTTTTTAATGTTTAGGTCTGAAAACTCCAATGAAGGTAAATCAAGAATGCGTTTTAGACGAACGAAATTTAAAAAAAAAATTTCATTTAAAATAAATGACTTTATCCCCGAATCGTTACTTTATTGATGTTTATTTTTTCTATGAACCAAGTTCTTTGTTCGTAAGACGTTTTTTATTTGTCACTTTGATTTTTTTCTTAATCAATTTAAGAAATTTAAACATCTGTTTCTTAGTTGATAGTTTACCTTGCCCTTTTTAATATTTTCTAATTTCCTTAACCAACTTGCCTTTTTGAAAAAAAACTGTAGCTTCATCTTCAGCATAACCAATTGGTCCAACGCCTTCAATAGGTTCATCATCTTGATCTATACTCCCGACTCGCTTCCTGTTACTACAACGAGGCTCACAGTCACGTGAGTAATCATTACTTTGACAAAACGTGGCATTGCAATGAACATACATTGAATCAGGATGAAAGGCGTACTCGAAATCCTGGAAGTGGAATCTCGTTTCATGTGTAGACTTAGTGGTGACAACAGCACTAGGTGCCGCAGGACATCTGTCAAAGCACATATATTATGGTAGATTTTATTTATTTACAAATACATTTTGTAAGGCATACATGCATGCCGTACTTTGACCTTTAATGTTTTTTCTTTTACAAATTGTGACTTAGATGGAGTTGTCTCATTGGCACTCATACCACATCTTCTCTTATCTAAAAATTGTTGTTAAAAGACATAAACGAATTAAAGTTTAAATAATTTTCAGAGTGGCATTTCTACGTTTAAGATGTTTGCTATCCTGTTTAAATATACAAACTATTCGAAAATACTGTAATAAATTGAAATTGTAAGAATAATGGAACGTAAACAGCAGAAAAAAATGAAATGTCCATGTGCTTAGTTTAGAGATATGAGCCCTTGACAAAATTTGGCGGGACGTGAGTCTCTCTAGATTTGTTGTACATTTTACATTGGCACTTTTTTTCTCTTAAAACCAAGAAATTATAACAAGGATTTAATTGGATTTTCAACCATTTTATTTTTAAAATAATATGTAATAAAATTATGAAAAGATGTTTAAATGACACTTCATAGGTAAAACTCGAGGATTATGAATACATTGTACCTGGCAATGTTTAAAAACATGTTTCAGTAGCTATAGGATGTTTTCATAGATTGTATCCATTCCAATTACTAGTAAACAGTTTATGCAATCACTATTACCAATTCCAGTTTCTGATTAAATAGTAACTTATTTAACATGTTCAATAGTTAATGATATAAATCGCACACACTCCTAAAAAAAGTCCATGTAATGAATCTTACCCATTAGTAAATAAACAGTTCATGAAATAAGTCTTACCCATTTGTGTTTAATGAGTTTAAATAGGCATTGTTATAATTTTAACCAATTTCTGATTAAAAAATTAATGTAATGAATCTTACCCATTTTGAATTAGATAGTAGATGTTATAAATCTTTCCAATTTCTGATTAAAAATTCCCTGTAATTAATCTTACCCATTTTGTATTAGATAGTAGATGTACGAATCACTTGCTGATTTACTTGGCTTTGTGTAGCAATCTGATAACCTCATTTTAACATTATAGTCATGGATTGGTGTAGTTGCCTTGACGTACACATTCTGACCAACCATGTAGGATGGGGGGAATCCATTGAATTCGTGTTGGAAGTTTGAATCACTGAAGAACTTTAGTTGAACGACAAAATGTCCTACAGCAGAAATTGTCTGTTGTTCTAAGTTGCCATGGATGTTGTTGATGTTATTTTCTCCTGACTCCTGCTTTGACATGTCACATTCGACACTCACCCGGAACCTGTACTCATGGACAATGTAGGGTTGGTTTGGATCGTGCACGGCGTAAACAAGCGTGTTTGTATAGATAACCCCATTTGCAGATGCCTGTGAAATACAAAAAACTTCGTAAAATAACTAATCATTATTTCTAAATTGATTACATATTATCTAAAAGTCTCATCAAAATGATCATTTGCACGATAAAAAAAATATTGTTGAATAAAGGTCTTTATTTTGAACTTTTGTACCAAAAAGAGTTACTTTTAAATATTTATTTTTTTCGTGTGACAAAATAAATCGTTGTGATTCATACCAACTTTTTGAAATAACTTTTTTTTTGTTATATCAGCTCTTAAAAAAGTCTTTTATGTTTTGGATTTATAACTTATTTTGCCTAAAAAGAAATGCACAAACACTAAAGTATTCTTTATCAAATCAGCAATGCAGGTAATAACATAAAGTTTCTAATTTTAGCATTTTATTAAATACTTAAAAGAGATGACTATTCGGTATGGGCTTTGCTCATTGTTGAAGGCCGTACGGTGACCTATAGTTGTTAATTTCTGTGTCATCATGGTCTCTTGTGGACAGTTGTCTCATTGGCAATCATACCACATCTTCTTTTTTTATATTAATTGTCGAATTTATTAAAATGCTAATTGAATGGTTTCACACTAGTAAATTTTGAGGCCCTTTATATAGGTTGCTGTTCGTACTTTGACGTAAATGGTTTATTTTTATAAATTGTGACACATTTCCTTATATATATAAAGAACAATGATCCTCTTAGGATTTCTTCAGACATAAAAAAAAAAACACAAAAAAAAACACAAAAAAACCCACAAAAAAAACCATCCGAACAACATGACAACCATGATTTAACTGAAAGTGACGTACAACACAAATAGTCAATAGCTCAATCTCTATGGGACAAGATCTTTGTATGACTCAAGTTGAACTTACAAATGGAATTTTATATATGTGTATTTCATCATTCATTTGTTATAGAAGCATCTTCATCGATAGCGTTACAATCATGATATAGGAGGCCTACAGGTTGTATATACTGTTAGAAAATCAGGATAGTTACACAACTTGGCAATCGATCCAACCGTTTCTAGATTCATAAAAAAGGTATCTATAACTTCACCAAAAATTAAAATATGCATAGTTCGACATTCAAATTGCACTGTAGTAAGGGAAAATAATTGCTTTTGTAATAGGTTTGTTTCTTTACTGGTATATTTCTTTACAAATAAGAATCATTGATAACTGAATAATCACCCTTTTTGCTATCTGATTCGTTAAATATAAATTATATGAACCAATTAGACAAATGCCCGCTTTTTTTTTATTTCTGAATGTTCGATAACACAAAAAATCAAGAAAATGTTCATTTCGAATAGAAAAATCATTTTTACTTACAATTTTATTTGTTCCGCACGTTGTATAATCTTCATTGAAAATAAGATAATCACCAGATCTAGTTCCAGTACAACTGTGAGAGCCTAGGTAGATATCAGTCTCTTTAAAGTCGGAATACTGCTGTTCCATTGGTGGTAGGTGGACCTTAACATACCAGCTACTATGCTGACAGTTTACAGTGATATGTTTGGCATTGGTTGATTCTGGTGAAAACAATAATAATTATGTAGACTCATTTTATTGGTTATATTTTTATAAATTAATAATGTGTATAATTATTTTCCAGACAGTAGCTGCTAAATATTTAATACTTCATATAAATAGAGTTCATTTTGTACGATGAAGTTAACCTTACGTTTGAGTGCAATTTTTCTTCTTTATTTTTGGTTTCTTGATCTCATATTTTAAATAAAAAGGCGACACATACCAAGGGGAGATAACACAATATGTAAGTTAAATGTCTTATTCTCATTTCTGTGATTACGATATGATACCATATTATATAATCCAACATCCGCATTCTTTTTATTTTCTTTATTTTACAGCAGATTGAATAACGTCTACGTCCTTTTACTTTTATCTTATTTCTAGCAAATCATTAAATCAGAGTGTTTATAAATGAGGAAACGTTATTATTGACAGTGAGTCTTGCTTCTGTTGCATAGCGTACATGCACTATCAACACAAAAATATAAAAGAATGGATAAATTCATTGCATGTGTATCGTCATATACTTAGTACATGTAAAGTGGAAATAAAACATTTGAAGAAAATCAAATACTGATATGTACCTAAACCACCACAATTAACAGCTGTAGTTACCAGCTTGGGGAGGAAACCAGCAATATCGGAATAATTTGTACTTAGATAATAGTCGTAATTGTAGGCAAGATTTCTTAACACTTGTTCAGCAACACTATCACCGATTCCAACACTTATAATTTTAGTTCCCCCAGCTTTACATTGGTCAGCTTCTTGTTGGGCCCGTGATTGTCCATCTGTTAACAACACAAGGTAATTTGAGGCGTTTGACCTGTCTCCGTTGAAGCTGGTAAACATATTACTGCATGCATGGGAAAGTGCATCTGCAATATCGGTCCCTCCGGAGGAGTATGGCATTGACAAAACGCGATTCACCATGCTGTTGGGATCACCTGGGTAAGCGTTAAGATTAAAAACTGTTCGGCTATTATCGTCAAAGGTCATGACTCCGATTCGTATAAAATCATTTCTGATATCAAGATGACGGATTGTGTCAACAATTGATGTTCTTGTTCTGTCAAAATTGGCACTTCCTACACTTCCGGATTCATCAACGACAAAAATAACATCAGCCGGAGATGACGTCACTGACTGACATCCTAATTAAGATAAATTAAAGCTGAAGTTTTGGTTTTATTATCGGCGAATTATTAGAAATTAGTTACACTAACACATGTGTATGATAATGATAATAATCTTATACATTACCCTTATCATTATGTAGTGTCAATGAATATAATCATATTTTTTTTATCAAAACATAACAGTTTCAGTTCCAATCAAAATTGACAATTATAATTATATAAATAGTACATGACTGAGAAGTGATATATCGTATTGTTAACCCGAGAAAACATTGTCAACAGCGGCGAAGCCAAGGTTGACAATATTTTTATCGAGGGGTACCAATCTGTTCTATCACCCTCTCAGCTATGTGTTAAATAATTTATTATACTGTATCACGTGTATGTCGTATCATTATTGTCTTTTACAGATTAACTTTGTTTAAAAGTATTTTCTTTTACGTCACTTGCATAACAAGAAAACAATAACAATAACAAAAAAGAAAAAAAACAGAGGTGAGGCAATATCTTTCATTTTTCTTTATTTTGAAAGTCAAATAGTAAAATCTGAGCAAAAACGTAGAACTTAGGAAATTGTCTTTTAATCAAAGGTACCAGAATTATAATTTAGTACGCAAGACGCGGGTTTCGTATACAATCGATCATTGATTGGTCTGAACGAGATATTGACATTAAAAAATGTCACTCGTTCAGCCATGTGATAGAGTAAATGAATACCCTCGTATAAGCCAACCAAAATAAGGCATCTTAACGTAAAGCATACTAATTTTTATTAATATATCCAATGGTAAAAACATATTAAACGTACTAGGTGTATTATTTCGTATATCAAACGCAATATTTGTCTTTATGCAACTCATTATTTGCGCACGTATCAATATGTGCCAATGACAAAATCAAATACGAGGTTAAAAACATTTGAATTCAAAATTCCAAAAGGTTGTGTAAACAATTAGAGCACTTCTTACCTAGGGTTTTAGGTGAATTTTCAAAGCAACATAAGTTAAAGAAAAACAGCCACATTAATGATATTTCATGTCCATGTAAAACGGTCATAATATTTCAATTTTGTTTTTATTTGATAGACCTACCCGTCTTAAAGGGTACTGTAGCTGTTTCCTCGGTTGTTACAGAATCTGGAAAAAAAAAGAATTTTAAGGTAATACACTACAGGAAGATAATTCTGTAAAAATCAGCTGAAGGTACGCATCACGTTCAATTATCTAGTCATTATTAAGGTTCGCAATGATTAAAATAAGTGTTTGTCAAACTGCTATAAATCAAATGAAAGTTTTCCGATTAAGTGTGTGGTTTTTTATGTTTTTTCAAAGAATCAGAATAAATGATTTTTGAAAATTTAACTAGATAAACTGATTGTATTTCACATATTTGATACCACCTATGTTTGATATTTCTAACAAGGTCATTCATTGGATTCGCTGATTGAAAATTCCATAACATATTTTCATTCCAACCATTCGTGATCTTAAAGTCTTATTGGGTATAGTTTTATATTTTCCATAGCTTGAAATACTCATGAATTTAACTATTATCATAATTAATGATATGATACCATAATTTTTTCATACCATACCAAAGACAAATAACTAAATAGGAACAAAAATGAGATGGCACCATAAAAGCGCTTGCAATTTGTCTTCATTGAAGACCCAATCATGTAATTTAAGTTAGGAAAAAAAACTAAATGAAAAAAACAACAATCACTGAATTACAGTAGCTTGACTTGAGACGGGCACATATCTTCTGTCCTATATTTTCTTCAATTTATTTGTGTTTTAGTCCTGTCATGTAATGTTGTCATTTTCATGTTATAATTAACATTGCCATTAAAGCGGGAGGTTTGGCACGCCACAAAAATAGGTTCAACCCACCATTTTATCCTAAAATGCCCTGTACCAAGTCAGGGAAATAGCCATTGTTATATTAAAGTTCGTTTCTGTGTGTGTTACATTTTAATATTGTGTTTCTGTTGTGTCGTAGTTCTCTTATATATGATGCGTTTTTCTCAGTTTTAGTTTGTAACACATATTTGTTTTTTCTGTATCGATTTATGAATTTCGAATCGCGGTATATTACTGTTGCCTCCATTTACAAACAAAATGTGGCGGGGTTTAACAAGTTAGCGGGATCCCAACCTTCCCATAACCTTGGACTGGTTTGTAACAGTACAGCATTAGAACGAACTATACAAATCAATTGAAATGTCTCAACAGGATAAATAAACAATCACTACCAATATAAGTGGACGTGGCCACGAACTTGTACATTCCAACAACAAAAAGACACTGAATACAGATCCCAGAGTACTCACAGGCTAGTTGAAAGCCACAAACAACTCAGAACAAAATCATGCATCTAAGACAAAACAAAACATCAGTACACATTCATCCGTTAATGGATTTAGCAAAAAGACGTCATAAACAGTCAGAGAAAACATGACATTGTGCAATGCCGCGATTAAGTTGTCGACTAATCCATGAATGTGTTTGCTTTTCATTTAGAGATAAAAAAAAAATAATATTAATTACAATAAAATAATATTCAAAGATATAATTACAATGCTGAATTGGTAACCTTTTAGAATGAGTTTATTT
This sequence comes from Mytilus edulis, assembly GCA_019925275.1. Lineage (NCBI taxonomy): Eukaryota > Metazoa > Mollusca > Bivalvia > Mytilida > Mytilidae > Mytilus > Mytilus edulis. The sequence goes on along the minus strand of CM034354.1, from coordinate 83,511,585 downwards.
AAAGGATCGAACAATTTCCCAGTATCATTTCACAATTTCGGGGCATTGTCTCTAAATCAAGTATGACATCCATTTGACCAAGTAAATTGAATTCATCCTAGCTTGGAAAAAAATAACATTACATTGTAATTAGAACCAAAGAAAATGAATAAATTCACAGCATCTAGAGATGAAATGTAAGTATTCTTTTCTAGCTATAAATCGTCAGTCAAATAGTCTATTCAGTTCTAGATAGTCAGCAGCATTCTAGTATATGAACAATGAATCAAGTCTACGAAAATAATGTACCTTGTTCAAAAGAACTGTGTACGTACCACATTCTATATAGAGTTTATCGTTACAGTAAGTGTTGTATCCTAATCTGTCACCAGTGCAGTCATCAATACCATTTGAGGAATAATAATAATAATAGCTCCCAGGACATTGTAAATCTGTCACTAGTGCAGTATGGGAACCCTCGTAACTACCATATACGTAACGAGCACTGAAAGTTATTAAAACAAATATCAATACAACTAATCGTATGCTAAGAAATCTAATAGGACATTTTTCTAAGAGTCACATTAAAGGATGTTCGCTCCTCTGGATTAAAATTTTTGCAAGATATTCGAAATCCTCTGGTTTTATCCATATAGTGCCATCTAAAAAATTTGTCAACTAACCCTTACTTTTCTTTTTATGATTTTATTACATTTTGATTTAAAAGCCATAATTGAAAATCTTATAAAATCCTTGTTATTTATTCATTGTTTATGAAAGAAAAGATGCCATTGTTAAATGTAGGAATAATCTAAAGAGAACAATTTCCCGCTAAAAAAAAATTAATGGCTTATATCTCGAAAACAAGCACACGGACCCTTAATTTTATTCTGCTTTTTAGTCCCTTTATTTACATACTATCATTTTATAAGTCTTTTAAAAAAAGTTTGTTATTTTGAAATAGAGAAGCAAACCCCCTTAAGTACCTCTATTTACAATGGGTCATAACACATTAACATAATATTAAATAAGTATATGACTATTCGGATGCTTTTAAAGAGGCTCGAGGGTATAAAAATTTCAGAAAAAAATTAAACATTTGTTTTTCATAACAAATTTTATTTCTAACTTTTGTAGTTGTTACTTTATCATATGGTACAAAAAACATTCAAAACAATTAATTCGTGTTGGCCCCAGATGACTTTTAAAATGTAAACATCATTGAAAAAGTTCCAAATTATCTCCCTTTGGTGAAAAAATGCCATTTGTTGGCTTTGAAATTGGAATATCTCTTTTAACTCATCGATGACCTATATTTTTTAATATAATTTCGATATATGCTGTACTTAAACTAAATTATTGTAAAATTTGATCGATTTATGTAATAAATTTCTTTTTTTATTTCGATATTACCTTTATTTCTCCTATTAGTTCAACAGAAAAAAAAACTTTTTCAAAGATGTATGCTTCTTTCGAAGGCAGATTGTGAGCGCAAATGAACGATTACCCCATTTTTTATTTTATTTTTCTGTTAACTATAAGATAAAGAAAAATATAGAGAAATCCTATATAAATGATTTAGACCCGCGAACCCCTTAAAACACCAAATAGAATCTAAATTAACTTTTTTCATATACATAACAGGTATTTTATTAGAACATTATGTTTATTTCAAGTACATCACATAATGTATAAAATTTTGATGCAAAGAGCTGGACTAAAGTTTTGACAGTGAAAACAAATGAGCTGTAAAACAATTTGAAATAAACGATTTAAACTCTTAAATAAAAAAAAAGATAAAGTCAATCACTTCACAACAATGACATGATTTTTTATTCAGACCGATGAAGGGATCGTTTGAGCCTTGACCACTTTACACTTTTTTAAGATGACGCTCGACCGTAATTTGAAAGAAAAACGGTTACCATTCTCTTACATATACAAATATTTGTCCATGTCACATTGAACTTCACCTAGTCTTATTATGAGATATAACCGGTTTAAAAAATGAAACACTTGGGTTGATTTGATTCCACTGAAATCAGTAATAATCTTTCATAGGAACTGACAAACTGATCTTTCACAATAAGAGGCTCTCAAGAGCCAGAATTGCTCACATTTAATTGTTTTGGGTTAAATCTTTCATCAATTATTTATGCTTTTCAATATATATTTATGAGTGGCTTAAAAATCCCATTTAAATGTTAATTGCATCTGTCATATTTTCTTCAAAAGCAAATAAATGCATTTTACCCATATGTTCCGTTTTAGCCATAGTGTCTATGTTTCTTGACGTACAAGGATATAAAATAAAATAAAAAATACAAGATTCATTAGAGAAGATTTTTAAATTAAAAAGCTAAAACATAAACAGCTCGTGTAAAATTGTCCATTAAGTGCAATAACTCCCCAAGAGGTCAACTGACATTTTTTTGTAGACCTTTCTTTCTTGAACATTTTCCTGTTTACAGTTTATCAATGATATTCAAAAACTGCAAAATTTCCTTAAAATACCCAATATTTTTCGGCAGCAACCCAACAATATGTTGTTCGGTAAAATTTAGGGCTGATTTATCTTGAACTTTACCCGAGATTTGCTTTAAATGCTTTAGTTTTTGAGATTTAAGCCAAAAACTGCATTTGACCCCTTTATTCTATCTGTAGCCATGGCGGTCATGTTTGTCGATGGATCATAACTTTGGATACAATTTATAAACTAGATACCCTAAGGGACATGTAGTTAAAGTTGACGGTATTTGGCCCCGTAGTTTCAAAGGAGAATATTTTGAAATAGTTTACGACGACAGACGATGAACAACAACGGACGCCAAGTGATAGCATAAACTCAAATGGGGCCCTTTGGACCCCGGTGGGCTAACAAAATGTTGTCAACAGTTCTGGAACAGTTCTGACATATTTTAAGATATTTCATAACTGCTCTAAACTGAACCTACAAAAATTCAAAGTGATCAATCGCATATTGAATTAGATAAAAGATGAAAGGTTAAATCTTATAGGGAATATAATGTAGGTTATTACAAATGCAGCTTGATCGTATACACGGCCTTATATGTACTAAATCAGAAAACATACGCTGAATATCCAAGAGATCGGCAAACAGAATGAAACTGGTATGTAGATTGACTGGAGTTATGGCAAACATATCCCCAGCGTCCGTTGAAGTTGATCTGCAGGAATCCTTGACTACCAAATGTTAAGCGTACAGGAATATGACCTAAAACCACATAATATTAATGCTATTTATGACACACACAAAAAAGGAAAAAGACAATTTGGTGCATTTTATATTTAAAAATAAACAAGATACTTTTGTTTTGTGAAAGAGGGGCGACAGGTACCAGAGGGACACTCAAACTCATAGATGCAACTAATATTTGACATTAAATTTAGAAGCTTTATATTAGTCCGTTATTGAATACTTTACAGAACAGTTAACAATGATTATATTTAAGGATGTACTTAGGTGAAATTTAAAAAAATAAGAAATTGAAATTGATACTACATTTTGAAAGAGCACCAGTTTAGAAATAAGCTAAAAATATTGATAGGTTATGGACCTCCTTTTCGAGATATTTGAGTTTTTAAAAAAAAACGGGAAAAGGCTGACTCGGACTTTTACCTTAATTTTGCATTGGTATTATTTGGCTCTCAAATGGAAAAAACAAAAATTAAGAAATTGCTTAAATTTAGGAAAATGTATTGATGGCAAAATACCAAGGAGTCCGAACATTTGACACCAATTTCTAACCAATTTCAATTGAAATTAGTTTCTGCATAGGTATTCCTAGGTTGTTGATTTTATTATATTTGTTCCTATGACCATAATCTAATAAAGGATGTCTCAGATTTCAGATAAAATGTATAGAACAAATTGTACACCTACTTAAACATTATCTACATTTATGGGGTTAGGATGTTTCCCCTTATTAGAGATTTATGAGAGATAATTTGAGATACCTTTTTAAGCCCATCATGTGTTGATTAATTTTTGTTCAAATTTTCTGTATAGTTAAAGAGATGATAGAGCTTAATTCATTTAAGTGATTTTGCCAATAATAACATAATAATCGATTACATAATATTGCAAAATAAAAATATTGCATTCATTTAAAAGATTAATCTTTTATCTATCTATATATACCTCTTTTATTACTTTTTATGCATTCATAAAAAAGTTACAGCATTTTAAAAGTAAGTGATTGGAAGTAAAAAACTCTGTGTATTGTGCTACCTCAAATGAAAAATGTTGATGTAAAAACAAATAAATTTTGTACAAATCCTTTTCTTTCGGCATACATGAGATGTGGACTTTGTCCTAATTTACAGTTACAACACTATAATAAAATACACTGCGATACAACTGCAAGTTATAATTTTACTGTTCAACTTATACGATTCCTGTATTAAATTGCATTCAAATGCAGACAGACAAATAATCTCGAGCCAATCGTTACATTCGGATTAAATTCGTGTGTTAGAAGTAATAATAATAAAGAGTAATATTTTAATGGTCCTACCATGAGTCCCAAGCACGTACGAAGTTGTAACTTCATATCCAACAGTTGTAGCGTCCAATTCTACAAGTTAAAGAATACAGATGAAAAGTTGAAAATAAGATTAATTTGATTTTTAATATGACGTTCTTCAAATGCGAGTACACACCCGTGGTAAAATTTGAATCTTAGCAAGTCACCTGATAATCAACGTCATGATTTTTTAACTGTTACAATCCTACTCCGATCGAATGCTTTATATGAATGATTAACCTCATGTCAGGTGTTGTGAGAATTTACAGATTTTAAGGGAAAATGTTAGAAAGGTATCTTAAACGCAAAATGTTAATACATAAAAACGATGCGAACAATTTGTATAAATTTAACGTAGTTAAAAAACTTCATCCAATTCTGTCTTATATTGTTATTGTATATCATTTCGGAATGTCACTTATCCTATTTTCTCGTCGCTTTCGTCAATAAACATAGTGTATTTAATTTAGGGAACAAAAAGCATTTCCATTCACATAAAGCGCTTCGATTCAAAAAAATTGCTGTCTATGCTGTATTTGAATAGAAATTATTCACTGGAAATTTAAATCGGTTGTCACTCGGGGGTATTTTATTGACATAAAAGGCCAACCCTTACAACAATCAAGATAAATTGAATCACCCAGGAATTGTTCGTTAGTTTATGGTTAGCTGGTATTGTTTAAGTTATTTATTTCAATATAACAGTAAATATGAAAATGATCATCAAGGTCCGTCCAAAAGATAAGGCTGCATGTCACCTTGAAATATGTCAAACATCGATTATTATATCGAATTACACAAAAGCGGATTTTGTTTTGCTGTTTTGCTTTATATTAAAATCAATTTACAATGAGATCCAAAGGACATAAACAATAAGCTAATACAAAATCTTTACAATTTTCCATTTAATCTTCATGGTTGCACGCACCTGATGAAGCTTATTTGTTAAGCAAAATATTGCGTGAAAATATAGAAACTACCAGCTATTTTTATAACACTCATTAGTGTGTTCGAGTCACATTTTAGGCGTTCATATATATAGTCTAAATATCAGCACAACATTGTTTAATCTGCATATTTGTGTGAGCAAACATTAGTTCCTCCTTTGCTAGGATACGAACTCATGCTATTGGGATATGGAGACAACACGAACTACACTGTGTCCAGCACAAAAGACCACTCGGTCATATACACTGAATAACCATTCCGATATTAGTGGCGCTGTGTTTCCTTTCCTGCTTTTCAGTTGAGAGTTGGAGTTGTGACATAGTACATGATAAATTCGGTATATAAATGGAAATCTTTTCAGATTTGATAAATTATCTCTTTTAAACGAACGTCAAATGACAACTCTACGACAGACCCATGTATTGCATCATCAGTGAAGGTGCTACAAGGCAAACGAAACATTTGTTTTCACGGTTACTCTTAATATCGGAACAAAAGAGTTAAATATGCAATTTTTGGTTCTTCCCTCGCCGACATTTGAAGATATGCTAAAAAATTATAGTCATAGAAAAACAATGGTAATTATGCAAATGGTTTGAATGCAAATGGTTGTTCTTCTCTTGTTGGCTTTCAAACTGATGTTATTTGGATATATCAAGACAACACTGCCTACACTGTGTTCGGCGCTAAAAATCACTCGACCAAGTGGACTGAACTAAAAACTCAGCTTCTAGTGGCTAATTAGTGTAACCTTTCCTCAGTTAGATTGCAGATCAGCTAATTATCTATCTTCAATGATTTTAAGATGTTGCCACATAAATGATTATATAAGTACACACATGACAGCTCTACGACAGATCCATACAAGGTTGAAAACATATATGATATTCATAATTGCTCACAACAATGTTAAATCTGCATATTTATTTTGATGAATAATACAATGTTTTAAAGAATAAATGGAATTCCAATGAAATAAACAAATTCATTAACTGCAAAATAAATTGCTCAAAGATAGGGTTTTCAAAATTCTCAGAAACTCACAAAGCATCAATGACTTACAATCCATTAATTACTTCGTGTCTATGCTGAAAAGCTATACGTACCACATTCAATGTAGAGTTTATATTTGCAGTAATTAGAATACCCTAATCTACTACCAGTACAGTCATCTATACCATTGGAGGAAGAGTAGTAGTAAGTATTAGGACAATGGAAATCTGTCACTATAGCATAATTGGAACCGTCATATTGTCTATAAACTCTGTAAGCACTGTAAATATCAAAACTTTTTACAGAACGTCGAACATTGAGTGGATTACAATGGAGCTAATAGTGATGAATGCACAGTGATGAAATAAAGGTGATTATGTTGTGTTCAGTTTTCGTGTTTAAACAATGCAGTCGATATGAGAATTGATTTGTGTTTGTATTGATGGGTTTATTTCTGACAAAAAGTATAAAAAATAATTATGTATTATGATTATCAGTGATACAATTCTCTTCTAGAGACCAATATACATAAGGTTTAGATAAATAAACTCATTTTAGATACCAGTAATGGCCGTGTTTTAATGACTGTATGCCAAACGCTCGTTTTGTTTACAAAATAATCATCAAAGAAACTCGAATTAAACCAACGTACTTAACGTACGAATTTGTAAAGCGTTCGGGAAACAAAATTTCTAAAGGTTGTTGTGTTAATGTAATATATTACAAGGGTAGGAAATCCTTCTCATTTTCCCTAATTTCGTTGAAAAGTAAATATACGTACGATGAATACCCAAGATATCGACAAGCAGAATGAAACTGGTCTCTTTGCTGGTTATAGTTGTAACAAACATAACCCCATCGTCCTTTATAGTAGATTTCTAAGAATCCATAACTTCCATTTGTTAAAAAGAATGACAGATGACCTGTTAATCAAATATACTTATCTTTTACTCAAACAAGGTAGAAAAGTGTATAAGTTACTCAAACAACATAATATTATCAAGGACCATATATGTAAACAAAATATTTTCTTTACCTCAATTTTTTATCCGCTTATTTTATGTACTGTAAAATAAAGCATCAGGTTGAGATAAAAAAAAATGTAATAAGATGTGGTTGATCGAAAAATTATTGCTTTCTTATCAACGCATCAGTCTTTATGCCGATGAGTATAAGATTTGATGGTAAAACAAAATGTGATCATGGTTGTTTAAAACAATTATTTTTCAAATCAAATACGTTTCCGACAATTTCTATAACAGATGTCCATTCTTATTATCAATGCGTGGCTGGTTTGTTGTCAATACTGAGTAATGACGTAATCATTCAGTTACTGTTACGTCCTCTGATATATGTCCGTTTTGATATCAATTTAAAAGGCCTGATATACATAATTCAATCACATTTACACAGAAATTTATATACCGTTTGTTTATAAATAAAGTGGCCATAAATGTCGTCTATAAAAAGGCAGAGACATTATATTAACAACGGTATTTAGTTTGTTGATTCCAATCATTGGTTTACTTAAGATTGTTGTCCGTCTTGTCATTATTTTCTCTTCAAATATTTTTGGCGCGGTTTAAAACTGTTGATTTTGTTATCTGTTCGTAGTTTGTTTTTTTAAAACGTCACAAACTAAACGATTATATGATTTTAAAGATTTTCCTTTGATCAAAAAATCAAAAAAAGTGTATAAACTATTTTACCATGTCTTCCAAGTACGTCAGCAGTTGTAGCTCTGTCAAGGTATGAGACAGTTGTGACTTCATTTCCTGCAGTTATAACACAATTTTAAACACGAGATACTTATAAATAGTGTAAGTCCAATATCAACGTGTCTATATATTAGTGTTTTGATACATACAGCAGTGGTTTACCAACATCAAGTGCTATTCTGATCTTATAATTATTGACAACATTAAGCAAATAAGTTTAAACATTTCATCCAATCATATATCACGTTACAGGGGGTACAAAAAAGTAAACAGTACATGTAAAATAAAGCTCCAGTTGATCTGCTAATAGGCCTTTTTATTATGTACATGGTGGCGATTATCTTCTGTAAATTTAGCTCATTTGCATAGTATAATTATGGAATCTTTGTGAGCATGAACGGACATACTAACAGAAAGACAGACGAACGGACCAAAAACTTTATAACCGACGAAAAAAGTTGCATGGTGAATCGTAATTCTTTTAAATACAAGCCGATCAAATAGAACTCTTTTTAACACATGAAAAAAATTAATTGTGTTAATTCTTTAAGTTGTATTCTACTTATGGTGATGCATACAAGTTTAAATATGTTTATAAGATGCAATATACTTACTACCTCCTGATTTTGGGTAACCTGCAATTAGACAAAGAATGTCTGAGCATTTATTTAAGACATGTTTTACCTATAGTTACAACGAAAAAAAGTATTAACCTGTTATTGGACAAACTTCGACAATTTAAAAAAAAAAAAAAAAAAAAAAAAAAACTTAACATGCAACTTTCTTCTTTAAAACCTGGTTTTCAGACTTAACGCCTGTACGGCCAAAAACATTTAATCTCAATATTTATATTGATTTTATAAACTCTTTATATTGAATCTTTCTCGGGTTTTATATTGAAGTCGCAGAAACAGAATATAAAATATATATATATGTCCTACTGGAACATTGCCAATAAATACAAACACAGATTTCATTTTTGATTCCGTCATGTCATTTGTTCAAAATTCTTTTGAAGGTTGAAAGCTGAAGAACGTCAGATATACAAGTCAATAAAATCAGAATAGCTTCAATTTGTATCGTATAAATTGATAAAAGATTTAAGAAGGACATCAAAACTCATTCATCAAACATAAAATAAACACGCCACGGCTTAAAAATAAAAGGACAAACAGTCAAACAATAATTCAAAAACACAATATAGAAACTCAAGACTAAGCAACACGAACCTCACCAAAACCTTTGAGATATCTAAGGTGCCCCGAAAAGGAAAATAGGCCCTGCCCACATGTGGCATCTATTGTGTTACTCATGTTAGTACCAACCAGGTAATAAGTCTAATTTGGTGTGTAACATTCGTGAAATGGGACGGAATTGTAGTTACGACATTTAAAAAAAACATATCCGCTATAATCTGTGAAACGGATATTTCGAACCGTATTGTCAATTTCAAGATGCAAGTAAATATAATCATATTCAAAACAGTGTGGTCCTGGCCATTGATTGACGACCTAAATTATCCCATTGACTGGGACAGATTAGGTGAACGTTTGTCTGTAACGACCATTGCTCACTTCTTACTTATTATAGAATTTAAACTGTGGGGTCACCAAAGGTTCTTAACGCCTTTAATAATAAAATTATTCGAAAAATTATTCAGGAATAACCTTTATGTTTTGATTTATATTATTAATATAAATCAACACATCGTATTATTCCGGATTCGTTTTTCGAATTGCTTTATTTAGGTGTTGAGAACCTTTGGTGACCCACAGATTCAGTGTCTTTAACAAGTACATAGTGAGCAGTGATCGTTACCGACAAACGTTCACCTAATCTGTCCCAGTCAATGGGATAATTTAGGTCGTCAATCAATAGCCAGGACCACACTGTTTTGAATATGATTCTATAAGGCAGACTTTACTAGTACTGTATCTGTATTATTATTTATCTCAAAATTCGATATTATATATGCGTTCAACATCGTAACCAAATGTTGAATTATTTAGTGAGAGAAGATCATCTATATAGTGGTATATTATTTGGCCCTAAAAATACAGCAAATTTAAAAGTTATCATATATATTCTTAAACATGTTAAATAACTGAAAACTATTCTACAGTACAAGGTACTCAGAGAAACAAAACAAATTTGACATTGAACAAGTTTTCATGGCCACAAATCATGATTAACTTTATCTTTTGTAAAATTTCGTGATTTTCCTAGTTTTTTTATCAAATTGTATGTATATTTTAGATTGAAAAGTATGTACGCACCCAAGAAACAACATTATATTTGGTGGGATCATGTCAACAGTAATAATAAAGCTTCTGCTAAATTATTTTGTTGTTTCTTGCCTGCTCACGATGTTTTAATAAGAGAATAAAAGATGGAAAACTCCATAAAATCTGTATTTTTCATCGTTTTTTTTTAAATAGTATATATTATGACGTAATTGTGACGTCATCAGGTAGAAATCTTTATGTTTTCTTTTATATTTCTTGAACCTATGCATTTTCTAAACATTATGTGCCAATTTGAAATAAATATCAAACATTTATTCTTTGGGGGTCAAATCTAGGCCTTTAAAGGGTACTGCTTACTTATATTCTTTTTTTCTTTAGAAACTCCTATCTGAAGTTAGCCTCATAGGAATAAAGAAATAAGTTGGAAAAATTAAGAGTGCCGATACTTTGTTGTAAAACACGTTCTCCAAACGTATAAATATGTAGTCAAGATGATAGACCTATTTAGTTTGCCTAATTCTGATTTGTATCAACAACTTCACAGCATTACTATAGAATCTTGGTCTTTCTTCAAGGGTTTCATCCATCGCCTGGCATAATCCTCGATAGATTCCATCTGTATTTTGAAATTGTGTTTATAATTGATGGATGTATGCTCACTGTACTTCGGACACTTTGAATAATACATTTTGCCTTTTTAATAAAAACTGCTACTCTCGTTAATATTGAAGGGGCATGTCTTGTACTTGACATATAACATACGAAAATACGGATTTTTTGTGTTATTAAAATTTCCTGTTACAAAATATTAGAAATTATTATAAATTAAGGAATGAATCTCCCTCATGCAAAGCTCTGGTTCCTTTCACGGATTTGGCGATACTTTTTGGACCTTTTGGATTATAGCTCTTCATCTTTTATATAAGCTTTGGATTTCAAATATTTTGGCCACGAGCATCACTGAAGAGACATGTATTGTCGAAATGCGCATCTGGTGCAAGAAAATTAGTACTGTCAATTTTATTAATACACCGATAAAGTCTATTTGAACTGTAATAGTTGATTGAAACTGCAATATTTGTCTTTGAGTGGGGCATCACTTACAAATAGCATACACTAAAGTGTACTTTAGCTGAAGGACGCCTCCGGGTGCGGGAATTTCTCGCTGCATTGAAGGCCTAGTGGTGACCTTCTGCTGTTGTCTGTTATATGGTCGGGTTGTTGTGTCTTTGACACATTCCCCATTTACATTCTCAATTTTATAAAACTGTACACATTGATAAAAACTGCTACATTTATTTTCGAAGGAATATATCGGACATATACTATCACAACTCGGATAAATTATATATAAACACCGTTTTGTGGTGATCTTCTATGGATCTGTATGGGGTCAGTAGATTTTTTTTTGGGGTTTATGGAATCACGTTTACTAATAATAGTGACCTATTGAGGTTGTATTTCATGGTGTGTTGTTTACAGAACGCGGCAGAGGGGTCCCATGTGCGATAAAATCGTTATGCGGTTAAATATATAATGTCTTTTTAACGTATATTAGTATGATCTGAAGATTTCGTCCTAAATGGTTATACCTACAACTGGCCAAATGATTTCAAGTATGCCATCCACAGACAGTCAGTTACGACAGCTATAGTGAACTACGTTCAATTCGTTAAGAAAAAGAATCGCGTGCACTTAAAAAGGACCAAGACCAGGTGTGTCAACATTGTTAGCAATTCCAACCAAGCGTTGCACTGTCTGCTACCCAAAGACACAAATAGCCATCACACATCTAGTTATTTTAAACATATAAAATGTGTCGGATAGAATTCGTCCTTGTGTAAATGAATATCAATACATTTGTTAACTTATTTCGAGTTGAGAAAATCTCCTTGCGCGAAATTGGACACTGCTTGAAGATTGAGTTGAAATAAGAACCCTAATAAAATTGATCCATTATTTCGTATTCAATATTTGTATCTATGATGCACAGATTTCTGTAAGGGTTCTGCGGAACCCAGTGTCTCGCCTACTTTTCTGTTAATTGCAGGCTTAACAAAAAATAGGAAAAAAGTAAATAAAAAAGTCATCTTGATACTATCTTTCGATTGTAAGAAGCTTCTGTTTACGTTTGGTATAGTTAAAATTTTAAAAACTTTAACCACAGACTGAATGTTATGTTTCCCGGCAGAAACACAAAGTCTATTTATAAGTAAAATACGGTAAAAAATGGAAGTTCATTTTTACAAAATTAACTTCTGGATACTATCTTATGATCACAAACAAGCTTCTGTTCAAGTTTGGTAGAAATCCAGGATAGTTAAAATTAAAATTTCGAAAACTTTATCCACAGAGTGCATATTTGCGGATGACGACGACGACGACGGCGGCGGAATAAGGATCGCTATCTATCGCTTTTTTCAACTAAAGTCGACGGCTCGACAAAGATGTATCATAACAATAGTAAAAAAAGGCATTAAAAATTATTAATAAATATATAAAAAAGGATCTGTCTTCAACATATATTTATCCAAATGAACATGCGTTACAGCAGGTGACGACTTACCCTGACATGTGAATCTTTGACAAGATTCAACATATAGTTTCAGATATAAACAGTGAACCAAACAAAATTTACACGTCTAAATCAAATTTACTTACGACAGGAAACACTTGCGTCTTCACTATGACCACAATTATGGTGGTTCCATCTTCTTGGTGAACACTGAGATATGTCACTTTCATATCCGTTACAGTTTAAGTCATCCAACATAATTGATCCATACCCTTCACCAAATGCCGCATTTCCATATGCTGTTACGCTTCTTAAATGATTAAAATGTAAATGCAAGATAATCTGATAATTCTAATTAGTGGTGATTTGATTGCATATTGCTAGTGAATTCAGAGCATCGCGACATCACAAAGGTTATACGTCATGACTGATTTCACTAGCGTCAAAACCTTAACGAATAAATACAACAGTTGTTCCTAAATCAATACAACCATCCAGAAAAAAAAATGTAACATCTATATCAGAAATGAATTTCCTTTTGATTATCACCTTGTTCCCAGAAACATTACAAAATGTATAAATCAATATTATTACCACAATGTTATTTCAACTGATCGGGCGGAGCTAACGTTTTAATTTTCATAAGCATAGTCTATTTTAAGATGTGTGTGATAAGGATGATTGCCGTTATAATTATAATTATAACTGATTTCTAATCACCTATCAGTGTCATGAAATGAATTTACAAAACAATGACTGGACACTTCACTGATGAGTTTATCCCAAAACACCTATTTATAGATGGAATGGTTTATTATGAGCGACCCGGTTAAACTCCGCCCAGTCAAGTGAAATAAATCGAGTAATAAACGTCCTATAAAACAGCCATTATTTAAATACTAGTTGTGCGTGAACTATACATTGCAAATGACATGGGCAGACTTTTAATGACCAATTATATCAATAAATTAAAACATAAGAAGTAGTGATATAATAACAAATGACGAAGATGTAAGTAACTAAAGGTCACCATTCGACCTTCACACATCAGCAAAACACGTACATCAAAACGGTACCGATATGATCAAAATTAAAAGTACTTAGTACCAACGACTGGAGCAAATCCGTCATTTAAAAAAGCCCTTGTATAATATGTATACGCAATACGACTGAAAACATTTCTTTAGAATATACTGCTGTTTTACTGAGGAAAAATACTTCAATTCATGCCATTTTGCGCTATATAACCATGCATATAACTTTCTAATCGAGCGTCAAAGCATTACTTTAAGTGTGTAATTTATTTAAATTGAGGATGCATTATTTTGTTTATAGCTATCAATGTTCGTGGTGCAACAAACGTTGATTGACAAATTAGTGTTTCTTGTCTTGTTATTTCTTCTTCTCCATGAAGATACAAACTTGCATTTTGAAATTGATCACGACCACGAAAAAAATAACATCACACAAATAATTATGAATCTATCGAACTGATGTTGAACTACATATATTATAATATTTCTGCCAGAGGTTTCAACTCCTCATACATAGTTGGCTGTTCTAGTTAAGCATTTTGGTTGTATTATGCTATGCAACGCCTATATATTAGGCTAAGTAAATCTTATCCTTGAGTGAATACTATCATATTGTTTATCACATAAAAAAAACATTTAACATTTGCTTAGTGTGATTTTTACAATTTTTTTTAATTGAAATACTACCAGAACTTTGTGATCAACTATGATCTTCAAAATGATTTAAGATCGTATCTAGAACACTATACTGATAAAGGGTTACAACAAATCAATCATACCCGACTGTACATGTGGTTAATGAGCCTCTTTATAGCTTGCTGTTCGGTGTGAGCCAACTTGAAGGCTCCGTGTTGAAGACCTATAATGCCTAATTTTACAAATTATACAACATATTCTTATACCCATTGCAACCGTAATTAAAAAATTTAAAGTTTATGATAAGGTGGACTAACTCACCCATATCTGTTGTATCCCAACATTGCACATATTACTTTAGCTTCGTTTGTGTCAAAATTGTCATCACAAATAGTTCCCCAGGCTCCATTATGGTATATCTCAACACGTCCTTCCCAATTATAATTACCACCAGCTAGCCTAACATCTACAAACATCATATCATAATAGTAATTAGATGTATCATATATCTGCATTCTTTGGCACGAAACAAACTTTTGTACAAGGAATGAAAAAGATAATTTCTTTGCTTTTGTTTATTTCGATATGAAATCATTTGGCTTTAGAACAGACAGATAAAAAAATAAAAAAAAATAAAGAAGGGTTTTTCTTAAATGCATCATGAATATGTGTATATTTTTTACAGAGTTTGTCTTTAGTGCCGTGTGGAGACAGTAGAGTGCCTCTCCGTGCTTCAGGTTTATGCTCGTATAATATACTAGATTATGGAGTGTGTGTCCGAGCGAGAACTTCTTTAGTTCATTACTTTAGGAATATTTATCTAAAAGTAGCATTTCAATATTCAGCCCCATTCTTCTATTTAGTCAACGGTCAGTCGCTACCCTGATATACCCTATGTTTTTTCGGGTAACTAATACTAATAGCGTTTGACATTTTTAGCCGAACAGATTTATCATTTTTTCATAACTTAATCTATTGTATGCTGGTTCATATTCTGGACGCCAGTCTATACTCCTTTATAATATAATTCACTAACAAAAAACAAATATGATGCTTAGAAATGGAAAAGTATTAAATACTAAACTCGTTCAAAGGGTATCTACACGTCTTAATCTTCAAAATCGGTTATCTAAAAATACTACCATCGCTAACATTTTTAACAATAAAAATCGTGGTTACCCTTCTATCGATAAGTGTCATGCCAAGAAATGACTTACATGTCCCCGTCTTTCCACCAACAATACGGTGAGGTCCGCGTTTAATGGTCGCACATTTTCTTTAAATTTTGAAATTGGTATAACTTGAAAAACAAACAGTCTTATTTATTTACTTACATGAAACAAACCGGGATGTGGTATTCAGTACGTAGGTGAAACTGGACGATATTTATCTAAACGCACTCAAGAACATTTGTATCGTTTTAAAAGACCCAATAAATTCAGAAGTATCATTTATCAACACCTTAAGAAGCACAATCATCCTATTAAATATTTAGCAGTTCAACCTTTAGAAGTAGTAAATAAACAGCCTGGTGAATCTCACTCAAAGTTTGTACGATCACGGAAAGTAATTGAATTAAATTGGATTAAAATATTACAGACAGTCTACCCTCTCGGTCTTAATGATAATATAATGGGAATTAGTAATATATTAAGAATCGATTCCGTTAACATTTTGGATATAGTTTCTAAACCTGTTCGTAAAAAACCGTTCTCACGGTCGTATAAAAAATCGCAATCAAAGAAAATTTCGGACCAATCATACCAATATTTCGGACTTATTTTCTATTTCAAAAAACAACGGCAGACATTATCTGTTAACAAAACTCTGTTTATTACCGGTTAATAGGTTAAATAAAATTTTAGAGGATTGCAACACAATTTCATATAGCAGTCCCAAGTATGAAATAGTTCAAATTATTATGGCATATTGTTATTCTAAACTATTTCCCAAAATTGATCGCCTTGAAGATCATAAAACACATTTTATTAAAATAAAGTACTAGTATGTCAATAAAGGTTTTGATTTTGTAAATATTGCCGGTATATTTAACGACCATTCTGTTAAAGAACAAATTCCTGGATATTTTGACAATACTGAGCTCCCTCTTATTTGTTATATTTACAAGAAATCTACCCGGAAATTTGTGTTTGATTATAACCAATTGTGTAAAGATGTTAATATCAGTGAAAATACACCTACTTCATGTAATTGTAGTAATTCCCAATACATTTATGGACCCATTTCCCATGTTATAACAGGAGATCTTAACATCGTTCAAGACCGAGAGTTAAAATCATTCCTCAGTAAAGGACCTAAATATCGTCCACCGTCAATCATTAATTGGAATGAGTGTCGTAATATCATCCACGACTCACTTCGTACTTACTGTATGAAATGGATAAAACGGGAAAAAGCTGACAAAAAATGTTTGGACTCTTTTTTTAATTCAGTCATGAACATAGTTGATACTTAGTATACGTATTCAACATTTTAAAGAACTTTTTACTATTAACAGTAACCACAATAAACTTATTTCTCGTATCAAACATAAACTAAAAGAACTAGCCAAGGAATATGTTTTTGTCCCGGTCGATAAAGCTGCTAATAATATTATTATTGTTTCACGTAAATTTTACATTGAGGTTCTGAAAACAGAAATTACCAATTTACCAACATTCCAACTGACTACATTTTCAGAAAATGACATCTGTAACAAACATAAACTTTTAGCTATCGCTTTACAAGCAGAACCAAATACAATGAAAGTCCCAACTATGTATTGGCTTCCGAAGCTACACAAAACACCTTACAAATATAGATTTATTTCGTCTTCAAGCAATTGTTCCACTACTAAATTGTCTATTCTCCTTACCAGTACACTTGGTACAATCAAAAATCTGATAATAAATTGTTCAAATAAGGCCTTCGCAAATACTGGTATTAATTACTTTTGGAGTGTTAAGAACTCGTTGGAAGTACTTGATAAATTGCATGCTTATATTGGTGATTTTGAATCTGTTCAAAGTTTTGATTTTTCTACCCTGTATACCACATTGCCTCACAATCTCATTATGAAAAAATTCACACACCTAATTAAATGGGCATTTAAAAAGTCAGAATGTGAATATATATGTTCAAACTCTTTTAGGTCATTTTTTAGTAGCAATAAACAAAAAAAATAAGTCAATTGGACATGCTTTGATACTATATATTGCCCTTGAATTTTTACTAGATAACATTTTTGTTCGCTTTGGAGATTCCGTATATCGTCAGGTTATCGGAATTCCAATGGGGAATAACTGTGCACCACTTATTGCGGACCTGTTTTTGTATTGCTATGAGTTACAATTTATGACAAAATCAGCAAAGACCCATCGAAACAACATCTTATAAACAAATTTAATAATACTTTTAGATATTTGGATGATATTTTGGTTCTCAAGAATGACGACTTCAGTATGTATACTAAAGAAATTTATCCTGTTGAACTTACTTTGAATAAAGCTAATACTAACAATGGCCACTGCCCATTCCTCGATCTTGATATCTATATCACTAACGGAAAGCTTAATACTAAAATTTATGATAAAAGAGATGATTTTTCATTTTCTATCGTTAATTGTCCATTTTTAGATGGTGACGTTCCTTTGTCAGCGCCTTACGGTGTTTATATAGCTCAACTTGTACGATTCGCTCGTGTATGTAACAATGTTTGAGATTCTAACGAGAGAAATTTGTGTATTACTGTAACATTATTTCAACAGGGTTTTCAATATCACAAACTAGTCAAAACATTTACTAAATTTTATCATCGATATAAGGACATCATTCGTAAATACAGCTCAACATGCAGACTTCTTATACGTTCAGGTATTTCTCATCCAAATTTTTATGGAAATAGTCTGTATAAAGCACAAAAACTGGAAGGATTGTGCCTGATATTCATATGATGAAATCATAATCTTTCAATCAGTTTAATTGATGTCTGGAGCTGGTATGTCAGTTAACTGCTAGTAGTCTGTTGTAATTTATGTATTATTGTCGTTTTGTTTATTTTCTTTGGTTACATCTTCTGACATCGGACTCGGACTTCTCTTGAACTGAATTTTAAATGTGCGTATTGTTATGCGTTTACTTTTCTACATGGGCTAGAGGTATAGGGGGAGGGTTGAGATCTCATAAACATTTTTAACCCGCCGCATTTTTGCGCCTAGCTGTCCCAAGTCAGGAGCATCTTGCCTTTGTTAGTCTTGTATTATTTAAATTTTAGTTTCTTGTGTACATTTTGGAAATTAGTATGGCGTTCATTATCACTGAACTAGTATATATTTGTTTAGGGGCCAGCTGAGGGACGCCTCCGGTGTGGGAATTTCTCGCTACATTGAAGACCTGTTGGTGACCTTTTGCTGTTGTTTTTTTCTATGGTCGGGTTGTTGTCTCTTTGACACATTCCCCATTTCCATTCTAAACTTTATTAGGTATTTATTGCTGACCATGCTTAAATGAATTATTCAGACATTTTATAAATGTTAGATTCAACGGTGATATTTAAGTAAAAACTTACTTGTATATGAACCACTTGTTTCTTCTGAAAAACAAAAACATAACGTTTGTAAATACCTGATTGTTTTCGGATACATTCAAACTTAAAGATTCGATTAAAAGAAATATTTCAACGTCTTTATATATTTTAGTGTTCTATTTGGGGCATTTTTCAACGTTTGTACTTTTTGCTGTTGTTCATGGTCTTGTTTTAGCATGTCTTTTGAATCTGTTTCAACTTAAAGTTTTCCATGGCCATGAATGTAAAGACTTTAAATGTGCCAGATGTTTATAAATACAGGTGATAATTTAGGGTAAAACAAGTAAGTAAGAAATCTATAAATCTGCCATGTGTTTCTTTCTAGATTCTGATTTGGAATAACGTTCCAAGGAAGCTCTAACTAAGGTAGCTTTTTCAATAGCACACGTAAAAAAGGAAATAATAAAATCCCGAACTCGATAAAAATTCAAAACGGAAAATCCCTAATCAAATGGCAAAATCAAAAACTCAAACACATCAAACGAATGGATAACAACTGTAATGTACCTAATTGGTATAGGCATTTTCTTATGTAGAAAATGGTGGATTGAACCTGGTTGTATAGCTAGATAAACTTCTCCCTTGTATGACTGTCGCATAAAATTACATAATATTGACAACAATGTGTGAACATAACAAATAGACATAATAGCAAAAATAGGGGTACGGCATCACCATTGTGTTATAATATTAATCACTATAGAAGCACACAATTATTTATTAACAAAGTCTTGGTATCTTCCAATGAACTTTTTGAGAAAAAGGACGAGACGTTCTTTAAATTTTACATAACCCTGGTTCGTCAACTTTCTGCTCAGACACTGGTGACTTATTACAAAGTCTGATTAACAGGTGCAAGCTCTTGACAACCGGATGAGTTGGGACATTTTTATCCCATATGCAGGTTTAGTTGGTATACGACTACCTAAAGCACTGCTAACCCTTCATTTTACATTGACTCGAGCTTTTAGAGGAGATAATATTGATCGATTTCATATTTTGATGTTGAGACTTTCTATCCCCGACTAACATACTTTGGAAGCCATATCATCAATTCCTTTACACAGTTTCAATATATACTCACCGGAATGTATTAGAATGTTCAAGAATAATTTATCTTCTACATTTAAGGCACAATTAATTAATAAACCTTGAAATAACGAGCATAGAAAAAACTATTACCTTTAAACGAAATACATACCGGAATAGAGAGGCGTTGTGACTGATTCCTCAGTGGATATCGAGTCTGAAAAAAAAAGGAGTACACGGAACTAAATAGCATACTGAACTTGATGTCGATATGTTTAGATTTTGTTTTTGTTTCCCTTCAATTTTATCAGAAACCAGACACTCGAATTATGCTTATCTCTCAGAAGAAAATATGTTTGCATTCCAGTTTAAAACCAAAGTCAAAGCATACACCTGATTTGGTTTAATCAATTTAATTATGATAGCAGGAATATCAACATGTTATTTTATACAAAAATATTAAAAGAAAAGATAAACGTAATCATTTTTATTTTACCATTTTCATCGAAACGAGAAACTGTTCTATATGATATGGTTTATAATCAACAACTGTCAATGATGTATTTCGACTTATAGATAAACTATCGAGCAAAAATAATTAACCTTCTTTTTCATGAATAAAACATTCACATTTAAATAATCTTAACCTGACATGATATTTCTAGATAATAAATATTCCTTGTTTCTAGAAAGTAAAATTTAATAAAATGCAAACACGATGGATTAATACAGATGACACAATTTTAATCGCCAAGGAAAAAGTACCATAACAAAAATACTCCTAAGACCAATTCAAAATGGAATGCTCCTTATAAAGTTGCATGCTCAAAAATTTAAACATATTAGACGAACACAAGGCAACTGTCATATTCCTAACTTGGTAGAGGCATTTTCTGATATAAGAAAATAAAAACACAAAAAGTGGAAGTCCTTTAAACCTGACAAAATCAAATGTCTGACTACAACAACCACCTGAACGAATAGAAAACGAATGTAATGTTAATGATTGGTACAGGCATATTCAGACGAAAATGGTGATGTAAGCATGCACGTCGGCTGTTGTCTACTTTATGGTCGGGTTGTTGTCGCTTAGACACATTCCCCATTTCCTTTCTCAATTGTATTGTATAGATAGATTAATCTCTTACAATACAAAACAGACAAAATAGGTAAAGGTGTCCAAAATTAGGGTACAGATTCAGATTCAATATTTTATTTAAGTCTCACTAATTGCGATACATACTGGTACGTCAGTCAACATTGTGTTATAATCTTAATAACTATAAAAACAAATATCTATGCAAACAAGGAAACACATAATCATTCTATAGACAAAGCATGTAATGAAAATTATGCAATTTGAGTTAAAAGGCACGTTATTTCACTTTAATTTGTATTTATGAAACCACCGAAACAAACAGTACATAAAATATTTCACTAACATACCACATTCAATATATAACTTGTAACTGCAGTAAATATTGCTTCCAAAGTTGCGTCCAGTACAATCGTCTACGCCATAATTATTGGAATATCCAGGACAAATAAAATCTGTAACTATAGCTGGTTGACTTTCATAGTATTGGGATATGCTATATGCTCTAAAAAAGAATGGACTATATTGGATGATGGATGTGTACTGATTGATAAATTGCAGTCTTACATGAATGATTTTGATTATTAGTTTATTAGTTATTGCTGTTAGCATTGAACTAGCTGTCTGTTACTGCGAGTAATAACTGATTGGTATAGTTTGTTTTTATGTTGTACTGTTACACCACTAAACCAGGTTAGGGGAAGGTAGGCGTGCGTTCAACCAACTTTAACACCGTAACTTTTTGAATGCGCCTGTCCAAAGACAGGAGGCTGTAATTCAATGGTAATCGTTTTCTGCTGTGTTACATATTTCTTTTGCATTTATTATTTTGTACATAAATTATGCCGTTAGTTTTCTTGTTTTATTTGTTTTACATTTGTCATTTCGGAGTCTGTAATGACAGACTATGCGGTTTGGGCTTTGTTGAAGGCTGTACGATAATTAATGGTTGTTAATTTCCGTGACATTTGGGTCTTTTGTTGAGAGTTGTCTAATTGGCAATCATATCACATTCGCTTTTTTTAAGTTTTAGATTTAAACTTGGAAAATTTTGTTTGGCAATATGGGACAGAAATAATACAAGTTGAAAAACACGTATACGAATATACTTTCACATAAATTGCTAATGATTAATATTAGCTCTTGCGTATAAATGTATCTGATAAAAATTCTTCTAATCATGATCGTTAAATCTATAAGACAAATGCTTGTTGTATAAGCGGTCTAAAAGTATCAATACGTACGATGAGTATCCAAGATAGCGACAGACTGAGTTAAACTGGTATGCATATTGATTAGAGTTGTAACAGACATTTCCCCATCTTCCGTTAATGTAAAGCATAAGTGATCCTCGGTTTCCTCCGGTTAAGCGTATCGGAATATGACCTGTATCAACAAATTACGATGTGGCTTTGTTTAATCAGTTATTGGTTAAAAGATAAAATAGCAGAACAAGCAGCTGCATTGAAATATCAGAATATTTAAAACTCGAAAATTTTGGAAATGCATTAAATGTTTCTAACTTTCTTTAATCAGAATTTCCTCTTATGTTGAGGGTTGGTAATGAGGTCAAGTCTATAATACACAAATATAACTGTAATCATTAAAATTCTTTACCCATTATTTGTATGTAATTTTTTTATATTATTTTCTATTTCCAATTTGATATGCATGTCTTGTGAAGTATGCTTTGCTTGGAATTGATATATAAATAACCATATCCAATCATCCGAATTCGCAGATTTAACTGTCTATCCGATTACCTCTGGACTTTTTACTTTTTATATGTTTGTTTAATCAAAATGGAGTTTTATCAGCAGAAAAACTGATGTCTGTAAATCGAAAATTTTCGAAATCTTTATGGTGATATTCAGTCAGAAAGTTCTAGAAAATTGTGTTGTAAGGTTTCTGTCTTCTCAAATCAAATGTAACACGTTCCTTTATATCTTATGTTTGTGTAGCATACACAGGGAAAAGATAAGGTCCGGTAATTTTGGCTTTAAATTTGAAGTACAGATGGTTAAAAAATGTTGACATTTTTCGAACACTTAAATGTTTACCGCATTCGACTCAATTAGTGTATGCCCAATCTAAGTTTAAATCTGAAAAATCTATCAAATATGCAATAAAACGTCACCTTTCATATGGTTTTTTTGTCTAAAATGTAAGTGGTTGCATTTCTGTTCAGTCCTAATCTTGATATATGTTCTGTGTAATCATTCAATACAGCATGTTTTTAAATATTAACATTGAACACCAGTGCGGCCACTTTCGTTTTAGTTTAAGAAAACGTCTACAAATTAGCACAAATGCTAAAATTGTGAATAATTCTGTAATTTTACATGAATTACTGATATTAGTACTTGATGTGTATGCATGGTATGGTCATAGATAGCTCATATTTATTAACTGAAGTATTCTTCTTTCAAAATAGACTAACGTAAAAAAGATAAATTGTAAAATTGTTATATTTTTGGGCCAAATCGGTCTTACATGGCCTACTCCTTTCATTCAAATGAATTTCACGTGAGTTTAAATTCTTGTGAATATCACGGTTAATTCACGCGAATTTCACCTCAAACGGGCTTATACGTGAAACTCAAGTGAAATGAGTTGAAATTACATGATATTTTTTTTCAAGTGGAATTCAAATTAAATAAAAACTGCATGACGTTAATAAAAAAAAACATACATTTAAATTAAAATCATGAAAAATACCAATATTTTTTTGAAAAATTCTCGTGTACAAAATTTGTTTGTGTACTTAAACATATGCATGGGACATCATATTGAATATAAGAAAATAAGGCAACACAAATTGTGATAGCAACAAGCCATCTTTAAAAATCTGTATATATTAATAATATTAAAGTAGGTTTAAACCATTAGTGTTCTCATAGATTATGTGACCCCAAATAAATTGAACTTTACGGAATCACAAAGCGTCTTCATAATGCTTTAAAAGCTTTAAAAGAAAATGTTAATGAAAATATTTTTACTCCCAGGTCGATGATGGATTCAATTGAAATTGATTGAAATGTTAAGTAGAGAGTCGCAAAGCAATATAATCAAACTGTACATACCATATCGTCCAACTGTAACATACCCTAAGGTCGTAGTATGGTACCAATACCGTAAAGCCGTAGTTTTAAAATCTAAAATTACATTTCAAAATTTGTATTTCTCAGGCAAAGATAGCAGGAACATAGTAATACTATATAATTGATATTCAGAGATCAGACAGCACTTTGTTAAATAATGACATTCATGACAAGCAACATTTTACATAGAGTAATCAATTCCTGACTTCGCAGTCTAGCAAATATATGAGGTTTTCCCACACTTAAATATCAACATGTCTTCATATAATGAATGGGTGTAAAGCTTCATAAACAGTAAAGAAAAGCACAACAGCTGAAAGGCCAAACTACAAGTACGTTATATCGCCCCGGATATAAGACAAACGTGTTCATGACTGTATATTTTTTTTGTTCTATTATTATTGAAAGTGACATAGTGAAATAATAATTTGAATTTGGTTCAATTTTGTCAAAATAAGCTAAGAAACATTGCTGATACATTATTCATTTGCAAGTGAATAATTCGGCCTCAATGTATCCTTATTCATGTGACCTTCGATTTTACCCCTAAAGTGGACATGTGTTGCGCATGTATTCAGCTATTAAAAGGAAAGAAATGTCAACATTATAAGTGACACAAAGGTGAACCATTTGATTGACTGATTCGGATAACACACTTTTTAACCTACAATATGAAATCCAATTGTACGTGGTCACTATCTGTTTATATCTATAGTTATGTTTATATCGGGTCATATTACTGTCGGTTAAGTATTGCACTTACAAACTTCTAACCCTAATTCTTATATTTTTGTAAGAGTTCATTTTATGTTTGAAAAAATCTTTGAATGATTTGATTGATTGATTGGTGTTTAATGCCACTTTCAGTACTATTGGCTATTTCGTGGTGGTCATGGTGGGTCACTTCTTATTATTGGGTGTTCGGGAGTGTGCCAAAAGTGTGGGTCATAATTTTGCGAGATTTTATATAAGAATTACTTCCTTTAAAAACATCCCATATGTATATTAAAATGCATTCACATTTGATAGCTGTATATTGATTTGGGGTATGTATAATCTACGTATCATGTATAAAAATGCTATTGAGAATCTTACATTTTAAATGTTCAATTCTGATATTAAATTGAATCAATTCATATGAAAGTACACCTCCAAAATAAGTTCACAAATGAACCCCGGAAATTTGTCTCCTGAATTGTATATATATGCATAGGTAATTCTTTCTTAAATATTTATATACCTATAGGTACTGAATTTTAGTGAATGTTAAATATTAAAATCGGTACATTTTTGAGGCAAAAAAGTCACACCTCTACCAAAAAATATCAAAATAACCTCCGTGCCATACCCCCGGCTTAAATAATTTATCTGTTATGCATGGCTATAGATTCAATTAAAATTTGAAACTGCATTTATACACACACTGGCAATGCAAACGATGATGGAAATATTTACTTTTATATATCGTTAAGATTTAAAATGAATTCGATTCGGTACTGTATTTACTAAGCAATTTAAATAATAATCACGAATAACATCACTATGATGGGTCAAATTATCATATCGTTTACAAAAATGAAAACAACACTTTATTGAATACTCCTACGGCTATTCCAAATTAAATATTTAGGGTAAACACTATGATTTTTTTATTTGCAGTGAATGAAGTAAAAATACTTTTAATAACGTCATAAATAAAACTAAAAAATATTTCGCAATGCCTAACTTTATACCTGTCAGACACAGAAGAACAAATCCATGCATTATATGTTAACATGTTATTAATTCCACATTCTAGTCAATAATTTATATTGAACTTAGTCTCCATCACAGAGAGTTAACATGTGAATTATGACAGTTGTCACAGGTAGAGCAAAATGATCATTCCATAGCACGTAATACATGACGTTGTCAGTTTGTCAGTCTTTGACTTATGGGTTAAATTATCCCTTTAGTAAATCCCACCTTTGTTTTAGTCAGGCTATAGTGGTTAAATAAAGGTTGGTTTTATTTCGTTGTGAGTCTTGCTCTTTTTACATAGTTCATTTACTTCGATCATAGCTCATACGAAAGTAATAATAGTGATTAGTATATTCATAAATATGAGTATGTTTATCTTTGTGAAATACTGCTTTTACCATGTTTACAATTAACGTTTACTAAATACTTACTACAGGCGACACCAACATCCTCAGTATGAGAACAGTCATTGGTGTACCAACCGTTGGATTTACACTGGGCAATGTCGTTTTCATATCCTGTACAATCTAAATCATCTAACATTATAGATCCAGAGCCATCCCTTACTGCAATAACAGAACTGAAATATTTGTAATGGTCACTTTAATCAATATACACTTTCAAAGGAAGACATTAGAGTAATCACTGAAGAAAATATATTAAGTATCATGTTTGTAACCTGATCTAGATTACATTCTTGTATATTTGTTATTTTAGAATTTCATTGCATCATCTTACAACACGGTTTTTAATGCAGTTTGTGTTGCTCAGTCTTTAGATTCATAATTTTGTAGTTTGTGTTAGACTGTCATTTTCTATTTATAGTTGTTTTGTTATGGTGTTGTCAGTTTCTCTTCAACTTATGAGCTTTGGTCGTTCCGTTGTTTTTATTCTTCGCTTAATATGAAGTCCAGTATTCTATAAAATATTCTTATATGCAACGAAACCATTTACCAAAGCAGGTACAACCTTTGTTCTTTTTGACAATATTTCAGTTGTATTTTGTTTTAATATACATCTACTAATCATGTTATGTATATCTTTCAATTAGACTGATAGATCGTTTTTCTGTCGGATGGCTTAGCAAACAGTCAACTGAGTTTAATCGTAATTAGAATATGTTCTTTTTCCAGTGTTATTTTATCAATTTTGAATCAAACTTTTCTTTTGTATTCATAATATTAAGTTTTTGAAGGCATAGATTCAACTATTACTGCTATTTGCTGTGCCTTCTTTGTAAAACAATTATAAAATCTAAGTCCTCTCATACACTTTAGTAACGATAGTGTTGTCGTGTGTTATTTAAACATCACAATTTGAGTGCTCTGTTTGGTGTAACTTAAGACTACAGTTATATATGGAAAGCTTGAAAATTGGAAATAATTTGTAGGCATATTTTATAAAAGATCGACCAAACATTCTAATTATTTGAATAAAGCTTGCTGGTTTTTACTTTCTGAGGGTTAAACTAATCTTTCGTCTATATAAGACACTGACTTTCTTTAGAAATGTATAATATAAACATGAGAATCTCTCATGTATATTATGACAATCTATAGCAATGGCTGTATATACAAATTATATAGAAATTAAACCATCGTTTACAATTTACATCACCATATAATGATAATAGTTCTTAATTCAAAAGCAGTAACAAATGTGATACATGTAACAGTCGCATACATAGTTTAAAGTTGATTGTGATCCCCGCATTTGTTTATAATAATGTATTTCTATAGTCATGAAAGTCAATGTCTTATATAGACAACTTACCCGTGTCTGCTATATCCTAACATAGAACAAATGACCTGCGCATCTCGTCGATCGAACCTGTCATCACAAATAGTTCCCCACTGACCTCCGTGATACACCTCTACACGCCCTTCCCAAC
Source organism: Mytilus edulis (assembly GCA_019925275.1). Classification (NCBI taxonomy): domain Eukaryota; kingdom Metazoa; phylum Mollusca; class Bivalvia; order Mytilida; family Mytilidae; genus Mytilus; species Mytilus edulis. Next base: position 83,483,527 of record CM034354.1, on the reverse strand, counting down.
TAACACTTCCATCAACAAGTCTGACCGCTAAGGTAAGATGTAAATAGAAAATAACCGAATTTATAAAAGAAACCTCAGAATATATGTTTCTAGAACAAAAAGGGATTGAAGAATCAAATGTATGTCCCTATAGACAACACCATCGGAAATTATCTAAGGTTTCATTAAAGTCATTTTGGTGTTCATGAATCTCATTCAAATTGCATTTATACTTAAGACGATCACAGAATCTGAGAGGAAGATAAGATAATCCTGAGATCATTGAAAGAGTGTAAATCTATTTGAAAGCTCCCGTAGGTTGTTCGTAAATCGGTCTTATTTCCTCCTAAGGTTGCATCGTGATAGTTTTCACGTTACGAGTTCTTAATAACTTTCCGGCGTCTGCGTGTTAAGTTCCTCAAAAAGAAATTAGAATCGACTTTAATGATTCATGCAAACGTTTTAATGAACGAAAAATGCGCACAACAATCAACTATCAATTTAACATAAGGAAAACAAAGTGTCAAAGGCACTTTCAAAATTAGCGAATGAACAAAATAATGTTCTACCCGATAACAAATAAAGTGAAACAAGAGCATGCATGATAAACGTACTGTATTTAACAGAGTTGCCTTGACGATATCCTCCCTATGCATATGTTATCATCCCTATTTCGTCAGATAATCCACTAAGTGTTACATTCAGAATTGTTGTAAAAACTTTTTCTAAATTTGAAGTGGGACAAATTGCCCGATAATGATTAAGAATATTAATACCTCCTTTTTTCAACATGTGTTTAATAACACCAATTAGCCATGCATCAGGTATATACCTGAATTGAAACAAAATCTGCACTGTCAACATCTCATCTATCTATATTGTATATAGTATATAGGTAGAAACTAGTTAACCGTGCTTTTAATGTATTCATTAACTATATCATCATTCCCCGGCGCTTTGAAATTACTAAGCTTTTAACGGCTGATAAATTCCTCTTCCGAAATACATGTACCTCGATCAAGAATATTTGTATTATCTTGATTATCAATATTTTCTATTAGCTTGTCAATATCTTGATTATCTGTATCTGCATCTTCGATTTTGTTCAAAGATTTAAAATAAGAGTATAACTGATCAATACTAAATTTAAACTCCGTCGCCGAATTATTTTTGTCAAAATGTTCCAAAATTTACCAAAACTTTTTCGAATCTTTTTCGGAAATTTTACGAAGATCACATTCTAAACTATGCTGGGAAGTTTTGAAACATTTGTTCATCTTAATTTTAACATATCAACTTTAAAGATAAGACTTTATACATGTTTTAGTCTGTCATAATCTTCTTGTGAAACATTGCTGTTGTACACCTTGTTTCAGTTGTACATACAAAAACAACACCATTTTACTCAATTATTACCATGTGAATGTGTAGCCAAGAGTTGTCGGAGCCACTTGGTACACTCCGATCGATAAGTTTGTATTAATAATTTTAAAACTGATCAAAATTTGAAAATGATTTTGTGTTACTGGAATAAAGGTAGATTTAAGAATTGTTCTAAAATCATTAACATTTTTCATATCATTAAGGGCTGTTAATCATTCTTAGATAGGTCTGAGTTTTGGTCTTGTTACACTCTTGAATCGTAAGACATAAGAATGCTTCTTGTTACCGGTCCAAGACTGAGTTTTTAATGAAAGTATACGTTTAAGCACGACGTAAATGAAAAAAATGCAAAGAAAACGCTAACGCATAATGAACTCAGATAATTTTATTCAAATCCTTATTAGCCATAAATTTAAGTTCAACAGAATATAAATTTTTGTTAAGTTATAAATTTTCAAATAAAAAAATATTACATATTATCCCAGATGTCAAAGTGTTTGAGGGTTCCTGGTAGAGTAAAATGCAGGTAAGCGCGTCGATTTATCAAGTGTTTAAAACATTAAAAACAAAAACAGATGTGTCAAGTACATATATTAACCAGGTCTGTTCTGCAGGGTGGGTAAACTCATGTAAATCAAATGAAAATAATACATGAGTTATAACACTTTAGTTTAACATCAGTATACACTCGAGGACAGTCGTGAAATACAGAGAAAAACATTTGTCAACGTATTATAACGTTAATTTTCATTGTACTTTAATAAAGGTTATATTCATAATTACTCTAATATCAGTACAACAATGTTAAATCTGCAAATTTGCGGAAGCACATGTTTGTTCTTCCCTCGCCGGGATTCGAACTCATGCTTGGGGGATGTCGTGACAATACCACCGCCTGCAGTGTGTCAAGCGCTCTAGACCACGTGGCCGCCGTGACTAAACAAAATTTAGCTTTCCGTGGCCTAGTGTAACTTTCCTCGTCAGTAGAATCTTGAGTTGTAACACAGTACATTATATTTAAGGCATGAAGATAGAATTGATTGCAGATTAGCTAAACTATCTGTCGTGAAGGATTGTAAGATGCAGTCACAGAATTATTTATAATTTGATTATTTAAGTACGTCTAAACAAGTGACAACTCTACGACAGATCCATCCATAGAATCACCAGTGAAATTGATACACGGCTGGAAACACATATTAATGATACTAGAACACACCCGCGAAATCGCGGGTAAATAGCGCGTATGTTAACTTTAAAAAAATATATATCTGGAGAATTTCAGGAGACGTATCAAAAGTCATAGGAACTTGGGGACTTGGCACGTTTTTTTTGCCCTCCCCCTTTTTTCCAAATACCGACTTCTATTCCTTCTGTTTTTCTGTATACTATGAACATACATGTATATATATATATTATAATTACTATAAACGGTCACTGATATATTACATAAAATGTATCAGTGACCGCCGTGGAAAGTAAACTATTGGAATTAATAATAAACTTTGTTTATAGTATATGTATGATCATAGTATACAGAAAAACGCGAAAATAATTGTCCTGTCCCAAGTACTTATGCAAATCATGTTTAATTTTAAAACAGGCCTAAAGGGCAGCGGAAATCTTTTATATTTCTCAAAAAGTCAGTCCGAAGACGGAAACCATATCTGGACGCATTTATTTTCATATTCCTCCCAAAACATGCAACATAACCCAAACTGAAATACGTTAAGCAAGGATGATAAATGCTAGAAGACACCCGTTAAATCGCGGTCATTCATAGCGTGGTTGAAAGTATAGTATGTAACTAAGTGTTGTAGGATGATTTTTTGTAAAAGATTTAATGACTGGAGAATTTCAGGAAAGGTATCAAAAGTCATAGGTACTTTGGGACAGGAAAAATCTTTTTCTACCACTCCTCCTTTTTCCCAAAATTCCCATTTTTCCCTATGTATTTCAATATGAACATACGTTTAGTATATTATGAATATTCATTGCTATAAATAAAGTGTGTTTGCTTTTTACTATCAATTCTCAGTTTACTAATGAATCCACGGCGGTCATTGATATATTATATCATGTATATAGACCCTCTCTATTTAATATACTTATAGTGACCCGATGAATTTTTGTAAAAGATTTTATGACTGGGGAATTTCAGAAAAGGTATCAACAGTCATAGGTACTTTGGGACATGACAATTGTTATTCTAACCCAGCTCCTCATTTTTTGGTTCCAAAATTCCATTTTTTTCTTTTAATTTCAATAATGTTAGTGTTGATCTACATGTATTATGAACATTCATTATATATAGAGTGTACTAGGTTAGGGGGAGGGTTGGGATCCCGCTATCATGTTTAACCCCGCCACATTATTTATGTATGTGCCTGCCTGTAATTCAGTGGTTGTCGTTTGTTTATGTGCTACATATTTGTTTTTCGTTCATTTTTTTTTTATATAAATACGGTCGTTATATTTCTCGTTTGAATTGTTTTACATTATCATATCAGGACCTGTTATAGCTGACTATGCGGGATGGGCTTTGCTCATTGTTGAAGGCGGTACGGTGACCTATAGTTGTTAATGTCTGTGTCATTTTGGTCTCTTGTGGACATCTGTCTCATTGGCAATCATACCACATCTTCTTTTTTATATGTATTTGCTTTTTACTATCAATCCTCAGTTTATAAATCGATCCACGGCGGTCATTGACATATTAGACCCTCTCTATTTAATAAACTCTGTGGCCGCCGTGGATAGTAAACTTGAAAATAATAGCAGATAGCAAATACACTTTGTTTATAGCCTTTGTATGTTCAGAGTTAAAAAAACGCAAACCGGAAGTCTAGTCTGACTTAAAATTTCGTCCAATGACGGAAAAATATCCGGACGCATTTATTCCCCTTTTTCTCCCAAAATAACCCAAACTGAATAATCATAAGAATGGATGACAAATGCGACTATACATGGTGCCTTTAGGACACAGAGGTATGATGATTAATTTATTGTGGAAGGAAGTACGGGGCGCCGAATGGGACTCTTGTGGTTTTGTACAAAATTCAATTCTGTCATAACAAAATCATTTTTGTCTTACAAAACTATGTGCTACAGACTTGTTTTGTGAGAACTTCAAATTTGTGATGACAAAATTCATTTGTGTAGACAAAATTAATTTTTGTCATGACAAAATTCATTTTTGTAGACAAAATTCATATTTGTCATGACAAAAGTCAATTTTGTCTAAAAGGTATGCAAATATAAACATATTTGCATACAAAATTGACTTTTGTTACCTGATATGGAAATTAAATCACAAAAGTCAATTGTGTGAGGTAAGATTCAATTTTGTGAGACAAAATTGACTTTTGTGAGACAAAATTAACTTTTGTGAGACAAAATTGACTTTTGTGAGACAAATTTCAATTTTGTGAGACAAAATTCAATTTTGTCAATTTTGTTGAGACAAAAGTCAATTTTGTTAATTTTGTTGAGACAAAAGTCAATTCTGTCAATTTTGTTGAGACAAAAATCAATTTTGTTGAGACAAAAGTCAATTTTGTTAATTTTGTTGAGACAAAAGTCAATTTTGTCAATTTTGTTGAGACAAAAGTCAATTTTGTGACGACAAAATTCATTTTTGTGACGACAAAATTCAATTTTGTAACAACAAAATTGACTTTTATGAGACAAAATTGACTTTCGTGAGACAAAATTGACTTTCGTGAGACAAAAATCAATTTTGTTGAGACAAAATTCAATTTTGTCAATTTTGTTGAGACAAAAGTCAATTTTGTCAATTTTGTTGAGACAAAAGTCAATTTAGTCAATTTTATTGAGACAAAAGTCAATTTTGTCTCACAAAAGTCAATTTTGTCAATTGTGTTGAGACAAAAGTCAATTTTGTCTCACAAAAGTCATTTTGTCTCACAAAAGTCAATTTTGTCAATTTTGTTGAGACAAAAGTCAATTTTGTCAATTTTGTTGAGACAAAATTCAATTTTGTCAATTTTGTTGAGACAAAATTCAATTTTGTCAATTTTGTTGAGACAAAAGTCAATTTTGTTGAGACAAAAGTCAATTTTGTCAATTTTGTTGAGACAAAATTCATTTTTGTCAATTTTGTGTAACAAAGTCGATTTTGTATGCAAATTAGTTCACAGAAACCAAACTAAACTAATTTGAATACAAAATTGACTTTTGTCGCCCAATTTTTCAAATTAGGTAACAAAATTCAAGTCTGTGTAACAAAAATGAATTTTGTCATGACAAAAGTGACTTTTGTCCGCTGATAGATAATTTTGTATGACAAAATTTTAAATTTGTAGTATGATACAAATTTTGTTAAACTGAACTTATTTTTGTTGAACAAAAGTCACTTTTGTCCGTACAAAATTGAATTTTGAGTACAAAACCACAAGAGTCCCATTCGGCGCCCCGTAGGAAGAGAAGCGACACACAAAATGAGGTCTTTTCGTTTAATAGTATAGATTACATTCATAATTACTCTCAATATCAAAACAGTAATGTTCAATCTTCTCATTTGCAGGAGCACATTTTTGTACTTTCATCGCCGGGAATCGAACTGATGCTATTTTGACATTGTAACAATATAAGGAATTAACATGAATGTTATTATTTTGCCCACCTAAATCCTTCTTAAAATTCCTAAATTTTGTTTGTGTACCACAAACAAGTTATATAATTTCCTAAATCTTTGAATATATACCTGCCAGATCTTTTTTAAACGTCCTTATATCATGTATATGCTGTTGTTATATAGAATTATAATCTCTCCTCATTTTCGGTTCAAATGGTAACAAAATTTTGTTTCATAATACCTTTTATTATTGCACGACTTAATCTCTAATTGACTAAGATTGTCAGTATTGCTAATGAAAGTCTTTCGTTTTCTCCGGACCCTCCGACGTCCTCCAGCATTAAAAGCTGACCGAACGAACTAGCACAATAGTGATTAAATATGCTTTAAACATCAATCAAGCAATCGTCTTGCAAGTCTTTTTTCATTCGTTTTGAATAATAATGTTGATATCGGCGACAAAATATGTTCCTTGTTTCCATACATTGAAAAACAATTGCCTTTTAGTAAACCCCACAATATTCAAATGACAAAAACTAGCTCAATAGATATTATACCATATTATCGTTAGGACATTTTAAACTTCAAACGATTTGTTCTTGCAAGTTCATCAGTTAATTTAACAAGAAGATTTTTATTTAGTTCCGAAATGTACTTACGTGTGCTTGTGTATGAAGTGTTTTCTGCAATGAGAATACATATAAATTACATAATATAACTTTTCTATAAAAGTTTATAAAACATGTTTTAAAAAAAATGTGCTTATTTTTTGGAACTAAATTTATAAAGGCAATGTGATTTTAAATTTCCATGGCATGAAACGTGTACTTTGCAAATGTAAGACAACATATATGTCAACATATTATTAAAATAAAGCGGAACCCAACGTCCACGGCTTCCCTCTTCATCTTCACACAATTACTATCATTGCTTTCATAGAACATTGCAAGGTTCATGTTCGGAACCATATCGAATATATTGGTTTCACTAATGTCCAGCAATTATCATATCTATAATTATGTTTATAAAGAGATAGCTTCCTTCTGTGTGGAACGCATTCAAGCAAAACAGGTGGTCCTATCATTGTAAGTTGCCCCTGCAATATGTAATGTAAATTGTCTTTTGGATGGTTATCCTGTAAAAACACTTCTACATTGTTGGATATCAAATATAGATCTCATTACGATTGGGTTTTTTTTTTGTCGTTTTATTTTATTTATTTTTTTTGGGGGGGAGGAGGGGGAGGGATACTTCTCTCCTCTATTTCCTAATCCCGACAAACAGGGAGAATGCGTAATTTAAATTCCCATTTACCTAATATTTATATTGTTTGACTTTTGAGTGGTTCATGTGGTGGCCTGTTTCAAGGCTAAATTTATTTGCCTATCCAATAATACCTAATCTCCCGTTGCATTCCAAATTGTCCGCACTTAATTTCGGTCTGCTACCTATTGTAATTGTTAAAAGTTTGTTCTCGTCCTCTATGCCCTGAACGTAAAGGAAACAGCAGTCAGCAGTTAAATACAGAAAATAAATCGGTTATACAAAATAGTTGTTGCATACATTTTAATAATCTTACCTGTGGAATTTACTTCTTCTGTTGTTTGTTGATATCTATAACCTTTAACAGATTATGTCATAATAAAATGTTACTATGTATTTGAAGTATTGTTTTACATACTCTTAGATTTATCATGTTTATAGAAAAACATCAAAACGAGAATTGAAATGTTCAGCATGTTAATTGTTACCAAGGGAAATACTTTCTCATCATTCGTGAAAATATTGACGACACCACGAATGAAAGTAACTTGAAGCTCTAAAATGCATGTGTCGCTTATAAATATAGATTTATGTATAAAAAAGAAGATGTGGTATGATTGCCAATGAGACAACTCTCTACAAGAGACCACATGACACAGAAATAACAACTATATGTCACCGTATGGCCTTCAACAAAGCCCATACCTCAGTCATCTATAAAAGGCCCCGAAATGTGCATTTTCAACAATTAGGACTCCAACATAACAAACTAGAATATAATTCAGACTAAGATATCTTTCTTAGAATGAAACGAATGTTTTTGCCTTAATTAATGCATAATACCCTTTCATTTTCATTAATTTGAGTAAAAAAGGCACAATTAGGAAAATATACACTTATTTGATTGTTGGTTTCCTTCCGTTGACACTAAGATGTCACAGTGAAAACTTTGGTAGAGGGATATAAAATTGAAATAAATACATTTTAATATCAATATGAAAATCATAATATCACTTACTTGTAGATATGTTTGATGGATCTTCAGTAGAGATACCGTTAACAAATAATTAACAAAAATTGGGATTCACTATAACAAAAGTATTACTTCGGAATAAATTTTTATCAAATATACAGAAACTCCAATACAAACAGGAAGTGCTTTGACAGTAATAGTTTGGTCACATTCGAAGCGATATATCTGCTTGTTTCTGTGTATGAAGTGGCCACCAAGATGCAATTCGGAAGCTTTCTGAGAAAGGTTTGCTTTATATATGGCTGAATTTACCCATTCAACCGTCGGTTTATGTGTGCTTCTTAATCACTATTTAATAACATTTTGGACAAATAGATAAAACAAAAAATAAAATGTAAGAAAACGTGTCCTCCAAAACTTCACCAGCGCTTCAAATTGCGAGTTACACACACACAACTCTTAAAAGATGCCTTAATATTTTCATAAAAGTCAATAAGTTTTAATCTTATAGCAACACTACGGGTACAACATTTGAAGCAGAATCCGCCTACGCTTTCGGAGTATATGAGAGCACCGGATTGGATTCATGTCGCTCAGTCTTTAAAAGAGATGTTCTTTGTCTTTTTTTCAAGCCGTGACGTTGTCAGTATATTCTCGACTTATGAGTTTAAATATCCTTTTGATATTTTTTGTCTCTCTTTCAGGAGGCTCGAGGGTTTAAAAATTTAAGAAAAAAAAATAAATATTTGTTTTTCATTGCAAATTTTATTTTTACATTTAGTAGTTTTTACTTTATCATATGGTATAATATTACTCACAAAAATCAATCCGTATTGGCTCCAGATGATTTTTTAAATGTATATATCATTGAAAAAGCTCCAAATTATCTCTCTTTGCAAGTTTTTTGCCTTAATATTGAAATATCTTTTTTAACTCATCGGTGAACCTTATCTTTTATTATACTTTTCAAATAAGCTGTACTCAAACTAAACTATTGTAAAATTTGAGCGATTTCTGTAATTAAGTTCTATTTTTTTTATTTCGATATTACCTTCAATTGTCCTATTAGTGCAATAGAAAAAAAGGCACCTTCACAAAAATGTATGCTTCTTTCTAAGGCAGATTGGGATTTTTATATTGAAATGAATTCTAAAAACTGAGTTAACAAAGAAAACTATTGTTATAATTGTAATTCCTGTAAATTAAGTGTTTTTAAGACCTACTTAGCGGGTTATATTAACTTACCATTATTAAACCAAAATGCAGATATTCCGTTCAGAAAGACACAACTTATCTGTAGGTATAAGAATCAGAATCATTTAGATATACATACAATATCTATATATTACAGATCGCAACGGAGCACTCTCAAATTTGAAGGTTTACACTCTATGATTTTACTGAACTATACAAAAGATTCGTTTGTTCATTTAAATAGTTTAAGTTGAAATTGGAAATGTGTCAAAGAGACAACAACTAGACCATAGAGCAGAAAGCAGAAAACAACACAAGGCCAATGTGTCTTTCACACAGCGTTAAAATCATTTTTCAGATGATTGGCACCTGAACAAATTTGTACAGTGAAAATGTACACCACATTCAACTTCGAAACAAATAAATGAACCAACATTTAAGAAATAGACATTAATACAGTCTTAAGGCTTCTGACTTGGGACAGGCACAAACAGTCGGCGGATTTAAAAAATGTTTTGTGATATATCAACCCTTCCCATTTAGCAAATTTAGAATAAACAAACACACGGCAATACGCACAATGAAACTCAGCTTAAACGAATTCCGATTCCGATGAATAGGTGTCAGAAGAAATAGTTATCAAAGGTACCAAGATAATAATTTAGTACGCCGGACGCGCGTTTCGTCTATATAAGACTCATCGGTGACGCTCTTATCAACATATGTATAAAGCTAAACAAGTACAAAGTTGAAGAGCATTGAGGATCCAAAATTCCAAAAAGTTGTGCCAAATACGACTAAGGTAATTTATGCCTGAGATAAGAAAATCCTTAGTTTTTCAAAAATTTTCTAAATTTTGTAAACAGGAAAATTATAAAAATGACCACATTATTGATATTCATTTTAACACCGAAGTGTTGAATACTGGGCTGGTGATACCCTCGGGGACGAAACGTCCACCAGCAGTGGCATCGACCCAGTGCTGTAAATAGTTATCAATTGTATCATGATTATAATTTAGTACGCCAGACGCGCGTTTCGTCTACATAAGACTCATCAGTGACGCTCATATCAAAATTTTTATAAGCCAAACAAGTACAAAGTTGAAAGGCATTGAGGATCCAAAATTCCAAAAAGTTGTGCCAAATACTGCTAAGGTAATCTATGCCTGGGATAAGAAAATCCTGAGTTTATCGAAAATTTCAAAGTTTTGTAAACAGGAAATTTATAAAAATGACCACATTATTGATATATATGTCAACACCGAAGTTTTGAATACTTGGCTGGTGATACCCTAGGGGACGAAACGTCCAGCAGCAGTGGCATCGACCCAGTGGTGTAAATAGTTATCAAAGGTACCAGGATTATAGTTTAATACGCCAGACGCGCGTTTGCGTTTCGTCTACATAAAACACGAATCATGCAAACAACTTTTTCTTTTAATAAATGAAAAATTGAGAATTGAAATAAGGAATGTGACGAAAAGACAAAAACCCGTCTAAAGAGTGCAAAACAGTCGAAGGCTACCAATGGTTCTTTAATGCAGTGAGAAAATCCCGCACCAGGAGGAGTGCTGCAGCTTTCCCCTTAACAAAAATGTTTACTAGGTCAGTGTTAATGGAAGTCATAGTAAACTCTGACATATATATAAGAAACTAAAATATAAAAAAATTGAGAAAGGGAATTGGGAATGTGTCAAAGCGACAACAACCCGACCATAAAGCAGACATCAGCCGAAGGCCACCAACGGGTCTTCAATGTAGCGAGAAACTCCCGCACCCGTAGTTGTCCTTCAGCTGGCCCCTTAGAAAATATGTATACTAGTACACTGATAATGGACGTTATACTAAACTCCGAATTATACACAAGAAACTAAAATTAAAAATCAAACAAGACTAACAAAAGCCAGAGGCTCCTTACTTGGGACAGGCGCAAAATTGGAACAGGGTTAAACATGTTTATGAGAATTCCCCCTCCCCCTATACCTCTAGACAATGTAGAAAAGTAAACGCATAACAATACGCACATTAAAATGCAGTTCAAGAAAAGTCCGAGTCCGATGTCAGAAGATGTAACAAAAGGAAATAAATAAAATGTTTAAAATGTTTTTGAGATATCAACCCTTACCCTAATTTTCGAGCTAATGTAGACAAAAACAGCAATACCCACAGTAAAACTCATTTTAAAAGAATTCTGAGTCTGATGTCAGGATAGGTAACAAAAGAAACTAAACAAAATGACAATGATACATAAATTAACAAATTAAGACTTCAATTAAACTTATTGAAAGATTATGTCTTCATCAAATGAATACACATCAAATGAATACCAAGTATGATCCCTCTCGTTATGGGTTTAGTATCTTACCATCATAAAATACACGAGAAGAACATAACACGTATCATACCAACAACTGGTTTCAGATGATCCGATGATGAAATTTAGTAAATGTTTCGACTAGTTTGTGATATCAAAACCCTGGTGTACAGGTAATAATTTTTAATAATACATTGGTTTCTTTCGCTTAAATCACATACCTTATAACATACACAAACGAATCATATAAGTTAAGATATGTAAAACAAGATGATGACAAGGGAACGTCACTATTTTAAAATAAGGAAATGTAAAATCATCTGTTTTTATCGTAAATTTTGGTCTTTTAAGCTTCCCGCTAATGATATAGAGATAAGATCCAAGAAAGGGCAGTCTTCGTTGTTAATAATAGCTTTATTTAAGTAAGTTCAACAGGATAAATACATTTCGTGTACATACGGAAGACGTCATTATTGAGTGCCAAAATTTATCTATATATCAGAAAGTGTTATTAAATTTTTGTATCAGATGTTGTTTTTCAAATGTTAGTCTTAAATTGTCTTAAATTGTAACCCATAACAATACAGAAACATGTCCGCAATAAGTGGTGCACAGTAAGTTCCAATAGGAAATCCGATAGCTTAACGATATATGGAATAAAAATTCAAGTGCAAGAATTGTATCAAACCAAATTGACATATGCCTATTGTTTGTTGTAACTAGAAATTGACCTAAGTGAGTTTGAGCACGTACTTTTCATTCTTACTTTTTAAATGCCCATTTCATTAGGTGTGTGAATGTTTTCTTAATGAGATTATCATAATTAGGATACAAGTAGGTACATATAGAGTAGAAAAATCTAAACTTTGAAAAGATTTGAAATCAACGATATGATCATGCAATCTATCAAGTACTTTCAAAGAACTTTTGACACTCCAAAAGTAATTATTTCCACTACAATGTATTTATAGACCATACATTTATTTGGTATCTGTCAGATTCATCCATATCTATTTATAAATTACTACTTTCGTAATGTTTCACAACGCTTTATGCTTTAATTGTATTATTTGTGTATTGTCTGAAAGTCACATGAAACGAGTGACTTGCGAAAAATAAAGTTTATTCAATTCTTCATATCATTAACTTAGTCTTCCGTGCATGATTCAATCATTGTTTACGCAAAACAATTCCATCGGCAAGTTATGATGTGAAAATATGGCTGCTTAATAATTGTCGTGTTTTGAAGCCCATAGGTTACCGATCGTAAACTTTATAGTAAACAATCAATAGAAAAGCATGGACATTGACCACGTGAATAACAATAAGATAATAGTTTATTTATTAGTTTAAAAGAAAGGTTACGCTGAGTACACTGCATTCGGAAAACATATCAGTGAATTGTTTACTTGAAGCATACGTCAACTTACAATAAGTAAATTTCGTAAAAATTTTGACAAATTATAGAAATTTCTTTAAAAATAGTATATGAACATAAGTTTAATAATGAGAACTAACCATTAAGTTATAAAATAAAACATATGCAATAATTAGTTTTCATTTGAAGTTTCATATGACTTTAAGTTGTTTATATAATTGACATCATATTACACATTTCAATTTGTCGGAATGTTTATCAATATATGTTGAAATCTTGTAACATCGCATGCCATCGTTTTAATTGTTTGTTAGTGATTTATTGGTTGATACGATCCTTTGCATATTTCAGTAAACTGTTATAGTGTCCAAAATTCAACAAAAATGGAAATTTCGACTTCATAGAAACATGATTAACATCTCAACATATTTTTTTTTAATTTTAATTCAACGTACACATTTAACATACAAATAACATGCTTAAAGATTTCCGACTCAAAATAAATACTCACAGAGACTAGAATTACAAGCATTGTATTCCCTTGACCAGAGTCTGGTTAATGGAGTAAACAAAATATCAGATAAAGAAATTTTCAAAAATCTGATATTGTCCTTATTGGGCACAAAAAGGGATTTTTTTAATTGTGATCTGTTTAATCTATATTTTTTTCCAAAAAAAGAAAGAAACAATAACGATAAATTTTATAGATGTTTATATTAACTTTCTAATAGAGTAAAGAAATAATGTATCCCAAATACAATAAAAATGAATTTGAATTCACCTTGTTACATTGAACTATGATAAAACAAGTATTGATTTTTGTCAAGTACTTCCCTCTTACTAAGTTTGCTTTATCTTTAAATTTATCATAATAACCGTATTATTTGATAAGAATTGTTTTTCGTTAAAGCAACTCACAGGAATCTCATGACTTCAACTATTTACGAAGTCAGTCATTGCTTTTGGTGGATTATATTTCAATTAGAAATAAAACTCACTTCATAAACATTGTTTAATAACATTAATGGTACCAATTTTCCTGCACCAGATGCGCATTTCGATAATACATGTCTCTTCAGTGATGCTCGTAGCCAAAATATTTGAAATCCAAAGCTTATATAAAAGATGAAGAGCTGTAATCTAAAAGGTCCAAAAAGTATAGCCAAATTTAAGTTGTCTTATATTGATTATGTATCGCATTACTGTCTTTTTTATTCGAGTTTATAGCTTATTCATATACAATTATACCGCGTTTCCTGCGGATGTTAGGTGTCCCGGAAAGGTAATCAGGTCCTGCTTTAATTTTGCATCTGTCGTGATGTTCATATTTAGTAAGTTTCATTCGATTTTTAAAAAAAATATATTTTAAGTTGCTTTAGTGGCAATGAAAAATAAATTTTACAAAAAAGCAAGTAAAAGCAAAATATTTGAAATGAAAAGACAATAGCATGTCTACATGTCTGTCTGTCTGTCAGTCATTGTAAACCGAGGGTATTCATAACGTCTTTGTACCAAGTCAATGTTTTAGTTTAGATAACTTCAAAAGTTTATTTATCAGTACTTAATAACTTAGAATTGTTTAAAACTAAAAATAGCTTCTCAAAAATCGTTGTAAATATTTAGCAATATTTGTGTTGTTGATTGCTTATCACTATTTATAGATATCACGAATTAAAGTCCGAATGGCCTATTTATGTTTGGTTGTTAATATTACTTTATTGATCAAACGTTTAATCACGATATTTTGTCATGATTAAAAAAAAAACTACGGAAAAACCGATGGAAACAGACAAACAAACAAAACCAAAACAAGCAAAAATGTTAATTGCCGAAAATGGTGTCCATAATGAATGGAATATTTCCTTCTTTTTTTAAAAAAATAAAATAAAAACTTAAACAAGATAAAAAGTTGATACTTGAAAAAAAGAACATACTATGTTATGAACCAGTGTTTATTACTATTGACACTTTATTGGGCAAATCTCGTAGCCATACACTAGACAAATACATGCAAAAACAAAAAACACGCAAAATATTGATTCAAAAGAAATATTTGGAATATTTTCTAAGAATCCCATTTGGAACCATGCTACATCTTAATTAGAAATCACCCCACCCCCACGTAAGTCACTCTGTTTTGGCCTGATACGAAATTTTATCTTTCATAATGAAAATCGTAATAAAAAGATCATATCGGAGATAGAAATGTGTGTGGTTTTCTTTTAAGTGTGTTTTCATTTGGGAATTTTCACGACATACAGTCAGCTTTTCATAAAAAAAAATACCTAAACCAATTTGCATTTGGAGGCCCTAACCACTCTCGACTTGTGGTTTGTTCTGCACTCAGTGGGAAACGTTGATTGATTGGTTGTTGGTTGTTTAACGTCCAGTGGCAAATATTTCATGCATATTCAGGACGACTTTTGAGAGATAAATCAACTGTTTGTATGCATCTGTGTTTAACAATAAGAAAAAGCTCTTGGTGTCTTCTTTTGTATTCGTTTTATTTGATGCGTTTATAATTGATGAAAAATATATATCTACATATTTTATCAATTAAAGAAAATTTTCGTATATAAAAATTCCTTTTTTATATTTTAATGAAACCACGATGCCTTTTCTTATCAACAACAGCTGGCGATATATCACAACTTTCCTGTTTTTATTAAAATTACAAAATGTCAAACAAACTGAGGTTAGTTATAATATGACAGATACAACAGTGACAACATGAAGAAGCGTGGTATGCGTCAATAAGACTAGCAAACTTAGGACAAAAATAACCAAAAGACATCTAACGTCACGGTACCCAATTTGCAACTATTTAACAAAAATAATTGTTCAAAATATTTGAAGAAATTAAACAAATTAATGCTCTGTTATTCGACTTTTGAAAATTCGAATTTAATCAAGCATGGATGCAATTTGGGGTACTCCTCATTGCAGAATCATTGATGGTTTAGATTAGAGGTCAGTTAAGATCAATTTGTATGCCCCACCTACGATAGTACAGGGGCATTATGTTTTCTGGTCTGTGGCTCCGTTCGTCCGTCCGTCCGTCCGTCTGTGGTTCCGTTCGTACGTCCAGGTTAAAGTTTTTGGTCAAGGTAGTTTTTGATGAAGCTGAAGTCCAATCAACTTGAAACTTAGCACACTTGTTGCTTAGGAAATGATCTTTCTAATTTTTAAGCCAAATTAGACTTTTGACCCCAATTTCACGGTCCACAGAAAATAGAAAATGAAAGTGGGAGTTTCATGTTAAAGTTTTTGGTCAAGGTAGTTTTTGATGAAGCTGAAGTCCAATCAACTTGAAACTTAGTACACTTGTTGCTTATATGATCTTTCTACTTTTAATGCCAAATTAGATAATTACCCAATTTCACGGTCCATGGAACATGGAAAAGGATAGTGCGAGTGGGGCATCCGTGTACTTTGGACACATTCTTGTTTCTATTAATTCATATGGATTCAAAATTAAATTGGGGAAACCCCATTGTAAATAATGATACTTCTACAAAATAAACACAAAATGAAAACTTTTGTCTGGAGCATAAAAAAACGTTGGTTTAAAACTGTCAGAATAGGTGCAATATGGGTACCCTCACGTTAGAAGTTATAGGTTTAATAAGGGTAGCCTCACGTTAGAAGTTATAAGTGCAATATGGGTAGCCTCACGTTAGAAGTTATATGTGCAATATGGGTACGCTCACGTTAGAAGTTATATGTGCAATATGGGTACCCTCACGTTGGAAGTTATAGGTGCAATATGGGTACCCTCATGTTAGAAGTTATAGGTGCAATATGGGTACCCTCACGTTAGAAGTTATAGGTGCAATATGGGTACCCTCACGTTAGAAGTTATAGGTGCAATATGGGTACCCTCACGTTAGAATTTATAGGTGCAATATGGGTACCCTCACGTTAGAAGTTATAGGTGCAATATGGGTACATTTTTTATGTACCATCACGTTAGAAGTTAACCTACAATTTTCCACATTCAACAGATGTTTATGCCTAGCCCTTAATCGTCCGGAGTCTTTACGAGATAGGCGAAAGATTCCTTGGGGACATTGATTTCGAACTTATGAGTAGGAAATATACTGACAACGCCATATTTATGTAGCTATAAAAAGGAAAAGACAAACAAACAAACAATACTACACAAAACACAACATAGAAAACTGAAGACTAAAAATTGTGTTGATCTCGGGTCTATTGAAGAGTAAGTAGTTTAAAAGTTGTGATTTTTTTCTGCTGCTGTGGGATAGTCAGGACGGCTATGTGATACGCCCAGGAAAATGTTGGAGCTTATTACCAATAATTTATAAAAAATGTCCTTAACAACAATTGAAAGCACAGAACTTTAAATGTCTTTTTTATATACTCAATACATGTAGATCTGTTGCCATTTTTTTTAATTTCAAAGAATATTAATTATGCACTTGATTAGTGTCATCTTCTTCGGGATTTTGATCACGTGATTAAAACAAATTCATTTAAAACAGATCAGATCTCATTGTTGACCATATATGAGTTTAGCTATTCCATTTAGGTCTATTTTTGTTGTATAGCTCCAAACATACGTTTCTGCGGGCGGTGGCTTTTGAAATGTAAAGGTGTGTGCGTTCCTCATGAAAGGGAAACCAAAAAAAACTTGCACGAACTTTTAAAGTTTAATTTTCATTCTGTTAGTTGCAGTTGACCATGTCCTTGGATTGAAATATTATTGACTTTTGAATAATTTTTTTCTTAATTCTTTACGATTGTTTGAACGGAAAAACCAATTATAAACAATAAATAAACAAAGCGGACAGAATTGTTCTTAATATTATTTTCCAACAACGGGCAATGTATTATCAGCTTCACAAATATACTGGAATTGTTTTTGACATTCTTCATCATTCCACCAATAACCAATGTATCCCCATAAAACAGTACAATGTTCTGTTCCTCCTGAAGGTTCGCCGGACGTCCAGTCGGTAAAATCTGCTGTTTCACCACTTCCGGCCCATTTCCAGACATTTGTTTGGTCTTGGTCTGACAAACCGATGAAGAAATTGTGTCTTGTTTGTTCTAGAAAAAAATAATATATTCGATATCTGCTATATCTAATATTACATATTTGATATGTTGTATCTCTTATTTCTATCTACACGTTTAATTTGCTTTAGTTTATGTCATCTAGCAATTGGAAGCGATTGGCATTGACGGCTTTTGCATAACTTTTTAGAATGATCGGTCTTTGATAAATTTCAACTTTGTAGTTAATTCACCTTTCAAACTGTTCTGATTCTAGCGTCACTGGTGAGTCTGTTGTGGACGAAACGCGCATCTGACGTACAAATTATTTGTTATATCACTGTTACTTTCATTAAGTAAGCCTTCGGCCTTCTTACTTAAAAGCGATAATATATTTTTTATATCTATATTAAAACCTTAATATAATACGTTCTGCACACGTTCCTGTTATATGATTGTTATCTCCCTTATTGTCATCATTTTTGTAGATCGAACGTCTTTCTTGCCCATTGAACATTAAGAATTAAGAATTGCATTCAAATTCCGAAGTCGACAGAGATTTTTTTTCATGTTTACCCATTTCATTTTACATAGTCCCGGCATAATGAAACAAAAAGGACAACTTTTGTCTGAGCTGCTAGAATAAACAATAAAGAGTAATGAGGTGCTAAAATAAAAAGAATAAACAGACAAAAGTATAAAGAAAAGAACAAAAATGTCTTAAATCTAGAATATAGATTATCATATATAATAAGATACATGTTTTAAAGGAAAGTACTAAAGACCGACAACTCAATATTGAGGTTATACGGTTAGAGATTAATCTTACCATTATGAAATAGGTACTTGAGATTGAGAAAATGTTTGGCAAATTCATTTGTGTCAAAGTCTTTCAGTTCTGCTAATTGTGCTCCTAGGGATTTACAATGGCTCTGCAAATAAAAAGCAACATGAATAATATCGAGGGGCCTGATGAGGGGGGGGGGGGGGGGGGGGGGGGGTGGTCTCATCACG